>OZ024711.1:17633776-17986276 GCA_964016945.1 Microplitis deprimator | reverse complement strand
CGCTCTAGGTACGCCCTTTCTCAATGAGAATAGAACGTCCTGAGAATGCGGGATAACATCGTAACGTAACCCATCTTCTCTCAATTGTCTTAAGACAATCTATACTTTTATTACGCCTTTAGGTTTGGTTTATATAAATATATCCCAATGACTTGCGTACATGTTAGACTCCTTGATCCGTGTTTCAAGACGGGTCCTGTAAGTACCCAAAGCAGTAGCATCGCTAACCGGTAAGTAAGCCAGTTAAAGACATTACACATCTAACAGCAGATTTTTCCCAGCGACGGCATTAGATCCGCACTACCTGAAGAAAATCATGCTTGCGGTGAGTCTAACGCAAATAATTGCGGCTCAATACCATATGTTGACTGTCAAACAGTTTATCAGGACACCAAAGGTCTTCATTATAATTAAATACTGAAGACTACCAATTAAGCCATAGATAAACATCTAACAGGTTGCGACGTTCTACTAGAAGAGAAGCGCACGCCAACAAAATTAGCAAAAATAATACAAGCAAGTATAATCTAGTGATCACGAGGATTCTATTATCACATCATAGCTTGCATTAATACTAAAAACGCTGACGATGAATCTCTTCATTCGATCTTTTGGGTTTCACAGGTTTACCCCTGAACGGTTTCACGTACTCTTGAACTCTCTCTTCAAAGTTCTTTTCAACTTTCCCTCACGGTACTTGTTCGCTATCGGTCTCGTAACAATATTTAGCCTTAGATGGAGTTTACCACCCACTTAGAGCTGCACTCCCAAGCAACCCGAATCTAAGGAGAGAATCACCCGAAATAATTTCCAGTCACTACGGGCCTGGCACCCTCTATGGGTAAATGGCCCCATTCAAGATGGACTTGGACATGATAATAAATTTCGGGTTAAATGATTCCTCCTAAACACTACATCTCCTAATGGCATAACCATAGGATTTAGTGCTGGGCTAATTCCTGTTTACTCGCCGTTACTAAGGAAATCCTTGTTAGTTTCTTTTCCTCCGCTTATTAATATGCTTAAATCCAGCGGGTAGTCTCACTTAATCTGAGGTCGTCAATTTAAAATGAAGAAACAATGGAAAAACGAGTAACAACTGTTAACGGTCTGTATAATTTTATAATTCGTAAACTCAAAAATCAGTTGTACTGTATTATAATGATATTCCACTGATTCAAGTAATGTTAATAATTTCAAACGACATCATCTTAATTAATATTCAAATACTAATGATGAACGTTCAATATATATTTACAATCGCTAGTACAAATTAATGTAAGCAGTTTTTATATAATAAACGACCCTCAGCCAAGTGTGGTCCGGGAATAGGATCCGTGGACCGCAATGTGCGTTCGAAGTGTCGATGTTCATGTGTCTTGCAGTTCACAAGTTGACGCGCAATTAGCTGCGTTCTTCATCGATTTACGAGCCAAGTGATCCACCGTTCAGCATAATCATCTTTTAGAAAATATTTACATTTTCTTTATTTTGCTTGTTACTTAATTTTTATACATTGACAAAATGTCTTTTACATTAAAAACATATTATCCTATTTTAATGTAAAATTGCCATCTATACATCAGATGTATATGGCAATAAAACTTTGTAAATATAATTCAATCATGGCGGATATTCATTTAAAAACCTCATCTATACAATATGCACGAAACACTTAGAGTACAGACTAGTATAGGTTACCATGACTATTTGGTAGATATAATCAAACATAAAGTTTCTGAAGATACTTTTTTCATGTAAGTATTCCTTCTATTTACTTTTTATATAACGTGCGTTAACACTTTTAAAAGTAATATTTACATGTATATATTACAGATACAAATTTTGCATGTATATTATACGTTAATGATCCTTCCGCAGGTTCACCTACGGAAACCTTGTTACGACTTTTACTTCCTCTAAATAATCAAGTTTGGTCATCTTTCCAACAACATCGGTAATGCCGAAACATTGCCGCGCATCAGTCCGAAGACCTCACTAAATCATTCAATCGGTAGTAGCGACGGGCGGTGTGTACAAAGGGCAGGGACGTAATCAACACGAGCTTATGACTCGTGCTTACTGGGAATTCCTCGTTCATGGGGAATAATTGCAAGCCCCAATCCCTAGCACGAAAGAGGTTCAGCGGGTTACCCGGGCCTTTCGGCCAGGGAAGACACGTTGATTCTTTCAGTGTAGCGCGCGTGCGGCTCAGAACATCTAAGGGCATCACAGACCTGTTATTGCTCAATCTCGTGCGGCTAGAAGCCGCCTGTCCCTCTAAGAAGATATTTATTTACGTTGGTAGTAAAAATCACTTGATCCGAAAATCAAATAAATCTTTCAAGATACCAAAAATGCCTATTTAGCAGGCTAGAGTCTCGTTCCTTATCGGAATTAACCAGACAAATCGCTCCACCAACTAAGAACGGCCATGCACCACCACCCACCGAATCAAGAAAGAGCTATCAATCTGTCAATCCTTCCAGTGTCCGGGCCTGGTGAGGTTTCCCGTGGTGAGTCAAATTAAGCCGCAGGCTCCACTCCTGGTGGTGCCCTCCCGTCAATTCCTTTAAGTTTCAGCTTTGCAACCATACTTCCCCCGGAACCCAAAAGCTTTGGTTTCCCGGAAGCTGCCCGCCGAGTCATTAGAAGAATATCGGCAGATCGCTAGCTGGCATCGTTTATGGTTAGAACTAGGGCGGAATCTGATCGCCTTCGAACCTCTAACATTCGTTCTTGATTAATGAAAACATTTTTGGCAAACGCTTTCGCTTCTGTTCGTCTTGCGACGATCCAAGACCGAGGTCCGGTGACTTAGATGTTTGTCGGCTGACTGCTCTGTCTCCGCAGATCCAGTACAAAAAATTATAAAATTATAAATCGTCCAACGTCGCATCTCAGGTTACCCTAGTGAACGTCGTCGAGGCCCGGGTCTCATGCTTCGTCATGAGTTTAGACTACGGGCTACGACGGTGTTCGCGGAAATCGCTTATCTGCTGTAGTTGCTCTGTTGAAGAATTTTTCTTCATCAGAGCGACCAAAGTTTTATTATATATAAGCAAAAAAAATTTCAAAATTTTTATTTAATTATAATTAAAGCCAGAACGTAACAATACTCATTAGGGTGCTGCGTTTGAAACGACTATTTTCATTTCTGTTCCACTGACGGAATAATGTTCTAAATATGTGAAAAAAAATTCTCACCAAAGATGAGCTCTTAATTTTAATTTCAATACTCGCTAAATGAATTCGAAATTTTCCTATTCAATTAACATGTAAATTGTGATTTTCTTCTTTCAATTATCTATAGCTTCGCGGCATTTCAAGATTTTAAGTCGCTACTAAGCGGAAATAACAGAGGAATCATTTCTCTTTAAAAGTGTTTGTAGCTTATTTACGTTTTGTAATCGGCCTCACTGGTAAAAAATCTTAAAGCCAATTTTTTCTCAAATTTCATGGTTTTCTTTAATTTATTTGCAAACCACAACTTTAAAACAAAATTTTACAGGACTTTTTTATAGATAATTTTATTCCCTTCAAAAAAGGTCTTTTAAGCCATTATCGTAGAGCTAGTAGTATCCGAGATAAATCTAATTAAATATCTCAAAATCTGAGATATCGTTGTTTCATCCGAGATTTCAGTACTTTTTTATAAAATTATGGCTGTAGAAACATATCATGTATCAGAGTAAAATATGAAAATACATATTACACATTTATATGTAATTATAAAAAGGATGAAACAATTATCTTTGTACTGAGAGAGGTAGTAATTGAAAAAGCTTCCGATGGTCAAAAAAAGACATTTGGGTTACGATAAGAAAAGATGGAGGTAAGTGTAATAGGAGACAGTTACCTATTACTGGACATATTTTTAATGATTTAATAACCAAGATATAGTATATATTATATATTGACCATCGGAAGCTTTTTCAATCACTACCTCTCTCAGTACACAGATGATTGTTTCATCCTTTCTATAATTACATATAAATGTGTAATCCGTATTTTCATATTTTACTCTGATACAAGATATGTTTCTAGGGCCATAATTTCATAAAAAAGTACTAAAATCTCGAATAAAACAGCGATATCTCAGATTTTGAGATATTTAATTAGATTCATCTCTGAAACTACTAGCTCTACGGTAATAGTTTAAATGACCTTTTTTGTAGGGAATAAAATTTTCTATAAAAAAAGTCCTGTACAATTAGGTTCTAAAGTTAGTTTTTTGCGAGTGAAATAAAAAAAAAATCATGAAATTTGAGAAAAAATTGGTTTCTAGATTTTTCGCCAGTGAGGCCGATTACAAAACGAAAATTAGCTACAAGCCCTTTAAAAGAGGAAAGATTTCTCTGTTTTCCGCCTAATAGCGACTTAATTTCCTTCAATTGGAAAAAAAAAATCAAAATTTATAAGTTAATTAAATGAGAAAATTTCAAATTCATCTAGCGAGTATTAAAAATTAAAATTAAGAGCTTATCTTTGGTGAGGATTTTTTTTACATGTTTAGAACATTCCGTCGATGGATCAAAAAAAAAAATAGTCGTTTCAAACAAAGCACCCTAATACTGATGGTTTAATTTTTATAGAATTATGGTATATTATCCTTTATTAATTATAGTCCTTCGGCTCAAGAGGAGAGCCCGTATGCATTTTGTTGGCACCGGATACACTCAATGGTTTCTTGAGTATTTTGGGCCAAGGATCACGAAAACTGGGTCCATTTTGTTCAAAAGTGGTGCAAACAATTGTTATTAACAATTCAATTGTTTAAATCAAAATAACTGCCGAACCATTGGTTCGTTAGGGCAGTTTACTTGAAACAAAATGTTTAGAATGAAAAAATACACAAATAAAGTATCACAATGTTTTTTTGTATCTCAAATATTTTGCGAGATATGACACAAAAAACGAGCCAGGTGCTCGAACCTCTCCCTCTCGCACAAGCAGCTGCCTATCGCACGCTCTCTCTCTCTTGCCAGCAGTCGGATGATAAGGAAGGTTATCCGCCTAAGAAAGTTCCTGCTCGTCAACAAACCTTAACCTCTGTTCTAGCGGGTATCCAATCTATCAAGGACGTTCTTGTGGAGCATAGTACCATCCTCAAGGATGTTCCTTGCATCAAGGCACAGCTTGATAAATACAACAGTGATATCAATAAGCTGAAGCAGACAACCTCTCAACTCCAGTCTGAAAATCTTGACATCAAGCAATCTATTACGGATGTTATCGCTCGCCTCGACAAGTTGGAGAGTCGACCGGTGGCTGGCTCTTCGTCAGCATCAGACTCTAACCTATCGTTACTAACGAATCTAACCAATGCCATCACCTTCAATATACAAAGAGCCCTCGCTAAAAATTCTAATAATGCAGAACTGGTCTTGTCAGGATTTCCGGATGTCGAAACTATTACCGATCATCGCAAACTGGTTCAATCCGTTATCAATTCTCTGGAGCTGCAGATACCTGTAGATGAAATTATCAACATTCGCCGACTGGGGAAAAACTTGCCTATGGACGTTGAACCTGCCTCTAGTCAATCCTCTAATCACCGGCGACTCACGCTAACATTTACGTTCTCCAACGTTGTAACTGCACATAAGATTATCGCAGCCAAGAAGAAAATAGGAGTACTTAAGTGGACCTATGTCATGCACTGTCCTGCCAATGAACCCCTTGGGCTGCAAGGCTTCTACAAAGACGACTTCAACATCTACATCAATGAGCTTATGTCTAGTCGTACGTTCAAACTCCTCAGCTGCTAAGAAGGTGTTGAAACCTGCTGGTTTTAAATATGTCTGGGCCAAACACGACTCAGTTTTTGCTAAAGTTGATGATAACGCCTTAATTCATGTCATCTCCACTCAAGAGGACATTGATAAGCTCAAGAAACTTGAGTCAAAAAACTGTTAACAAAAAAGGCATCAAGTCAAGTCTCAGTTCCTGTGAATGCTGCCAAAAAATTCCTGCTGCGTGCCTGCTGTCTCAATATAAATTCGCTTAGAGCAAACATTGGTGTGCTTCAACAATACCTTGATGGCGAGCCTTTGTACCACATTATAGCGCTGACTGAAACCTGGCTCGGTGACTCCATTGCCAACATCAACATTCCGGATTACTGTGTCGTTAGAAACGACCGGAACTCGCGTGGGGGTGGTGTAGCTTTATACTATCACCAATCTTTACACTTATCAATCATCCTCAAGCCACAGATAGTCTGGAACAGTCAACCAGGTACCTCAGAATACTTGCTAGCAAAGCTGCACATAAAAGGGACTCAACCAGTATTTGTCGCGGTCGTGTATCGGCCACCTCATGCTCCCTTCACTTTACCCAGCGATCTAGCGACTACCATTGCTTCAGCTATGGAAGGTTTTAGCCATAAACTTATTCTTGGGGATTTTAACGCAGACCAATTGCTTCCTGGATATGATGCTGATTACATTAAATCCTTCATGAACGCAAACTCACTTAGGCTTGTGCAACATGGTTATTCCCATACCACCAAGCGTTCTCAGACCTGGTTGGATCTCTGCATGGTAGATGAGTCTGACCTCATTGTTTCCTGGGGCAAATCTGAGCGCCCTCTGGGTGCTGAGCATCATCTTATATCAGTGGTAATGCAGCTCAACGCTATTGCACCATCGGCTAAAATGATCTTGACTCGAAAGCTTCATAACCTGTCTTCAACTAACACCATTCTCTCACTAAAGAATATGGACTGGTCATGGAGTCAGTCGCCTGAGCTTACTGTTGACCACTTCGCAGCACAACTTACTAACCAGCTCATCTCACATGTGGACACACACGCTCCTGTCCGCGCTATTACTGTAAATTCGCCCGTATTTGCTCCCTGGCTTACAACTAAACTAAGAGACTCTGAACACCGTATCCGTGTGCTGTACAAACGCTATCAGCGTAATAGAAGATTCTCTGACTTGCTGAAATATCGCTTTGAAAGGAATCTGCATCGCAACAATCTTAACCTAGCCAGGAACAAGTATTATTCCTCTAGACTTAAAGGACTTACGTGTGGTGCTATGTGGCGTGAGCTGCGGAAGCTTGGCCTATTGAAGGATGGTGGTACTCGGGCACTGGCTGTGGACGCGGCACTGCTCAACAATGAGTTTGTGGCTGTCTCGCAAGCTACTACGCAATACCTTCACTTGCCCCCTGCCGTCAAATTGGGCACGCAAATCGAGTTTTGCTTCAGTGAAATAACTACTGCCGATGTACTCAGGGTTTTCTCAGCACTAAGAACCGACACTGTTGGTGCAGATGGGCTCTCAAGGAAAATGCTGTCATCACTTTTACCCCTTATTCAGGACCATGTAAAGGATCTTTATAATGCATCTCTGCGTGATGGAGTCTTTCCTGACGTTTGGAAGCAGGCTATTATCGTCCCTGTTAATAAAGTGCCCACTCCTGTCAGCGTCAGTGACTACCGACCAATTTCTGTACTTCCAGTGTTGGGGAAATTACTCGAGAGAATTGTGTGTAATCAAATAAAGGCTTATTTGGACGACCATAACCTGCTAGATCCATTGCACGCAGACTGCCTTGCTTAAGCTGCTAAATGATGTGAGATTCAGTATGGACAGGCGGATGATCACCGTCCTTGTTCTCTTCGACTTCTCTAAAGCCTTCGATACAGTTGATCTAGGGCTGCTAGTGCGTAAACTCGTGGAAGTCGGGTTCTCTGGGTCTGCTGCTGACTGGATGACGTCGTACCTGACTGGAAGGTCACAGGCTGTCAAGGATTCTGATGGAAATCTGACGGACTGGCTTCACACCAATATTGGAGTCCGTCAAGGGTCTATTCTGGGTCCTCTGCTCTTTTCACTCTATATCAATGATATTGGTGTGAGTATTCGGTACTGCAAGAGATTACTCTATGCTGATGACTTGCAAATCTACACGGCCTGCTACCCGCATGAAATTGAGGAGTGCACTAGGAGAATTAATGAGGGCATAACTCGCATTAAGCAGTGGGCTGACTCGAACAAATTACAACTAAACCTAAGTAAGACCAAGGCCATTATCTTGGGGTCCAAGCCTTTTGTCAATGCAATCAACACCTCTGAGCTGATACTGGGATGTGATGGTATCAGCATCTCGTTCGTCTCCTCCGTCCGTAACCTTGGTGTCCACATTGACTCGAAGTTAACCTTCGAAGAGCATGTGAAATCTACTACTGCGAAGGTAAACTCTGCTCTCTACAGTTTATATAGTCTACGCCGTTTCACAGATCTCAGCATGCGTAAAACTCTAGTCAATACCTTCATATTTCCGCACGTCAACTATTGCTCAGCTGTGATACTAGGTCTGGGTACTGTCTTGAACACCAAACTACAAAGGCTGATCAACAAAGGAGTGAGATATGTGCTTGGCTTACCATGAGACTCGCCAATCTCACAGGCTAGAATTGATCTGGGGTGGTTGACGGTCGGTCAGGTTAGGGATCGTGCCGTCATCATTGCGATACGTAACGCTCTGCTTTATCACTGTCCAGCCTATTTAGCTGAGCTAATCTCGTTGCACACGACTACTAGACCACTTCGAAGTACCAGCTCAGCAGCATTACTTGCGGTACCGAACCATCGCACAATAGCCTACAAAGCGGCATTTGCTGTTGCTGGCCCTTACCTGTGGAACAGCTTGCCAGATGACTTAAGGCTCACTCGCAGCTCTGCAGTGTTCAAAACTGAGCTTAACTCTTGGCTTCTGCGTTCCAGCACTCCAGGATGACTTGACTGATGACCACTGCGTTTTAGTTAATCCTATTGTCTCTTACCTATCTATTATTATTATTACTTTATACTTATCACATTTACAGAATAATCTTTGCTATTTACTTGCTGTATAATTTTATTGCTATTAATTACATTAATGTTAACCATTATGTTTTGTTCAACCTACTCTGAACAATAAAAAATTATTATCTAATCTAATCTAATCTCTCTCTCCGCCAAATCATGTCAGATGCTTGATAGACCGTAATTTTTTTACATAAAAAAAGAAAGAAAAAAAAAACTCGACAAAATTTCGATACCACCAATCGACAGTTTTTTGTATTTGAAACGAACTTCTATAGTATCGTCCAGAGACGTTTTTTCAATTTCCCGCTAAGAAAATTGTGAATTTTTAAAAATTTGGGAAAATATTGGTTTCACCTTGATTTTCGAAAATCGAATTTTCATCAGATGTCGACGTTTTGAGGTCCTAGGAAGCTATTCTGACTATTTTCAGAAGGATTGAGTGTCTGTATGTGTGTGTGTGTGTGTGTGTGTGTATATAGGAGTAGACTCTTCATATCTTTTGAATGAATTAACCGATTGAGATGGTTAAGGTGGCAATCGAAAAAGTTTGATGGCCGTCAACTTTTCTGAAAATTTCAAATCGACCGATCAAATGGACTCTAAGATATAGAGAATATAAAAAAAAAAATTTTTTTTCAGTTTTTTTTTAATGTTTCAGAAATTGCTCAATCGATCGACTCCAAAATCTAATCAGCTCTAGAATTCAATAAAACGCGTTGATTGCCGACTCAATCATCTCCATCGGTTCATTCGCTCGAGACATATCGTTGAAGAAAGAGATGGTAAAAAACGTTTTTTTCGAAAACAAGGGCATACGATAGGTTTTGGGGCTGGCCCGCAAGGTCAACCGATAGACAGATTTTTTTTTTCGTATTTCGTAATTATTTATCTTCTTGAAGTGAGCATTATCTCAACCCCAATCAACTAAACCAAACCTCATTTATATATGTATTAGACTGATCTAAAAAAATTGACTATTTTTTAGCTTCCCGCTGAGGAAATTGTAAATTTCCGAAATATCGGAAAGTTATTGTTTTCATCTGACTTTTCGAAAATCGAATTTTTATCATATGTCGACGTTTTGAGGTCCCAGAAAGCTATTCTGACCATTTTCAGAATGATGCCTGAGTAGCTGTGTATGTATGGGCGTAAACTTGGTATAACTTTTTAACTTATCAATTGATCAGAATGGTTCTTCTGGCAATCGAAAGATCTAGTTGGCCGTCAACTTTCCCGGAAATTTCAGATCGATCGATTCTAAGGTACAGAAGAAAAACGAAAAAAACTTTTTTTTTTAGTTCTTTTGAAATTTCTCAGAAATAACTCGATCGGTTGATGTCAAGATCTAATAATTTCTAGAATTTAATAAAACGTGTCGATTGCCACACTGTTGGATAATTAATTTAAAAAATACATGTCATGACTGGATGGTGGTTAGGAAATTGAAATACTCATATTTAAAAATATGAACAATATTTTTATTCGTCACAGCACATTATATCACTCAGTTACATACTTAACATCGTTGAATTAATTTATTAATGCTGATAAATATTTGAGCCCATAAATCCGAGGAAAATTTAAACATAAATTGAGTCAGTGCGCTCGAGTATTTAACTAACATGATTTGCAATAATTATTTTGAGTTTAATTGAGCACTGAATTGAGTAGCAAGTTAATATTTGAATAAATACTATGAATTTAGAGGTTATTGAACGAAAGTTCAATATTGAGTAAGTGAGCGATTTAATAATTTTCATGATGACCCTATTTATTATTATGATGGCCCGTACACCCTCAAAATCTTGAGTAATGTTACGTTTTGGGAAATTATCCCAAATTAATTAAAAATGAAAATAATTTTTACTTATTAAATTTAATCCAGGTTTGGCATCGTTAGAGTGTCTATAGACCCCCGGTAGGCCCTGGTCGTCGATTATTCGATTAATTATTAATTTAATTTAATTTTCCCGATTTAAAAATATTTTCGATGCCGGTCCCAACTAAATTCAACAAGGTTGAATTAATTTAGGATTAATTGTAATTTATTAATTACTTATGAAGGGCAGAGATTCGAGCTCCAGGAGCTCTCTCGTAAGACTGACTATTTAGTCGTTATAAAAAATATAATAGAGCCAACAGAGTTGACAAAATGTTGACATTGCATCTCAGGTTCGCTGTGAGAGAATCGTTGTGGCCCGGGTCTTATGCATCGTCATCTGTTTTGACTACCCGCGAGCCACGGCGACTCTCTTATCGTAACCGATTTCCGTTACATTGCGTAAAATTAATTTAACAAAAATAATTAACTTAATTTAATCAATAAAATATTACGGGAACGTAACAGTTAATTTCAAAAAACTGCCAACAATGACAAAAAATCGCAAAAAAATGCAGTTATGCAAGGGAAAAAAAGTTTTCGACCTAAATCGACTATGTTCTTCGTGTATTTTGACGCGCTGAATCCGAATATGGAGATCATTCAGCTCATCGAACTTCCACAATTAGATTAAACTGCAAAGAAATGCCAAAAATCACGAAAAAATGCAGTTATATAAGCGAAAAAATTTTTTTGACATAAATCAAGTATTTTTCTGATGTATTCCGATGTGCTGAATCCGATTATGAATATTATTTAGCTTGTCATGACTTCAAAATTAGAGTAAGCTGCAACAAATTTCTGAAAAATTGCAATTATGCAAATGAAAACAAATTTCTTAACCTAGATTAAGTATTTTTCTTATGTAATCGGATGCGCTGAACCTAAATCCAAAGTCAATTCGGCTTGCATATACACTGTTAAAAATTTCTAGTGGAATTTTACCATACAATTATAGGAAGTTAAAACTCAGAACCGTACAGTATTTTTGGAATACCAGTATAGTAATTTTACAATATATTTCGTAGTCTACAAGTTAGAGATATTACAACGAATTTTTTGTAATTTTACTAAACTTTTTCCGGTGATCGACTTAGTAAATTTACAATATGTGTGACATAATTTCACTGAACATCTCTGGGATATTGGTTTAGTAAAATTACATAGAGTGTATTGTAATTTTACTAAACAAATTACCAATCAAAGTTTAGTAAAATACAATGTGAATATTATAATTTTACTAAACAAATTACCAATCAAAATTTAGTAAAATTACAATATTCATATTGTAATTTTACTAAACAAATTACCAATCAAGTTTTGTAAAATTACAATATGAATATTGTAATTTTACTAAGTAAATTACCAATCAAAGTCTAGTAAAATTACAATATGCGTATTGTAATTTTAGCAAACTAATTACCAATCAAAGTTTTGTAAAATTACAATATGCATATTGTAATTTTACAATTCATATCTCGTAAAATTGTCAAGATTATAGATGAAAATTTTTTAATATTGTTACAATAAATTCAATAGATATTACTAAAGTTATATTGAGGGAAAGTTTAGTGAAATTACAATCTGCATGTAGTAACTTTGCTAAGCCGATCAGCGATAAAAGTGTGATTAAATTATAATACACATCTTGTAAATAGCTCAAATTATTTTTAAAAAGTGTATAATAACATTACTATACACATGTAGTAATTTCACTAAGCTGAGGGCTGAGAAAAGATTAGTGAAATTAATAATTAAATGTAATTTATTTTTCTAATTACATTTTTTATAAACGATTTTAATTTTTATCAATTATTTATATAATAATTTATTTCTTTTATAAATGAAGCTACTTTCGGATGAATGATAGTAGCTTTTCGTTTTTTTTCCATCTCGCTTATTACCCTTCCCTGGAGGAGAAATTTTAAGAAACAATCTGAAAAAAAAAAATATCAAAAATGATCCATCATTTGTATTTTACAATAAAACTTGATAAATTAATGTAATAGTATGACAGTTACCTTTGAATAGCTTCCATTTTCTTTTCTATCTTGTTTGAATAAGCAAATCCAAAGACGTAATACGCCAAAAATGTAACTAAAATTCCTTCTAGGAATGAATCTACTCCAATTAGACATTGTTTTTCTAGTACAACATTGTATCGATTGTTATTATCGTGTAATTCTTTTCCAATTAACAGAAAGAAAGCAATATACATACTTATATAATTGTGACATTCAATTGTCTTGAAATCAGAAACTAATTTTATGATATTTATTATGTAATACCTCGGATAATTAATATCGGATTTGTTACTGGCATCACTGCAAACAGTTCATTCTCCTCCAATTCTTCCTGACATCAAAATTTGAATTTTTAATGATTCAATTTATTTACAACTTAAAAACAAAAAATAGTTAACTTACACTGACAAAATAATAAAGAAATGTTAAATCTTCTTTCATAAATCTTACAATGAAATCGAAAATCATCTCGCTATAAGTATTTTCGTTATTCGAAATGACAAAATATTCTTTAGCTTTTTTTATCATATTGCGAACATACTGTCTGTAGACTCTGTATCTTTTTTTTTGCGATTTCTCACAGCATAGGATTTACCAATTTTCATATTTTTGGCATTGTATCGATATTAAATTATTTCATGTTATTAAATAAAGTAATTTGTAAACAACTAAAGAGAGAATAATAAAAAATATAAATTTTTAATAAAGTTAAGTTGCAATATAAAAAATCCGTGTTTAATATTAAATTATTTTTAAATTAAAAAGTATTACGATCTCATAGACAATTTCATTCAGAAAAGCTGATGACTATTAAAAATTAGTTACATTTAAATAAAAATGGATAGCAATAATCCAAATATTTTCATTAGCAGTGACACAATGATTAGCTTTAAAGAAAGAGTTAATATAAGATTAATGCGGATGGGATGCTTACCTTCTCTAAGACCAAATATATAATAGATCTTTCTTGGATCTTTATCACTAGTTGCTTATTCAATGAGTTTATTATACTTTACTAAAATTGTTTATAAATTGAATAACTAAAAAACTTGCACAATTAAAAATTCACTTATTTCAAACTGATTATTCTTATCAATATTTACTATTTTTCTTTATCGTAATTGTAGCTAACGTGTTCACTTTATGTCTAGCTTGTGAATATTTCTTAAATAACATGAAATATAACGATACTTTTTATTGCTACAATTAACGCGTATATGTCATTTCATGTATATGAATATGATTATTGTTACGTTTTGAGAATTACCCCAAATTAATTAAAAATAAAAATAATTTTTTATTATTTCACTTTATCCAGGTTTGGCCTCATTGGAGTATCGATAGACCCCCGGTGGGCCCTGGTCGTCGATTATTCGATTAATTATTGTTTTTTATTTTATTTTCGCGATTTAGTTTACTTTTGATGCCGGTTCCAACTCCATATTTTTATATTCATTATAGCAGGTGAATGGATGGAAAATCGGCAGGAAACTTGAAGGAAACCCGAACTGCTGTTGAGCGCTCAGGGTTATAGGACAGGGTGGAACTGCTAGTAAGCGCTCGCCCCTGGGTATTAATAGGGCTATGGCAGGTCATGGTGTAGGTGAAAATATTGGGGTGCCAATTGGCACCCCAAAATAAGGTTGAATTGATTTAGGATTAATTATGGTTTATTAATTACTTATGAAGGGCAGAGGTTCGAGCTCCATGAGCTCTCTCGTAAGACTGACTATTTAATCGTTATAAAAATATAATAAATTCAACAGAGTTGACAAAACGTTGACGCTGCATCTCAGGTTTCCTGTGAGAGAATCGTCGTGGTCCGGGTCTCATGCATCATCATCTGTTTTGACTACCCGCAAGCCACGGCGACTCTCTTATCGTAACCGATTTCCGTTATATTGCATAAAATTAATTTATTAAAAATAATTAATTTAATTTAATCAATAAAATATCACGGGAACGTAACAATTATATATCTTTTCCGAGAGTTATTTTTATGCGTGTATGTAGTCTTTATTCTTTAATAGCAAATAAATTTATAAACAAATGCTCATCTGTGTAGCGAATTGACAAGAAATTTTAAATAGATTACTTTTCTAAGAACAAAAGCATAGAGATTAGGGTGCTCCGTTTGAAACGAACATTTTTTTTTTTTCGCTCCCCATCGAAAATCTTGTTCTATATGTTAAAATAAAAATTCAGTCCAATTTTGAGCTCTTAATATTAATATTAACCACTGGAACAACGTCGTTGAAGTTTTTCCATGCTAAAAGCACGTAAATTTAGTTTTTTTTCTTTTCAATTAATAAAACTCAGCCCCACTTTTATGTATCGTATGGGTCCAAAGTTTTTCTTAAAGAGAATCGTATGCTCTTCAAAAAAGCCAGTATCTGCTTAGCTCTGAGTTCAACTCTAGCTCTCCTGTGAGTCTTTAATGTCAAATTTCGTATCAAATCGATGGTTTTTTGCTGTTAACTCATGAACGGTTGAGTCTAGAGAAAAAACGTAAATGACTTTTTTGTAGAAAATTTAATTTTCTATAAAAAAGGTTCAATGACTTGTATCTCTAAAACTATTATTTTAAAAAATATATGAAGTTAAAGTTATTAAAATTTTTAATTTTAGCAAAATTTCGAGATTAATTATTTTATAATTAAATAATATTTATATTTTTAGTAGTTTTTCGGCTTATTTTATTAATTACTTACCAAAAAAAAAATAAAAATTTGTAAGATATTCAAAATTATGTATTTACAATCTATTTTAGGAATAAATTCGAAATTAAATGGGTTCTTAAACTAATTTGGATGAATATTTATGGGTATTTTTTATATTTTGTATATTTATGTATTTAATCATTATCTTTTATAAATTACTGATAGTATTTTAATTATTAAATCAGAATAATCATTAATTTAAACGAAAATGATAGCTTACTTACATACATTTTTGGCAGTCTAATGATTTTACATAATAAAATATGCTTTTTATGTTAGTCCTTTAATTATTAAGCAGCGCTTACTAGTTTTTAAACTATCGCTACAGCAGCGTTTAGTTCATCAGCTAATTATGTTTTTAGAAAAAGGTTGCTTTCGTGTGACCTTGACTTAATTGGTTTAATTGCCACGGCAGCGCTCTAGACATTTTTAATTATTAAGTAAGAATTTAAGACAATTTAATAAGTGGAAACCTAAACATGCAAACCTTCTCAATAAGACAATTTATAGATAAATTGAGAAAAATATAGATAGCCCGAACTGGGAATCGAACCCAGACCATGTCGGTATAGCGCCGAGTGCTCTACCAGTTGAGCTATCCGGCACTATACTATATTCCATTCAATTTAATCTATAACTTATTGAGCCACACCGTCCATCGTACGGTAAAAATATAAATATTATTTAATTATAAAATAATTAATCTCGAAATTTTGCTAAAATTAAAAATTTTAATAACTTTAACTTCATATATTTTTTAAAATAATAGTTTTAGAGATACAAGTCATTGAACCTTTTTTATAGAAAATTAAATTTTCTACAAAAAAGTCATTTACGTTTTTTCTCTAGACTCAACCGTTCATGAGTTAACAGCAAAAAACCATCGATTTGATACGAAATTTGACATTAAAGACTCACAGGAGAGCTAGAGTTGAACTCAGAGCTAAGCAGATACTGGCTTTTTAGAAGAGCATACGATTCTCTTTAAGAAAAACTTTGGACCCATACGATACATAAAAGTGGGGCTGAGTTTTATTAATTGAAAAGAAAAAAAACTAAATTTACGTGCTTTTAGCATGGAAAAACTTCAACGACGTTGTTCCAGTGGTTAATATTAATATTAAGAGCTCAAAATTGGACTGAATTTTTATTTTAACATATAGAACAAGATTTTCGATGGGGAGCGAAAAAAAAAAAATGTTCGTTTCAAACGGAGCACCCTAATAGAGATAGTATGTTAAAATGCAATATTCGTAAAAATCGTAGAAATCAAGGTTTAGTTGATTAATAATTAAATTATCGGTAACTGCCAATTTATTTTGCCTCGACGAATTTTATGTAGATTGTGTAAAATATCTTTTTCATTTCAAAACTGATAATTAATTTGTAATGAAATTGAAGATAAATACTTTACAGTTATTTTATTATCGGTTAATTATTTATTTTAACGTTGCAGTATTTTAAGTATTGTGATTGTTATAAATAAACTTTATTATTCAAAAATGTCCCTATAATATAGTAGCATCAGAAAAATATTCAAACAATAAAAATAGTTAAAGAAAAAAAAAAGTTTGAGGGCATGTTTGAAGCGTTCCGGTAGATCGTAAAATAAGGCAACGGTCGAAAAACCACGAGAAAGTACAAAAATTCATGGAGAATATGAAAATATGTATTACAGGTGTAGAACTTTACGGTTAAAAGACGGCACAAAAGATTAGTGCTAAAAAAAATTATAAAAAAAATTTTTCATCTTATAATTCATTTTGGCTCATTTTTTAATACTGTACATGTTTTCTGTTCAGTATAGATTTTGCGGTTATTGAGAATATTATTTTGTTTTTAGTGGGACTGATACTTGCAATAAATTAAATAACTAATATTCATAATAAATCCGTCTCTCCACTTCTAATTTATAGTAAGATCGAAATTCTGATTTATTAAATGCGAAAAATTCGTAAATCAAAACTGAAATATCCAATTAATATTTCCCAATAAAATATGTAAATTTAAATAAATATTAGATAGATAGCTAAATATTTTGATATAGTTTTAAAAACCAATTTGTAATGGTTAGTTTTACTTACAATTACAGCAAATTAAATCACAAATATTTATGATAAATTTACCGTGTTTTAATTAAAATGTCCACTGTAGTATGTTAACATTACAATTTATATTAGATCAATCCAATAGAAATGTAAAATTGCAATATCGATATTTTATTTCCTAATGAATTATGTAAATTTGAATAATTTTTTTGTAAAAATTAAAATCTTTTACTGTGATTTTACTAATAATAACAGTAAATTAGATCATAAATATTTATGATAAATTTACCGTGTTTTACTTGAAATTTCAACTGTAGTGTCTTAAAATTACAATTTATATTAGATCGATACAATAGAAATGTAAAATTACAATATCGATATTTTATTTCCTAACGAATTATGTAAATTTAAATAATTTTTTTGTAAAAATTAAAAAATTTTGTTGTAATTTTAAACACAAATTTTTTATTGTAATTTTACTAATAATAACAGTAAATTAAATCACAAATACTTTTGATAAATTTACCGTATCATAGTTGAAATTTACACTATAGTTTCGTAAAATTACAATTTGTATCAGATAGGTGTAAAGAAAATGGAAAATTACAATATCAATCTCTTATTTCCTAAGAAAATAAGTAAACTTAAAATGGTGTTTGGTAAATATTCAAAAATTTAGTAGTAATTTGAAAATCAAATTTTTGTCCCTAATTTTACCAAAAATTATAGTAAATTTATTTACATGAATTTATAGTAAATTTACCACATTGGTGTTAAAATTTTGACAATACTATTGTAAAAATACTATACGTATCTGATTCGTACAAAAATAATCTAAAATTACAATTTTATTTTGTGATTGTACAATTTGGATATTATTTTTACAGTGAGACATTGTAATTTTACCAATATTGTTTAGTGTTTAGTTTTACAATACGCTAATTTGTAAATTTCCATAACATATTATGTTTGGTAAACATTTTGGAAATTTACTATTTGTTTCAACAGCATACCCTCCAACATTGGATAAATTGCTGAAAAAAGCAAAAAATCATTAAAAGATGTCATAAAATAGATAATATCAAAAAATATTATTATTCTTACAGTAATAAACTAAACATATTTCTTTCAAATCATACTATATTACCGATAAATTGTAATCAAAATGATAAAGAAAACGACCTCCCTTAATTTTATACCATTTTTAACTTCCCGCTAAGAAAACTGCAAATTTTCAAAAATTCGGGAAGTTATTGGTTTCGGTCCAATTTTCGAAAATCGAATTTCTAAGAGATCTTGACGTTTTGAGGTTCTAGGAAGGTATTCTGACTAATTTCAAGATATTGCCCGAGTGTATGTATGTATGTATGTACGTAGGTATGTAAATATCTACAACTTTTGAACGGATGTACCGATTTTGATCGTCAAGATGGCATTCGACACGGCTTGCCAATATCTAAAAGCTGAAGAAAATTCAGCTTGATCAGTAGGCCTCATTCAGAGATATTCCAAAAATAAACTTTTTTCAAAAATGTATTTTTCGGATAACTTGTAATGTGCTCGATGGATTGATTCAAAAATCAAATGGGCTCTAAAACTTCATAAGCTACGTCGAATGCTACCTCAACCGTCAAAATCGGTTCATTTTTTCAAGAGAAACCGTTATCGAAAGAATTAAAAAAAAAAAAATTTTTTTAGTATTTTCGAAATTTCTCCAAAACGACTAGATATATCAATTTCAAAACCTGATCAGTTGTAGAACTCAATAAAACGCGTCGATTGCTTTCTTAGCCGTCTCAATCGGTTTATTTGTTCGAGAGATATCGTTTGAGAAGAAATGGTAAAAACCGTTTTTTTTCGAAAGCAAAGACATACAAAAATATTTTCGAGCTCGAAGAGCTCAAAAATGTATCCACAACAATTTTTCGAGCTCAAGGAACTTGAAACTAGCGAGAAGTTTTAGGGCTGGCCCACAGGGTCAACCGATAAACGGATTTTTTTTATAAAAATTAAATACAATTATAACAGATGAAATTTTTTGAATAATTGTAAAAAGTCTAGGGCACTTTCTGTAAGTGTGCTTGAAAATATTAAATAACTTGACATGAACAATAGATGGGTGGTTAAGTTAATTTTTTTTTAATTTGTTCAGATAAATATATTATAAAATAATAATGAGTTACTTTAGATGAGTTATATCTACGTGTAAATAGCATGCGCAAGAAGGTGGGAGAAAAATTTATTAACTAGAGTATTAAACTCAAAAACATTATTTATAAAAATTACTATTTTTTTTAGAATATTTAACTTATAATGACAATTTTCACTTACTGTTTAATAAATTTTTCTCTTATTTTAAAATTAAAAATTGACGACTTTTCCATAACGGGTTTGAATTTAGTTTCTAGGTAGCAGATTTATAATCAATTTTCTTTTTTCAGTCTATTATAAATAAAAAAACAAATTACGTGTAAAGTATTAGTATGGAAAAAAAAAAATTTTTTTTTAATAGTTGTAGTATATAGACAAGACATCTAGTAAATTAACGCGCTAATTACGGGATAAATGGACGTTTCTTAAAATTAATATTTTATTCTATTATTGATATTGAAAAGTAACAAATTATTTTTCATAATTTCATTAAAAATATTGTTCTATTCGTTTTAAAGAAGGATATTAATACTCTAGCTAATATATATCTTTAAAAAATTACATTTTAATTAAAAATTTAAGTGTATTTTATTAAAATAGTATATATTATTATTATTTACAGAAATATTATTACAGATTTAAACATATCTATAATGTCAGTTTAAATTTTAAAAGGTTTTTTAAATTGAGCCGGCGCTTCCAGACTCCAACAATTCAACTTCCATCTGGAATGAAATATTTAAAAGTTAATTAATAAATTGCGTGAATACAAAAATTTTCCGATAAATTTAATCAATTCTAGAAATATTTACCTCAGTTTTCAGCGCTATATCATTTATAATATTTATAAATAATCTTCCCTTCACAAATCTATTGAATTTTTTCCTTAATTTTCGAATTTTTTCTCGTGGATGTCTCATACTTCGAATGATTATATTGATGGCCATATTCACTGATTCCTCGAGTTCCGTTGACATTGCATTGGATGCGATTCTTCGTAAAATCGCAATATCTGATTGGCATTCCACTTCTTCAAGCATTGTTCGAAAAATCGGAAAATCGGGTGCAAGTTTTTCCTAAATAAATAAATTAATAAATATTACAATTTAGAAAAGCATTCATTATTTTTTGAAATTTTTGAAAGGAGCATAAAATAATTACAAATTATATTAATTATTTACCTTAATACGTTCTTTCGCCTCAGTATTGAAGATCCAATAAGTTTCTGGATCTTGCCCTTGCGATTTACAGATACTGGCATTTTCACTTGATTCACTCATTTTAAAAATTTAATTTAATTTAAACAATTTGTGAAAAGAAAATAACGAAGTTTTTTAGACTATCGCAAGTTTTTATAAAATATTATTTGACGATCTTACTCGCTTGAAGATTGTTCTAAAACTGATTGTCCATTACAATTGTATTTATGATTTCATACCTAGTGAACTCGAAAATAAGAGTGGGGCGAAAGGTGTCTAATAATGGGCGTAATAGATAATTACTGACGAATCCTGTGGATGCGATACCTGATTCTAAAACGTTCTTACCATCAAAATTACATAAATGGAAAGGGAAGTCAGCAAGAAGCTGGAGGTGATAAAGATAAAGAATAATTTAATTTATGTAAATATTAGTGACCAATGTAAGAATTTTGAATGCATAAAATCATATTAAAAAATTTATTGGAAAGTATAGATATGATTTGTCAATTTACTTATTATTAAATTATAAACTTTACTTATTTGTACGAGACGAAATTTAAATTCGCTTTAAGTACTTGAATAGACCTCTTTAGAACTTGACATTCTTGAGTGGACCTAAATGAGAACTTTTCATACTATATATTCTTATTAGATAATAAAGATTCTTAAAAAAAGCCTCTTATCATCTTTTTATATATCCACCTGTTTCAAATTTCGCATACTTTTCTAATTGTTTTGTCTACGTGTCAAGCTTTCAAAAAAAGTAGTGCCCTGATCGATTTCAAGAGTTTCCGTGGATAGCACATTATGTAATAAATTAATTGTTTAGAAAATCAAACTAAATTTATGAATTTAAATGTTTCTGTAACGACTGCGTATGATTCATTGTGATCACAACTTAATGTTAATAAGGGCTATTTTACCCTGTCCGACAATAGTTTTTTCAACCCAGAGCAAAAGCTAAAATTTTCTCAAACGTAGGAAAATTTTTTGGATCGAGGATTTTTTCTTGTTTAACTAGTAAATGTTGGCTTTTTCTATTTTAAATTGACAAAATTATTTTTAGGCCAAAAGATATCAGTTTTTTTTTCGTTTTGCGTAAGATAAAAATATTTTGATATTATTACGACTTTACCCGCATGAAAAAGCTATATATTATTAAAAATATATATACGGTTAGAATGGGATAAATATATGGCGGCAAAAATATCTATATCCATAAATATTGTTGTTCACATATTTTGAATTATGTATTTTCAATAATATATCTCTTTTTATATAATTTTTCCTATTTTTCTATGTATATAATCTTATATAATGCTTAATATATCTTTGTCATATATGAATGGTATTTATGTAATTTATAAAGTATAATATAATAAACCTTATTTATATTCTACGACTCATGATGCGAAGCATTAGAGAGTGCTTTACGATCGAAAAATTTTTTTCGCCTCACTTCGGCAACTATTTCAATTATAATACCCTTGTTAGTTCACGGAATTAAGATATATTGCATACTATTTTGAAGATAATTTAATGGAGATTAATTCCATGATTTTCAAAAATTTATTTAGTTCAATAAAAATGGAAAAAACATCAAAATAGTTTAAAAAAATTTCCTGTCCGTCAAGTATGAAACCTGTACACACGATAACTCGCGAAAATATCCAGTAATTGAATCAAATTTTGTTTTTTAGAATTCTTTGAAAGATTTGTAGGTTCCCTATTGCAAATGACTAGGTAACTCAGTGCCGTTCAATTACAATTAATAAAAGAATAAAAAAGGCTGTATAACTACATCTATAAATATATATCTATGTAAAATTAACATGGATGGTGATATGTCTATACATTATACGTACATTTATCCCACCAGGGGCGCTTGCGGATAACCGTACTAGTACAGCTGTTTTTTTTTATTATTATTGCTAATTGGTAAACCTGCATTTTTTTTTTTACGAATTTTTTTTCAATTTATCAATCTAAATATTTAAATATTTAATTTGAAAAAAAAAATAGTATCATGTCTGCTACATTTACGCTTATATGACACGACTTATGATGCGAAGCATCAGAGAGTGCTTTACGATCGTAAAATTCAAAAAAATACGCTCATAATTCTATTATTATTTTTTATTATATATATATATATATATATATATATATATATATATATATATATATATATATATATACAGTATGACCTAAACTACCCTGATAGCCACTTTAGCTTGACATTGATAGTAATTTGACGTTGAAAAATTAACCTGAAATTTGCTGCCCGAATTTGCCGACAATTTGACAGCAAAAGTTAGAAAGAAAAATTTGCGGTTAATTTTTTTTCAATTTAGAGGTTACTCTTTACTATGATAAAAGAAGTCGGTAATGTTTGTTCTTACTTTTTCAGAAGGTAAGCAAATTTATCCAAAAATAGTTTACAACCCTGATAGCCAAGTTGGCCGCAACTTGTCGACAACCTACTGCCGCAACCTGTCGCCAAGTTAGCAGCAAAAGTTGGCTATTCCATAAGTTGCCGGCAACTTTCCGAGCTACTTGTCGACAACTTTCAGCTCGTGTAACTGTTGCCGACAACTTGGCTACAAGTTGCTCAGAAACTTGGTGACAGGTTGCGGCAGTAGATTGTCGCCAAGTTGCTGAGCAACTTGTAGCCAACTTGTATAGTCAACAGTTACACAAGCTGAAAGTGTTTGACAACTTGTCGTCAAGTTCGTCACAACTCAGGTACACCAACTTTCTGATCAGAAACTCTGGCTATCAGGGAATTTGAGGGTAAAAAAATACTTTACAATTTTTAAAGTCAAATTAACAATAAATTGATGTAAAAATTTGCCTGAAAATCGACGACAACTTTTTTCTAGTTAACTTTCGAAGTGAATTGGCATTCTAATCTGTGCAGTAAATTTACATCAAATTGTATGACAAGTTGCATACAAATTGTCGTTAAAAACGGACAAATCCGAAGTTGACGGAAATTTGAAGAAAAATTCAAGGAAACTTTTGTAAAGTAAACTTTTGTTAAAGCAAACTGTGCTAGTAGGGTAGCCAACGTCTAGTAATTTTTCCATTGGTTATTTTATGACAAGTATACCAACTGGTATAGGTATTTGTTCAACAATTGTCAACAGTTATAGTGATGGTAAATATACCTTTAGTATAAACAAAAGAGCATATTTCTTCTAAGAGTAAGGTTAGTATTAATTCAACAAGAAGAAAGGTAATTTTTTTTTCTTGTTTTTTAAATTACTTGATTACAAAAAAAAAAGATAATTTCAATTAAAAAAATATTGTTATCAATTATTTTTTTATTTTCGTGTTTCAATATATTTTTTACTTTTTTAATTTCTTTTTTTTTTATTTATTATCGAATTTTTTTTCGTGGAAAATTTTTTATCATAAACATTTGCAGTTTTAACCTTTTTTTTAATTATATATTTAAGGGTATTCTCGGGCAGTGCTCCCCACTTTTAAAAAATTTTCAATGACTTTCAATTGTCATAAGTGTATTAAAATTTAATTAATTAATTAAGAAAAAAATTTAAACTTTGACTGAAAAAAGGACATCATAGAAATAATGTCACCTAAAGTCCTCCCAGAGAGTAAACCGCCGTCGGGAATTGTCGGAAATTTTCGGTTTGTAGTGTTAATGTGTAGTAACGGCGTGAGATTAGACTTGTTTTTCCATAGTGGGGGTAAAAACCGACGGCGACTTACTCTCTGGGAGGACTTTAGGTATAGAATAAAAAAAAAAATTACTTACAGTTGATATCAATTGGAAGTGAAACAAAATTTGTTAAATAAATTTCAGTAAAATCTTCATGTAAGTTTTTTATTTAATTCGAATTTTCAAATTTTGTATGCTAAAATTCAGTTAACAAATTTTGTTTAACTTCTAATGATATCAACTGTGAGTAATGTTTTTTAAATTCTATACCTCGATGAAATTATTTCTACGTTGTTCATTTTTCAATGAGTTTCAATTTTTTTTTCAATCAATTAATTAAATTTTGATACGCTTCTAATAATTGAAAGTCATTGAAAACTTTTAAATTTAAAAAGTGAGGGATACTGTCTAAGAATGGCCTTAAAACTTATTTGTTTTCTTTCGTCCAATTGATCTCACCATTTTTTTCATTGTTTATCATTGGTGGATTTTGCACGACTCATGATGCGAAGTATTAGAGAGTGCTTTACGATCGAAAAATTTTTTTCGCCTCACTTCGGCAACTATTTCAATTATAATACCCTTGTTAGTTCACGGAATTAAGATATATTGCATACTATTTGGAAGATAATTTAATGGAGATTAATTCCATAATTTTCAAAAATTTATTTAGTTCAATAAAAATGGAAAAAACATCAAAATAGTTTAAAAAAATTTCCTGTCGTCAAGTATGAAACCTGTACACACGATAACTCGCGAAAATATCCAGTAATTGAATCAAATGTTTTTAAAAAAAATTCTTTGAAAGAATTGTAGATTCCCTATTGAAAATGGCTAGGTAACTAAGTGTCGTTTAATTAAATTAATAAAAGAATAAAAAAGTTGTATAACTATACATATATATATCTATGTAAAATTAACATGAATTTATTCCACCCGGGGCACTTGCACATTACCGTCGTAGTATAGCTGTTTTTTAACTTCCCGCTAAGAAAATTGCAAATTTTCAAAAATTCGGGAAGTTATTGGTTTTACCCCGATTTGTGAAAATCGAGATTCCAATAGATGTCGACGTTTTGAGGTTCTAGGAAGCTATTCTGACTAAATTCAAGATGATGTCCGAGTGTATGTATGTATGTATGTACGAACGTAGTATGTAAATAACTATAACTTTTGAAAAAAAGCTGAAAAAAAATTGAGCTTGATCGGTAGGGCTCGTTCGGAGATATTCCAAATATAAACTTTTTTCAAAAATTTTTTTTTCGGATAACTTTTTACGGGCTCGATGGATTGATTCCAAAATCAACTGGGCTCTGAAGCTTCATAAACCGCGTCGAATGCCACCTCAACCATCAAAATCGGTTAATTCTTTCAAGAGATACCGTTGTCGAAAGGATTAAAAAAAAAATTTTTTTTTAGTATTTTTCAAATTTCTCAAAAACGATTCGATAAATAAATTTCAAAGTCTGATCAGTTGTAGAACTCAATAAACCGCGTCGATTGCCACCTTAACCATCTCAATCGCTTTATTAGTTCGAGAGATATCGTTTGAGAAAAAATGGTAAAAAACGTTTTTTTTTTTTTAAATAAAGGCATACAAAAGTATTTTCGAGCTCGAAGAGCTCGAAAACGGCGGGAAGTTTTGAGGCTGGCCCGCAGGTTCAACTGACAGACCGATTTTTTTTTTGTGTTATTGCTAATGAGTAAGCCTGAATTTTTTCAATTCAATTCTTTTTTTTTATTGCACGACTCATGATGCGAAGCATCATGAGTCGTGCTTTACGATCGAAAAATTTTTGTTTTTATTTACATACATTTTTTTTTTTGTTATTAATCGAGATAGCTTATGAAATTTTTTTATAATCATAAAAAATTACTAATATAATTAAATAACAAAAAGAAAAAAACAACAACAGATTTTAATGACAGAAAATTGTATATATTTCAAATTTATTCGTGCATCCTGCCATTTTTTAATTATTATTTTATTATTTTATAATAAATGAGCATTATGAGTCGTGCACTTTTGGATTTTCTAAATTTTTTATTTTTTTTTTTATTTTCATGATACCAGCATGGAAACTTGAAGTTTCAGTGTCTCTACAGCCCGTTGAAACAAGCGAATTTAAAGCCGATGCTGCAAACAACTCCCTGATTAAAAATACTCATTGAAAAGGATTGAAAAAGATGAGAATTGAATACTTTTGAATACTTTCTATACCCCAGCATTTTCATCTGGACATGAAATTAATACTTTTCAATTCTATTGAATCCAAAAATGATATGAGAATTTCTAAACTTCCGAGGAATTTAAAAAGATTCAAAAGAATTGATATTTTTAATCTTTCTGAATACTTTTCAATACCAAGAAAGTTTCGAATTTTAAGGTCACGCATGGGATCGAAAAGAATTCAAAGGAATAGAAAGTTTTCAATCCTTCTTAATACCTAAATAGTTCAATATTTCGGATCGAGTGTAGGATTAAAAGGGATTCAAATGAATTGAAATTTTTTAATCTTTTTCAATCCTTCTCAATACCTAAATAGTTCGGAATTGGAAGGTATTGAAATGATGAGAGATTGAATTCTTTTCAATACTTTTGAATTCCAGTTTAAGAATTACAAAGTATTCAAATGATCGAAACTTCACTTCCATTCAATACTTTTCAAAATCTCCGTATGGATTGAAAAAATTTTCAATCCTTTTCAATGAGTATTTTTAATCAGAGCTGCTAGCGAATTCGTAATTCAAAAATACCTTCACAGCGGGGAGAACCATGCGTGTTTCTTCCCTTGGGAAGAAACACAATTGTTTCTGCCCTGTGTCAGTTATATTTAATGTTCATTTGCAGCCTTATTACTCTCATTAGTTTACTTGTCACTTCAGTTTACTCATTTCATTTTTTAAGTGACAGTTTTAATTAACCAAATAAAATTATTAAAAAATAAGTGAAAGTAATATTTTTGTCTTATTTACTATTCAATAAGTGACTGTAAATCACAGATTTCTCATTCTCTAACAGTTCTCCACATCATCGGCTTGAAATTAACTTGTTTCCTACTGGCTGCTAACACTGAATCTTAAAGTTTCGATGCAGGTAATCATGAAAAATATAGTGTGTGACTCAGGATAAAACACGATTTCAGGCTGCGGGTGATGTCAACCCTCGCCTGCGGCTCGGGCAGCCAACCCCACCCTAGTCTGAAATCGTCTTGTTTCATCCCTTGTCCCACAATAAATTATTTATTTATTTAAAAAATGTCAAAATAGATTATGTTTACGTAATAAAATTTAGTTGTCCGAAATGAATTTTAGTTTAACAGAATTTAACAAAACCAATTTAATTGTCCGAAGAGAAATTTTTTCTCAATGTGATACTTCAGTTATTGAGAGGGTTGGTAAAAAGAAAACCACCTCGTGGTAAAAAACTATTCCTCATCAGCACTTCATCCGAAAGGTATTCTATAAAAATTACTAAATAAAATAAATTTTTTTTTTTTCAATATTTAAATTCAAATTAATAAATGTAAATTATTTAATAGTGCCAGCCAAGGTCTCAAAGAACTCGGACTACTTCCAGCATTTAAAACAGTTGTCAATGTACCCAATTTAGGAGACCCCGAAGATGTCATTAATGTATTAAAATCATCATTACAAAATCAAAATATATTATTACTATTTCGGATATTTTAAAAGCTCGAGAAGAGCTTACAGGAGCATTTAGAAGAATGTAATTGCTAGTTTTGTACGCTCTTATTGTGTATATATTCGCAAAGAATAATTAAATGATTAAATTAATTACAGATCCGTAATCAACGGATCTGATTGGAATCAAGACAGTATTGGGGCTAATTGACCGAGTGAGAAATAGTGACACAGGCCACCGAATGGAATTATTCTTGAAATTACTCGAAGAGGGATGTCGTCTTCAGTAAGATACTGGAGACAAAAAATTTACGAAATTTATTACTATAAATTATAGTTAAGTATTTTCTACTCGTGGTTGGTACCGGGAGCCATAAGGGCGTATAAATTTTTTTTTTTTTTGGAAATTGATGAAATTATTGACAAAAAGGATTGTTTTGATTTTTTCTGACTTATTCAAACTCTCAGTAGCAAATTTGAAACTTCAGAATATATGACTTCTGAAATAAGTTACTTACCAGGGACACTACAACAGGTCGGCGCGATCTAGTGGTGAGCACCGAACTACTCCCGCTGCTTCTGCCTATCATAACTTTTTAAATCTCTCTCTCTCTATATATATATATATATATATATATATATATATATAGTTAAATATAGGGCCTTACTATGCCTATCGTCTATTAATACGCGTATATGAATAAAAAACAGATTAATATTTTTATAAGAAGCATATGGGAATTCATCTGAAAACACCATGTGGGAACCCCATAGAAATCTAGGCTTGATTCTGATATGAATTTTTTTGATAGGGCAAACAATTTTTTAGGTCACTAAATATTTTTAAAATTTTTGTCTTTAGATTTTAGAGAATGTTTTTCCTTTCAAGCCATTAAAAAATACGTAAAGTTATATAATGTCATTGTGTATAATAATATATCTATACTTTGTAATAACTGTCCATATTGAAAAGATTTAAATATCAGTATTATATCATGTAATTTTTATTTTAATTAACATGTTACGGATAGACAAGGAAATTTTTAATTAAAAATTAAAATACAATCAGAGTATATATAGTAAAAATTACGAATATTAATTGATAATGGAGTGAAAAAACTAAAAAATTAATATTCTTACATTAATTTTTGAAGATAAAATAAATAAAATGACTAAAATATTGTTGATAATGAAAATTTTTAATTTTTTTAAGTACAAAAATATGCAAAGTACGATATTTTTACAACTTATTGTTTTCTATTTTCATTATTTTGACGGTTCCTCATATGAAAGTGACGTTGCAGTCCGTTCATTATTTCATTACGTTGAAACATAACTTCGTTGTAACAAAATTTTGAAAAAGCAATTGGACATTCATAGTCCACATATTCAATACATTTTGTGTTCCTTCCAGCAGGTAAAAATTTAAATGACGATTTTGAATTAACTGAAAAAATAATTATTTTTAAAATATCACAAATATTTTAATTTAAATATTAAATATAATGAATAATTACCACAATCATAATTTGTGAAAAAACATGTTCGGTGTTCAGAATCAATTACAAAACCATTACCATCAGGTTTTATGGAATAATGTCCTTGAGCTGTGTTACGAATTGATGGAAACTGACTTAAATGTTCTTTGTAATGAACAGAATACTTCCAATGATCAAGATTTCCAGTTTCATCAATAATATTAAAATTTTCTCTAAACAGATTATTATTTGAATTTAAAAAAATTAATAAAAATGGAGTTTTAATTTGTACTTACATAGTGGGATTTAATTTCTTCACGTTACTAAAATCTGCCACATACTCCCACACATTTGCCGGGTTGGTATTTTCAATAGTAACCTCAACAACTACGTGATGAACTTTTTTAAAAATAAAAAATATATAGAAAAAAACTATTGCCAAAATATAAATGAGCGTACGAAATTTCCACGTCAACGGATTTAGTCCCATTTTTATCTATTCAAATATATACTTTTATATTTATATAAATATATATTTAAAAAACTTTTTTTTATTCAAATGTAAAAATTCAAAATTAACTTGCCCGGGTAATATTTTTAAAATTTGAAATTTATAAATGATTTGAATTAATCGTTCACTTAAATTTTTTTCTATAAAAAAGTGATGTATAAATCAGTAAATTAAATAAATTATTGTATCGTCTGCCCGATACAGTGTCTGAGTATTATTTGACAAAGACATTCAATATTCGGAGACATATGTTGATCCTACTGTTTCCTCTGCGTCTGTTATCTTTCGTTTTATTTTTATCTCAAATTTAAATCGTCGCTACACATATATATTGCAGTAACAGTAGTAGTAGCATATATATGTGGACAGTATTTTTGACATATTCTTGAATAAATATATATTGCAAATTATATTTTTTGTAAAATATTTTTACTCAAAATTCTAATGCTAAAAATTATTTTTTACTTGAATTTGAATATTAGACTGTCAGAAAAAAAACTTTTTTTTTTTTTTTATTAAATTCATCTCAAAAGTTACTTTAATAAAAAAAAAAATCCTAAAATTTCAGTTCTGTATCACAAAAATTGAGCTGGCGCACGGGCGGGGTGGGGGTTTTTTCCCATTTAAAATACATTGAAAAATTTTTTTCGATTTTTGAATTCTGCGATCTTGTAGGAAATTAAAGTCTCTACAAAAAAGGTCTCTTGTACCTTACGCTTCAAGTCGATAGAAAAAAAGTTATCAAGTTTGAAACTCAAGGGTAAAAAATCGAATTTTTAGGATAAAAAAAATTTCGTTTTTTATTCGTTAACTAGCAGAATTTTTTTTTTTATTATTTCGCAATTGAAGTTCTTATAGAGAATTTAATTATCCGTAGAAATGATCCTTAGAGTCATTTTAACAGAGCTCATAGATAGTTACAGAGCTCTAAAGTTGAGAAAAACATTTTGGTGTCTAATATTATTTTGAAGAATTATAAACCTAAAGAACATAAATACAATGAACCCTAATTTTTAATTTCAAATATAATTGCTTTGTAGACATAAAAAAAAAATTTTTTTCAATGCATTTTAAATGGGAAAGGAGACCCCCCCCCCTCTCTATGCCAGCTCAAATTTTAGAATTTTTTTTTTATTAAAGTAACTTTTGAGGTGTATTCAATTTAAAAAAAAAAATCCGACATAGCCTAATGTATATTCATATATCTGTGTAATTATTGACATTAATTTACTTATACAACAGAATAAATAATTATTAAAAGTTTATTGATATTAATAATATTTGAAATTTTTCTTTGTACAGATTTTTATTCCAGAATTATCAATAAACTAATAATTACTACCACATATACCGAAGCTTGAATAATTAATCAGTTTTTTTTTTTTTTTTATTTTAAATGATGAAAAAATTATTTAATATTTTATTATTTAAATACTTTTTAAATATACTTTTTACAAAACTGACAACACTAACAATAGATTATTATTAAGATACATATCAATTCTACATTTCTATAATAAAAAAAAATATTTCAATAATTTTTTTATTAAAAAATAAATAATAAAATTTGAAACAATTAAAAATAAAACTTAGTTGGCTGTAGAAATGTACAGCTATAAATTTTAAAATTATTCTTATGGTAACAGCTCTCAGAGAACTGTGGCAAATATATTATGCTTTTAGATTAACATTTATAAAAAAACAATTACAAAAAATTTTTTTTTTAAGTTATAAAAATTAAACGTAATTAATAATGTACAGTTTGTCACGTTACACTCGTAATTTCAACGTTATCATTTTTATGCATCATTGAATCGGCATGACCTGGTAAATGTTTCATCACAGCATTGTCAACAGACATGGATTTTAAATTAAGAATTCTTATTAATCCATTTTGATAACCAGCTGCAATCCACAAATAACTCCAAGAATTTTGATTCCAAGCAAGCTGTGAATGGTAAAAATATTTTATTATAATTTAAACTAAAGTACTTTAATACCAATTTTAATAAATTATTTGCCATCATTCAAAAATAACTAAAAAGACCCAGATAATTATACGTCCTTATGACACCCGGGAACTATAAAGACATAAATTTTTTTTTTTTGCAGAATTAGGTATTTTTTATCTAAAAGTATAAAAATTAAAAATAAGAAAAAAATTTGCTTATTCATTTATAAAATTCTAAATGAAAATCTCTTTGTATGGAAAACCGAGAAATTTCTTTATATTTATTCATTTATTTATTAAAGTAATAAAAAAAATTAAATTTCTTTTTTCTGATTTTTATTCTTCTAGATAATAAATAAATTTGAAAAATCAAATTTTTTTTTCTGCCACTGATTTTCAAGGTCGATATTAGAAACTATAAAGGCGTTTAAAAAAATGAAAAACAAGAAAAATTTGTATTTATAACATCTGTAATGCGATATAGTATTATTTGGTATGCCATTAATTGATCCGAGCAATCTTACGGCATTAAGTCGCTTTAAAACCTCTCTATGCACAGACAACTGTATAGCATTTCTCTACTGAAAACATGTTTATCATAAAATAAAACTATCCTTGAACTGATTACTCCACAAGCTCCTTTACTTTGAAACTTCTAATCAATTACAACACTATGCAAAATAACACTATTCATTATTGATTTAACTAAAAAACCATCGGTAACTGAGAAAAAATATTAATTCAGGGGGTAAACGGGTCTGAGATACAAAAAAAAGAGGATATTTTTGTAATTTTTTTTTCAGAGTACCTTCGTTATTAAAATTCTTAAAATTTGTGACATTATTAAGCATCATTCCAAGAATATTCTGCTAAATTTTCATAAAAAAATATTGAAAAATAAGCCAGTGGTAGTGGGGAGAGACGAGTCACTTAAAAAAGTTTCCATGCCGTAGGCCGGATAACTCATGACTGCCATCTGAAATTAAAAAACCAAAAAGATTTCTTTATTACATAAGTTTACCTTAGATATGAACGAAGGAATTTTTTTTTTCAATATCTACTTATTTTTTAATTAAATAAAAGGAACAATTTTTGGCAGAAATCAGAGTTTTTTGATTGCACCTTTACCGAAAATTCAAAAATGAATATTTCGTTTATTCCTTCGTTCAAATCCGAGATAAACTTATGAACTAAAGAAATCTTTTTGGTTTTTTGATTTCAGATGAAGCAGTAATGAGTTATCCTGCCTACGGCATGGAGACTTTGTTTTTGGTGACTCGTCTCTCCCCACTACCACTGGCTTATTTTTAAATATTTTTTTATGAAAATTTAACAGAATATTCTTGGAATGATGCTTAATAATATCACAAGTTTTAAGAATTTTAATAACGAAGGTACTCTGAAAAAAAAAATCACAAATCACAAAAATGTCACGGAATATATGGCTATATTATTTATATCGTATTACTCATTCCAAAATGACATATTTTTATACTCCCTTTTGGTTTTAGGAAGCGTCTTAAAGCCAAAAGAGCGCACACAGAAAAAAAAGGATTAATTGATACAAAGAATCTTATACTCGCCTAAATAAAATTTTTACTTACCCCAAGAAATTTTTTGTATTGTGCATTGAAAAAGAAAAATTTATTTAGAACTATAAAAAATTACTTGGTGCAATAAATTATTTCTTAATATATAAAATTTCTTGGTGCAAGTAAAAATTTTTTTTTGTGTATTTTATAAATTTAATAGCGATATTTGGGCAGTCACGTAGAGACTGCAGGTTGCTCGTATTCACTAACAAAATAATAAGTACAAATAAATGATGTCTTCATTATTGGTGGGATCACTTATCGGGGGTTAGTTGACCATACTTTTTTTATATTTTATTTAAATTTTTCTTACCCTATTAACTGATGTAAACTGATATTGTTCAATCGGAATAGATTTCATGGTTTCGCAGTTCACCGGATTACGTCTATTAGATTTTTTAACTAAATTACTTTTCCAATTCTAAAAAAAATAATAAATTGCCTCCATTAATGCGAAATACAAATTATCAGATAGAATAAAAATATTAAAATTCTTACATTTAAATCATCATGAAAAACAATTCCAAATCTATCTTTACAAGCGTCATAACTTTCAGGCATATATTTATAACCATTTGACTGCTCATTGCTGTCTTTTAAATTTTGATCCGAAGTATTTTCAGTATCTGTAGGCTCACCAAAATCAACGACTTCAACACTGGAAACCAGCCATCGTTTTTTAGTAAGCTTATCAATTTCTTTAATATACATCATTTGAAATGGAAAAATAGCAGCTATATCTCCAGCTAACGTACCATGACAGATACCATTTGCGTAATCAGACACCGCCAATCCATAAGTCGTTGAATTAGAAGGCAACAGTGGAAATATTGATGAAGGAGGGTCTCTAACTCCCATCAAATACGAAACAGTATGACCTAGACCAAGAGCATCATCATAAGAAGTGTAAATATTTGGCCAATGTGTCATCCAAGCGCCATTGGTACCAGCGCCTTTCTTTACAGTATCAATAGGACAGTAGGGGTCTTCTAAATCCCAAACTTTTGTACATCTATCCAAGCTAGATGTTGCTAAATAGTTTTTCCCACTTACTGGAACAATTCCGACATAAGTAACAGCGTGGCCATGAGCGTAAAAATGTTGGAAAGCATTTATATTAATCGTGTTTTCATTTTTCATCACCAGTAATGGTGATTTACTCATTAGGTGCCAAATGGCAACGTACCCATTTGAAAATCCAGCTGCTACTGTGTCATGACCGTGTAATTTATTCCAACTTAAACTCGTGCATTGCCAATCAGCTTTATTGTCTTCAGCAATTATTTTATTAACATATAAAATAATTACTGGGTCTGTTTGATATACTGGCAAATCATTTTCATCAGTTTTTTCAAACTTCAATTCCTCGGGAAATGGAAGAGAGTAAATATGAACTCTGCCGTCTGATGATGCGGTAGCGAGAATTCCCATTCTTTTTAATGATCCTTCAAATATATCATTTTTTAATACGTCATGATGATAAGTTCCGGATGGACACCACTCCATACACCAAATCGTACCATTGTTATGAGCGATCACATAAGAAAGCTTTGGAATCGGAGGAACTGATAGAATATGATCCAAGTGCCCCAAGTTCCATATCTGGATGATATTTTTAAATTTATAAGAATTATTTATTTTGTATTTACTTTCCATCGTCGGGTGAGTACTGACTGCAAGATACTGGTCGGCTTGATGACAGTACATGGGCGCAGGGATTGGCAACCATGCCATTGACCAAACTGGACCACCGACAAAAAACATCGGCACGTTATTGACAATCGAGGACTCAAATTGTTTCCAACATTTCCATCCTTTATCCCTTTTTTCTTCCTCCGTTAAATTTTCCTCTTTTATTATTTTTATCCTGACGAATTCAAAATCCTGAGAGACATTTTTCATCTGTTTTGTTCGCATAGATACTTTTAGTTCTGGAAGATAATCTTGAGCTTGGGAATTTTTAAATAAATTAAATGAATTGGGTAACAAATTTTCAAATAATTTTAACTCATAGTTACGCAACTCAAATGTCATTGTCCATTTAAGCGATGGAATGTAAGTTATACTTGGATTAGATAATGGATAACATTCATTTTTTCTCAAAAATTTAACTCGCGTACTAGAAGTTATTTGTTTATCAAACTGTTTAAATTTACGTTTGTTCTTATTACTGCGTTTATTATTATCACCTTCCTCGCCAGCACCGACCTCCTCATTATTGTCACTGTCGTTACTTCCATCGCTGAGTTCATTGATATTAAAATCCGAGTCTTCACCAGAGTTTATTTTGTCCGAATGTTCTGATCGCACATGATTGGCAACATCTTCTTGAAACTTAGAAAAAAATTTACAAATTTTACAAACGAATTCTGTTTGAGGTACGAAATTACACAGACTATAGTGTTTGCATATTTCATTTATGTCATTGGTAGCAAATTCACAACCGACATTGCGACATTTCGCTTGTCTATTAGCTGCTATATCTTTAGCCCAAGCGCCTTTCCAAACATTCGGTACTCGTTTAGAAGTCGGTGGCTTTACAATAAAATCCTTTACTTTTAATTTTACTTTTTTACTTTTTTTCGACGGTGGCGGCTCATCTTTTACGATTTTAGTAAACTCTAAAATTTTAGTCGTCGCTTTTTCAGCGGCTCTACGTCTTTTTTTACCGTCATCATCATCGGGTACGTCAATGACCATCGATGCTTGACGCTGCTCTTCACGATGCACACGTTCATGAAAATCTTGTGATGACGGCATAAATATGCCTTTGCATAATGGACAGACCCACATCATTGCGTCTCGTTCCTCTTGTGATTTACCACAAAATTTATAATGAGAAATAAAACCAATGACGCTGCGTTTTGTTGTTTCACATTTTTCACAAATTAGTGATCCTTTTTTCTTCTTGATAGCTATTGTAAGTACACTTTTCCATAATTTTTCATTGTTCTCATAATTGGGATCGCGAGAACCCTGTAACCATCCGGTATTATTGTGCTTTGATAAATTATGAGCAGACCATTTTGATCTCAACATTTTTTGGTCACATTTACCGCATTGGATTTCTTCATCTTTGTTCACTTTACCTTTTTTACCAGCTTTCGTTCCTTCATTATCATTATCCGGCTCAATATACCATCCGGTTTTTTTACCTTTTTTACTTTTACGTTTTCTAGGTTTTACTGAATTGTAATTTTCTTCATAATCGTCATCTTCGTCATCGTCATCATTATTATTATTGTCTTCATCATGCTCGTCATTTGATACTGTATTATTTTTATTCGAATCATCGTCATTTGAAACTGTCTTCTTTTTATTCGAATCATCGTCGTCATTTGAAACTGTCTTCTTTTTATTCAAATCATCGTCGTCATTTAAAACTGTCTTCTTTTTATTCAAATCATCGTCGTCATTTGATACCGTCTTCTTTTTACTCAAAGATGGTGAACTAGTCGTTGATTTCCTAGGCCGTCCACGACGTCTTCGAACAGGAACATCAACAGGAGTTTCCACTTCTTTATTATTATAATTTGTTGTTTCTTCATCATTTTCTTCTGTTTTTTTACAATCTTTGATGTAAATACTTTCAAAATTTTCCACACTAGCAGCAACTTTACTATCATTAAATGCTGATTCTTTATTAAAATTTGAAATTTCTACTTCTTCATCCAAATTAGAACTTGATAATTTTTTATTCAAATTTTGAATTTCTGAGTTTTTATTTAAATTACAAACTTCCGATTCTTCATTGAACTGACAGGATTCTACTTCTTCATTTAAATTAGAATTTTCAAATTCTTTATTCAAAGTTTGAATTTCTGAGTTTTGATTTAAATTACAAACTTCAAATTCTTTATTTAAATGACAGGATTCTATTTCTTCATTAAAATTAGAATTTTCTAATTCTCTATTCAAATTTTTATTTAAATTACAAACTTCCAATTCTTCATTTAAATGAGAAGTTTCTTCTGCATTCAAATTAGAACCTTCTAATTCTTTATTTGAATTTTGAATTTCTGAGTTTTGATTTACATGAGAAGTTTCTGCTTCTTCATTAAAAGTAGAACTTTCTAATTCGTTATTTAAATTCGAATTATTCGATTTTCTATTCAAATAATTTATTTCTGGTTCATCATCAAATTCAGATTTTATGGGTAAAAGCATCGGAGTCGGTATTGTTTTTAAAAAATATTTTCGTGGCCGTCCGCGTTTTTTCGGCATCAGTAAATCAGCATCATCACGAAGATCGATAACTTTCTGATTTTTTTTTTTTTTCGGTTTTTTTTCCTTCTTTTTACTTTTTGCAGAATCCAATTCTTTATCTGTTGTTGATTTATTCCCAGTAACTTCTTCAATTTCAACTTCAACTGTCTGTAAAATTTTGTTCAACTCTTCAGTAGGCGGTTGGCATAAATCTTGACTATTGAGAACATCATCACGCGACGCATTGGAATTTATTGTAGACAATTTTATTACTTTAGACGGAAGCGTTTGCTTTGAATTAACATTCAATTGTTGTTTCCGTCTATTGGCAGCAGAATTTCTACTGTAAGTCAAAACAGGTCTTTTGAATCCTCGCTGAGACTTTTCTTTATTGCTACCAGGTGATGTATTTTGTACTGCATCAATAAAAATTACATCTTCACTATTATCAGACTGTTTTGCTGCACCAGCATTAACTTTTACTCTGTTTGCAGCAGCAGTACCCACATTTGGATGTTTTATTAATTTCTTGGGAACTAATTTTGTAGGTTTTCTTACTGCTGATGGTTTAACAGCAACTGCTTTGAAATCTCCAATAATTTTTAATTTATTTGGCCGCGAAATACTTTTGTCATTCCCAACAACTGGAGATTTGATTACAACGATACCATTTTTAGTAGGACTTCTCCGGAGTATTAAAGGCTTCGCGAGTGTCTCAACATGATGTACAATTATCGGAACAGATTTTTTACTCACACTTTTATTTTCCGCTTCCGTTTGTTTTTCATTTTCCGAATTCAATGATAATGTTTCGGATTTTTCTTCAGCCACTTCCTTGGTATCATTTGAAGCTTCTCCATTTGCTGTCGATAAATTACTTTTTAAATTTGAATCGACTTCAATATTTTTTGAATCGCGTATTATTAATTCTTTTTTATCTTTATCAACTTGCACTGCTGACACCGGCTTAATACTATTATCTATTTTTATTTTATCTTTGAATATTTTTATTTTTTCATCAAGTCCTAATTGTTTTACCATTTCAGATGTTAATATGAACACACGTTTTCCCGCTGCTGTATTATCATCTTTATTTTTATTCGATGGATTCTCTTCAGGTTCATTTGAATTTTTTATTTCATCAGACATTTTAATTTTTTTTTATCTGTAACTTTTATTCCTGTTAACAAAAAAATATTTAATTAATAAATTTAATTAAAAAAATTCACTTGATATTTATTAGATTAGGTAATTATTTGTAATAGAAAAAAAAATAATACTGAAATAGCAAACATTCGAATTTTTTTTTTGTAAAAAAATTTATGAGGGTGAATGTAGCATACATTAGACAAATTTAAAATTATTAATAAATAGAGTAAATAATCGATAAAATAAAATTTTAAAAAAATGCGCATTTAAAAATTTAAAAAATTAATAAGTGCATTTTTTATAAATATTGTTTTTTTAATTATTTGCTCTATTTATTTTTAATTTCAAATTTGTCTGATGTCAACTATATTCACACTCATTCAAAATAATGAAAATTAAAAAAATGTGCGTACTGATTTTTAAATTATTTAAGTTCGCTTTTTTTAATTTTTATCCTACTGACATTTTAATTATTTATTTAAAAATTTTTAAAATTGCTAAGTGTCAGATGAGTGTCAATGTAGCAGACATACAATTTTTTAATTACACAAAAAAAAATAAGATAATTAAAATAACAAAATTAAAAAAAAAACATCTACTCAATTTTGAATTTTCTAAACATGCATTTTTTTATTTTTATTTTATAAATTTTTAAATTTATTATTTCAAAATTTTAAAAATTGTCAGATGCTCGCTAACTTTACTAACATAATTGATGATTCTGAAATTAGAAGGCAATTAAAATTTTTCGGATTTTTTTACCAAATAATTTACAAAAATATAAAAAAAACTAAAAGTACGCACTTGTAGAAAATTATAAAAACTACAGATGGAATTTTTTGAAAAAATTTTTTGTTATGATTTATCGTTTCTAAAAAAAATTCAAAAATAATTAAAAGTCGGCTAATTTATGACTAAAGTTAGCAACAAATTAACATTTTTCAGATTTTTGTTTCAACAAATCAATTACAAAAAAAGTATAAAATAAAAAAATGCACATGTAGAAAATTCAAAAAACTACAGGTGCAATTTTTTCAAATATTTTTTTTTGAATGATTTATTATTTAAAAAAAAATCCAAAAATTATCAGATTTCGGCCAATTTCAGTATCATTTAAAATTTACAATTAAACGCATGAATTTTTTTTAAAATCTTTTATATTTATTTTCAAAATTTTATTTTTGTTAATATTAAAATTGTTTATTTAAAAATAGTAAATTTTTAGATGTCTACTGCTGTCACTGTCATATAAAAACAAAAAAATTTTAACGTGGATATGATACTGGTTCGCTGACATCTAATAATTTTTTGATTATTTTTCAAAACGATAAATTATAAAAAAAAATATTTCAAAAAATTGCACCAGTAGTTTTTTAAATTTTCTACATGTGCATATTTTTAGTTTTTTTTTTTCTGATCCTGAGTTATCAGACACGAGTTAGCAGACACTTAACAATTTTCGGTTTTATTTTTTCAATAATTTAATTTGAAAAAATTAAAATTAAAAAAATGTACATGCAGAAAATTTAACAAACTGTAAGTGCAATTTTCTGAAATATTTTCTTTATTTTATTTAACATTTTTAAAAAAATTCAAAAATTATTAGACGACTGTCGGTGTCATTTTTTTTTTTATTGATTTGTTGAAAAAAAAAACTGAAAATTTTTGGTTGTCTGTCAATTTCAAAATCATACGTGGATTTGATCTTGAGACCTTTAAAATTGTAAACAGAAAATTTAAAAACACTAAAAATCCTTAACATTAAAAATAAAATTTTAAAAAATTTTAAATATTGAAATATTTTTTGTGATAAATAAAATTAAATGACACCGAATATTAAATAATAAAATGTATAATTAATAATTTTACTTACATTTCTTTCAAAATGAAGGTTATGTTTAAAACTATATAATAATTGTAACTTTCAACATGTATTACACCATCTTACATATTTATAACCTCAATTTATTTACAATTAATTAATAAAAATAATCCAACAGCATACAATAATTAGTTTGTTATAAATTTAAAAAAATATAAAATTAAATTTACTGTATGTAAGATTCGAACACACGAGGTTCGACTTTACAGTACTCGTCTCTAGACACTAATGTATACTTTAATGAAGGCGGACATGTTGACTATTTAAATTACTGCAATTATTTTGCACATGCGTTAAGTAAAAACTGACCTTGACTCTTTTTAAATTTTTAAATTAAATTTTACATAAACAAAAATTTTGATGCTTTTTCTTTAAACTAATAATTCATTAGTTTAAAAAAATTTGACTTTTTGTAGCTTCTACTCATGCGCACAAGTAGAAAATTTTTTTATCACTTATATCCGAAATTATTGTAGATAAATAAAATTTTATTTAATGAATGAAATATTTTAATTTCTGATTATTATACTGAAGTCAGCCAACGTCTAATAATTTTTGAATTTTTTTAAAAATGATAATTTATGAAAATAAAAAATATATTAAAAAATTGCACCTGTAGATTTTTTAATTTTCTACATGTGCATATTTTTAGTTTTTGTTTTTTTTTGTAATTGATTTGTTTAAAAAAAAATCCGAAAGTTACTAATTGTCTGCTAACTTCAGGATCGTAGATTAGTCGACGTCTAATAATTTTTGGAATTTTTTAAAACCAATGAATTGTTAAAAAAAAAATTTTTAGAAAATTGCACTTGTAGTTTTTTAAATTTTCTACATGTGCATATTTTTATTTTTTTTTTCTAATTAATTTATTGATAAAAAAAAAATTCGAAAATTTTTAATTGTCTGTTAACTTCAGGATCATTTTCTGATTTCGAATTTTGTGAAAAAAATTAATTTGAAATTTGAGTTTCATTATGAGTCTTAATGTAGCAGATATCAGACAAATTTAAAATTATAAATAAATATATTAAGTAATTAAAAAAATACACTTATTAATTTTAAAGTTTTTTAATTGCGCATTTTTTAAAATTTAATTTTATTAATTATTTACTACATTTATTAATAATTTAAAATTTGTTTGATGTCTGCTACATTTACACTCGTGTTTCATTCTTTTAAAAGGAAACGTCACCTCTTTCTCACACTCAGAAAAATAAACGGGACAATTTTTGTTGCACTCGTAGACCCTGATTAAGAAAAATTATTTGAAATGATTCAAAACAATTTGAATTGACTCTAAAATAGATATACTTAGCATGGATTAAATCATGTTTCTTAATTAGGGGAGTAAATAATAATTTAAAAACAATTTTTCTGACGAATTTGAATTTTTGAAAATACGAAATTTTTAACCCTGCCAAGGCCATTCTCAATGCCCCCCACTTTAAAAAAATTTTCAATGACTTTTGATAGTCATAAGAGTATCAAAATTTTATTAATTAAAAAAAAAATTTAAGCATTCATTGAAAAAAAGGACAATGTAGAATTTCGCTGAGGTATAGATTTTAAAAAAATTGCTATTGATATCATCCGGGAGTTAAACGAAATTTGTTGAATAAATTTCTCTAAAATCATGTCAATTTATAATTCAAATTTTCAAATTTTTAGGCTAAAATTTATTCAACAAATTTCGTTTAACTCCTAATTGATAACAGTTGTAATTTTTTTTTAATTCTATATCTTGGTGAAATTGACCTTTTTTCAATTAAGGGTTTAATTTAATTTTAATTAATAAAATTAATTTAAATACGGTTATGACAGTTGTCATTTTAAATTTTTAAAGTGTGTGGGGGGGGGGCAGTGTCTAAGAATGCCCTTAAAATTTTAAAAAACTCTAAAGATTATTTTAAGTTTCCAGTGTTTGTCCGTAAATTAAATTGAATTTACAACTGACGTTATCCTTTAATGGAAAAAAAAATTATTGTAATTAACCAAAAGGATATGAATGGGACAAGTGATTTAAAATAAATAAACATGTTTTTATCAAGGAACAAGATGGGTTTATTTTTCATGTGTTTATTAAAAATTTAAACCATTCGCCTTAGCAATTCATTAATTTTATCTTCACGATTACCAAAGTCACCACCTTCAACGTAGTGGTTGGTCTTCTTACGCCATCCTCCAGTTGGTGTGTTAAGCTATAAAAAAAATACAGAATATGTTATAAATAAATATATGTATATTAAAACTACTAGATCAAATATAAGTAGTATTTAAAAAAAAATGTTTAAGATTTTCTCGAGATTATATAATTTGATACTATATAAAATTTGGAATATCTCGTATTATTTTATGACACAGTGAGAGGCAATAAAACATTTATTATTTTCATCACCATGCCTATGTCAATTAATTATTATTAATTAATAAATAAATAGTTAATAAGTCTATAATAATTAAATATAACTTTGCTGTATTATAATTTACCTTGAATGGCCATAAGAAGTTGCTGGCATACTTGAATTTGGATCCAACTGTGAAGATTTCGTGAATCAAGTCTTCAACACAGATAATGTCGGAGCGGCCTAAAAAAAATTAAAACCAAAATTATAATTAAAAATTCTCAATTTTTTATGATGAATATCAAATACAAAAATAAATATTTACCCAATTTCTTTTCAATGATTTCGTTGCTGGTAATTGGGATACGTTGACGATCGATTTTAGCGAATCCTCGTTTGTAAATTAATTCTCGTACAGATTTTAAGTTGGGGTATCCCCAGGTGATGTAGGGCTCCACAATACGTAACATATTAATTGTCGCTTTGTTCAATCGTATGAATACAGCGTTGTTGATCTGTTTCAATCTCAATAACTGGAGGATCTTACGGGGTTTCGGGGCAATTTGATTCACACTGTAAAAAAAAAATAAATATTTATAACATTAGTTCTGGATAAATGAATAAATTATTTTTTATTATCGTTCCGTATCTCGAATAAGTCCCTAAGGGAAAATATATGATCCTGGTTAACAAAAAATTTTTCGTTTTTTTTTCAACACTTTAATTTAAAAAGAAAAAAAAAAACTAAAAATATGCACATGTAGAAAATTAAAAAATCTACCAGTGCAATTTTTCAAAATATTATTTTTTTTAGTTTATCGTTTTGAAAAAAAATTCAAAAACTATTAGACGTCGGCTAACTTCGGTAACGTGAAAATAGACTTAGAAATTTCATACTCTAATAAGTAATTAAAACACAATGGTCCCAGAAATAGAATTTTTAAATTAGATAATGACTACTCGAAATCGGTAAATTTATTTGTTAAGACTCTAAATGCATTCAAGTAAATTTGAGTGTAAATATAAAATAGAGTAATAACCGAGACTAATAATTGATCTGGATGACTGATAATATTTATTTCTTTTTTTTGTTATTCGCTCTGTTATAACACGAATATACATTTTAAAATTTTTCAATTGCAGAAAGAGGAAGTCTACAATTTCTGTAATGCCGCCTTGTAACCGCGAATTCTTATAGAACTCGACGAAATAAGACTTTTTTTAAAATAGCTGTAACTTCTTTAAAAATGAACTAATTTAGACATTTTTTTTCAAAATTTCCGTCTTTATATCCCTGGTTGAGAAATCCGATTCACTTCAATAGGATTTGATAAGAAATTTCCGATAAATGTTTTATTTTCCGATTGAAATCTATTAAATCCCATTAAAAATTTTTATCGGAATGAATTGGTCGCAATCGGAAAATAATAACGAAATAAAAATATAATTTTCCGATTAGAACCGATTCATAGCAATTAAAATTTTTGAATCAGATTCAATCGGAAAATGACATTTTTATTTTTATGCACTTTTCCGTTTGAAACCGATTCATTACGATTAAACTCAATTGGATCCCAATTGGAATTCTCAACCAAAGATGTTCATTCCAGAAAAAAAAAAATACAGAAAAAGATTGAAGATATCAAAATCTATGAATTTTCAACTTTTTTTTTGCGAAAATTGCATTTTTCTTAAAAACTAAGCGAGATATCGAAAAGTTTTATTCTTTCTTTCGTTGAGTTCTACAAGAATTAGCGGTCATTTGGTGGCGCCATCGAAACCGTAGAATCTTAAAGAAAGCGTTAAGTAAATAAATAAATTAATATCAACTTACCCCCGAATACGAATTACTAAAGCCAAACGTGCTTCACCGGGAATGTAGTAATTTCCACGGTTTTTAGCTTGTCTTTTCATTCTTACTTCATCTCGTTCCTTCATTCGGTACTCTTTGACATACTGTTCAGCACGTTTGAAGATTTGTTTTCTCTTCAAATAATGCGCAGCACGTTGCTATAATAATAACAATAAAAACAATTATAGTGAATTGCTAATACAAAATTAATTAAAAATTATGGTTTTAAGAAATGATACTGAAGTTAGCCGACATCTAATAATTTTAGGAATTTTACAACGATAAATTATAAAAAAAAAAAATATTTAAAATAATTGCACTTAAAGTTTTTTTAATTTTCTACATGTGCATATTTTCAGTTTTTTAATTTTTGTAATTGAATTGTTTAAAATAAAATCCTAAAATTTTTAATTGTCTGTTAAATTATGATACTGAAGTTAGCTGATGAGTGCGAATGTAGCAGACATCAGACAAATTTAAAATTATTAATAAATAGAATAAATAATTAATAAAATAAAATTCAAAAAAAATACACATTTAAAAAATTCAAAAATTAATAAGTGCATTTTTTCTAAATATTTTTTTAATTATTAACTCTATTAATTTATAAATGTAAATTTGTCTGATGTCTGCTATATATTCACACTCGTAGTTAGCTGACGTCTAATAATTTTTGGAATTTTTTTAAAATGATGAATTATAAAAAAAATAATATTTTTAAAAATTCCACTCGTAGTTTTTTCAATTTTTTACAGGTGCATATTTTTTATTTTTTTTTTTCTAATTGATTTGTTGATAGAAAAAAATCCGAAAATTTTTAATTGTCTGTTAACTTCAGCATCATGTTAAATTCAGGATAATTTTAAGAAATAAATTAAATAAAAATTTAAAATTTAAATACCTTGATGGATGCCTGTACACGAACAGCCTTAGCCTGTACACGGCGTTTCCTTCTTTTCAAGACGGACTCAGGAACCACTGGTAATTTTTTTCCTGGGGTAACAACATCCTTCTTCTTTCTGTAATTTGAATTATTCATAATAAATAAATATTTTAAATTTTCAAATCACGAGTAGTTAAAGTAGAAATAGAAAATTGATTGGAGCTCTGATTAGCGCATTGGATTTAGAGGTTAATCAAGTGATTATTTTATTTATCACTGGCACTAATAATTACACAAACTTGAAAATTAAAAAAAAAAAAAATGAATTGAATGATAGATTTAATTATTCAAAAGATTGTAAATTTTCTTGTTTTTAAATTTTTTAAATATTTATTTGCAAAATGAGAACGTTGATATCAATGCGTATATTTATTTAATAAAGTAACACTTGTTTGGCAATAAATTAACAAAACTAGATATTGAAAAATATTGTTGATAGTTTTATTAATTTATATATAATAATTTTGTTTAATTATTTATTGTTTAAACAAAGGATGTTTTAAGATTTAAAAGAAACAATAAATTTACTCACGCGTCCGCCATCCTTACTCGCGATAAAAGAACGTGCAATGCCACTTAAAGCTTAGTTCATATATCCATTTGGATAGACATGAACTTATCAACAGTCAGTGTTAGTTCTGTCATTTGGCGGGAAATTCAAAAAATGTATATTTATACTAATTTTTATATTTTATAATGGAATAAAAATGTGATACTGAAGTTAACCGACATCTAATAATTTTTTGATTTTTCTTTTAAAGATGAATTACAAAAAAAAATATTTGAAAAAATTGCACCTGTAGTTTTTTAAATTTTCTACAAGTGCATATTTTTAGAGTTTTTTTTTTTTTGCAATTAATTTGTTGGAAAAAAAATCCAAAAATTTTCAATTGTCTGTTAACTTCAGGATCATATAAAAATAAATAATTAATATGTTATTGTAAATATTTGAAATAAAATACAAACTAGTTGAATTTAGGGAAGGGGGGGGGGGGGCAAATGAGGTACTTAGGGAAGTACTAAATTTTCGAGGACTCAAATACGTTAAATCTTTTTGTTTTTAATTATATTCAAAGTAAATAAAAAAAAATTCAGTTGTTAAAACAAAAAAATTTTCACTTTTGCGGGCAAAATTCGCCCTAAAAAAGATGAAAAAAAAAATTTCTGCATATTTAGTAAATTTGATTAAATTAAAATTTTTTTGTAAGTAATTTACATAAAGAAAAATCACATTTTACACAATTATTGGATGCAAAGGAAGAAAAAAAAATTTTTATTGGTTTTTATCATCAAACAAAAACGATCCTGAAGTTAGCAGATAATTAGTAACTTTCGGATTTTTTTTTCAACAAATAAATTACAAAAAAACAAAAACTAAAAATATGCACACCTAGAAAATTTTAAAAACTACAGGTACAATTTTTACAAATATTTTTTTTTTATAATTTATCGTTTAAAAAACCGTCCAAAAATTATTGAACCTCGGCTAACTATGATCCTGAAGTTAGCAGACAATCAAGAACTTTTTGGTTTTTTTTTTTCAACAGTTTGAAATTAAAAAAAAAAAATAAAAATATGCACATGTAGAAAATTTAAAAATCTAAAGGTGCAATTTTTAGAATATTTTTTTTTTATAATTCATCAGTTTGGTAAGAATTCAAAAATTATTTGATGTCTGCCAAATTCAGTATCATCAAACAAAAGCCATCAACATTTTTCGAATGACACTCGATTTTTGAAAAAGTTTGACACTCCATTTTTGAAAAACAAAAAATAACCAAAATAATTCTCAATTATATTTACAAAAGTGATTTTGGAATGTTTAAAAAACATGATTCTAAAGTTAGCCGACGTCTCATAATTTTTGGATTTTTTTTTTAAACAATAGATTATAAAAAAAAATATTTGAAAAAATTGCACCTATAGTTTTTTAAATTTTCTACATGTGCATATTTTTAGTTTTTTCTTTTTTTCAAATTGAACTGTTGAAAAAAAAATCCGAAAATTGTTAATTGTCTGTTAACTTCACGATCATTTAAAAAATATTAAAAAAAAAAATTTTTTTTTCATAAAATTTTGGGGGTTCCCCGTTTTGTCCCTCTCCCTTCCCCTATAATTAAAAAAAATAAGTAAATATTCATATATATATTTTTATAAATCCGGAATTGATTTTTTTAGAAATATGACAGAAAAATATAAAAATTTTAAACTTTCCGCTATGAAAATCGATGATATTTGAAAAATTCAGTGAGTTATTGTTTTCATCCTGATTTTCAAAAACAAAATTTTCATCAGAAGTAAACGCTACTATTCTGATTACTTTTAGAATGATGTCCAAGTGTCTGTATGTCGTGTGTAAATCTTCTATGACTTTTTAAATAAACAACCAGCTTCGATAATTCTTGCGATATTTGAAAATCTTGTCGGCTGTCAACTTTCTGTTAATTTCAGATCATTTGATTGAGTGGACTGAGATAATTTAGAAATACAAAAAAAAAAAAATGGTTTCTTAGTTTTTTGAAATGTTTCAAAAACGAATCAATTAATCGATTCTAAAATCTAATCAGCTCTAGAACTTGACAAAACGCGTCGATCTCAAGTCATCATTAATATGATATATTTTTGAATAATAAAGTAGTAGTAAAATTGAAAGCAACAATTTTTTTTTTTTTCTAAGAAAATTTTTACTTGACTCAAGAAATTTTTTGTTATAAAGTGAAAACAAAAATTTTCTTGGGGTGAGAAAAAATTTTTTAGGCAAGAAAAAAATTCTTAAGCCAAGAAAAATTTTTGTCTTCAATTCATAATACAAAATATTTCTTGCGCCAAGAAATTCTTTTTTTCTGTGTAAAAATTGTCTATGAGTTTTAATTTTTTAATATTGAAAAGATGAATTAAAAAAAAAATCGCCTATAGGTGTCGAAGTTTCATTAAGATCCGATAAGAATTGAAGGCACAATGGTATTTTTTGAACCTACATGACTAATTATGATAAAATTCTTTGAAAAATCCACCATGAGGACAAATGTAATAGATTTATATGAAATATACCTAAAAATATGATGGATTTAAAGTAACTGGCTTATCAATAATCAATAATTCCATTTAATCAGTAAAAAAAAAAATATATAATTTTGTTTTAAAATTATTTTGTTATTGAAATATATGAGGGAAATTATATACTATTAGGGAGCATGCAACCAGGTACTACCCTAATTACTTTTTTCACAAAAAAATTATTTTTAAATATTTTAAAAATCTTTATTCACTTTTAAATTTATAGTTTATGATATAATTTGAAAGAGTTCTTGACACTGCGTCATCATGAATGGATTTCAACTGTAAAGGATAAAAAATTTTATATGATGTAAATAAATTATTACTATAAAATAATTGAAATCCATACCGCACGACGTATGGCACTCCAGTATTTTGAGATTTTGTAATTTGTTGAAAATGCAATATACTCTAAATTTCTTGCTAGTCGACATAAATTTTCATTTTCAATTTTACTATTATATTTATTTTTGTTTTCTGCTTTTTTATAATTATTTCTCAACGCAAGTGCTAATTGACGATAATTGTGAACTCTGACCTAAAAAAATCGTTATTTTATTTTTTATTTTACTTTATTTTATAATTAATTGATGCTTACATCTATTTTTTCCCTTCTAATCATTCGAATTGGTTGGGGTTTGTATATTTCTGCAATTGGTAATTTTAAAAGTTTTGGTAACAGTCGACGCTGATTGTTATAAATTTTAAATTTTTCTAATGATTTTTCATAATGACTATCACGTTCACAAGCATCACATGCCATTTGGCAGGGCTCAGCATTGAATCCAAAATATTTTGAGTATAAAACATGTCTACATCTAAAATAAAATATTTTTTTTTATAAATCATTACACTGTAAAAAGTGCGGTGTTAAAATAAAATAACACCGGTGTAGGCGATGTAATTTGGTGGTGTTAAATCGGTGTGAAAAAACTCCACATATAGCAATTAGAAAAAAAATGTATTACATATAAAAAGTATAAAAATTTAATGTATCTGAAGATCGGGATGTTTTTCGCGGAACGAAAATAGAAAACGAAATGAAAAGTAAATAATTTATTGGATTTAAATCTCTGAAATTCGAACGTCAGGTACATGAAATTTAATGAATATCATTTTGAAGAAATTTCAATTTTGCTATGTACTTATTTAAAGGGGGAAGCTGGTCTGAGACAAAAAAAAAGAGGATGTTTTTGTGATTTTTTTTTCAAAGTACCTTCGTTACTAAAATTCTTAAAATTTGTGACATTATTAAGCATCATTTCAAGAATATTCGGTGAAATTTTCATAGAAAAATATTGAAAAATAAGCCAGTGGTAGTGGGGAGAGACGAGTCACTTAAAAAAAAGTCTCCATGCCGTAGGCAGGATAACTCATTACTGCTTCATCTGAAATCAAAAAACCAAAAAGATTTCTTTAGTACATAAGTTTATCTTGGATTTGAACGAAGGACTAAACAAAATATTCATTTTCGAATTTTTGGTAAAGATGCAATAAAAAAACTCAGATTTTTACCAAAAACTGCTCCTTTTATTTAATTAAAAAAGAAGTAGTAATTGAAAAAAAAATTCCTTCGTTTAAATCTAAGATAACTTTTGCACTAAAGAAATCTTTTTGGTTTTTTGATTTCAGATGAAGCAGTCATGAGTTATCCTGCTTACGGCATGGAGATTTTGTTTTTTGAGGTGACTCGTCTCTCCTCACTACCACTGGCTTATTTTTCAATATTTTTTTATGAAAATTTCACAGAATATTCTTGGAATGATGCTTAATAATGTGACAAATTTTAAGAATTTTAACAATGAACGTACTCTGAAAAAAAAAATCACAAAAATATCCTATTTTTTTTTGTATCACACAAGTTTCCTCCCTTAAATAATTATTTATTATACCTAATTTAAAAATTTCACAATTTTACGCCCACCATTTCAATCACCGATAATTTAATTAATTAATAAAAACACTAACTATAGTGATAGAGTAAGTAAAAATATTCACAAAGTAAAATATTTTAACACCGAAAAATTTTTTTAATACCGGTAAAGAATATTTAAATCCGCGGCGTTATTTTAACACCTACACCACTTGGACTTATCACGGTTTGTTTTTAGTGTAATATTTAAAATATTTATAAATAAAAATAATAAAACATACGCATCAGCAATGCAAAATTGAAGGACATTTTCAAAACTTGAAAAAAGATGACTAGACTTTCCCATCATAAGATACTGAGCATTCATCCAATCTTCAACTCCTAAATAAATTCTACTGAGAGCTTTTCCACCAAATCTTCCAGCTCGACCAATATCACGATAATACTGTTCCATAGTTAATGGCAAAGACCAATGTATCACACAACCAACACCAAATTTATTCAATCCAACTCCCAAATCATGAGTTACAACCAAAATTACAACTTTTCCTCTCATCCAATCTTTTTTCGTTTTTACTCGTTCATTATGATCTAGCTCTAAAATAAAAATAACTTCATAAATAATTTTTTATATAAAAAGTACATCATCACAAACAATTATTTACTTGAAGTATATGAGGCTGTAGGTATTCCACGTCGTGATAACTCATTAGCAACAGATATTGTCTCTCCCCGTTTACGACAAAAAATAATGCCCGAAAAATTATCCATAACTTGTTTAAAATTAGTTATTAACTGAGTTAAGTCCTCAAAAGGATCTAAAATATCTTTAAACTTAACATCTACATAAATATTTGGTCGGATCCAATTGTAACTCCCATTGTTCTCAATAGCATTCAACATTTTTAATGAAACTTTAATATCGTTATTAATATCTCCAGTACCTATTGAAGTTAATGCTATTAAACGAACATTTGGACAACTATCTCTTATTGAAATTATTTCTTTATATGATTTATTGTAATCTATTGATTTATCACTAGCACAATGTGCTTCATCCACAACAAACGTTAATATCAAATCTTTATCATACAATTTTTTAAGAAATTCCTGTTTAAAACAAAGCCAACAATTATATAGTGAAATAAATAAATTCTGGAGTAAAAAAAAACTGTTTTTAAAATTCCAAAAGCATTCAAATATTTTATTTAGGATTTTTGAATTTAAGACTGTGTAAATTTTTCAGCGGGATTTTAGAAAATAAAAAAAAAATCTGGATTAAAAATTTGATGTGAATGTGTTCTGTTTTTATATCTGAATTTTTTGATGATTGTTGGATATTTTTTTCTTGTTTGGAATTTTTTCTTGTTCTTAAAAATTTCAGAAACTGCAAATTTAGACTTTTTTATGAACAAATTTTGACATTTTTTAAAAAAGTGAAAATTATAAAAATAATGATATGAGAGAAAATTCAAAAAACTTTAACTATAAAAAAATCAAAGAAGTTTAAAAAAATTTTAAATATAAATACTTGATTTTGAGCTCAAGTGTAGAATATTATGAGTGTAAATGTAGCAGACATTCCTGACTAAACAAAATGATTCAAAACAAATTGAAATGATTTAAAACAATTTGAATTGACTAATATATAGATATACATTTAGCACAGATTGAATCATTTTTTCAATCAGGGATCAGACAAATTTGAAATAATTAAGAAATAGAGTAAATAATTAATAAAATGAAATTTAAAAAAATGCGCATTTAAAAAATTTTGAAACTAATAAGTGCATTTATTATAAATATTATTATTTTAATTATTTACTCTATTTATATATAATTTTAAATTTGTCTGATGTCTGCTACATTCACTCGTAGAATATTTAAACTATTTGATAGTTTTATTTTTTATTTTTTCTCATCATTATTTTGATGATTTTCATGATCCTAAAGTTAACAATTTTCGGATTTTCTTTCAACAGTTCAATTACAAAACTAGAAAAAAACTAAAAATATGCGCACATATAAAATTAAAAGAGCTATTGGTCCAATTTTCTGAAATATTTTTTTTTGTAATTCATCGTTTTTAAAAATCCAAAAATTATTAACGTCAGCGGACTCTAGTATCATTCATTTTCGCTTGTTCATAAAAATATCAGTTTCAAAATAATTTTAACCCAAGGCACAAAAAAAAATTGTTGACTTTTTGTTAAATTTAAGGCGACAATTTTTTATCATGTATCCAATCGTTAACAAAAAGTCAACTATTTTTTTTTGTGCCACTTGAGAAGTATCTAAAGCTTTTGGAATTTTATTATAAAAAATTCTTACGTAGAATTATTAATAAATATAATGATAATTTTTTGTTTTACTTTGAATAAATCCGAAGCGCATACTGAAATAGTAACATAGATAAATCGTGGTGGTGAATTTCCATCATTTAATTTATCGATAACATTTTCAAAATTTCTATTAGAAAATTTTGAATTAAAAAACTGAACATCAATCTTTTTATTCAGCAAATATTCAACTTGTTCCTTGAAAATAAATAAATATATAATATATATTATTAGTAGGGACAAGATTTTTACCTTGATTTCGAAATGAATGTTTCAAATGTTTGATATTACGGCGAAAATATTGGTCTTATCAGAAAAGTTTTTAAACCAAAGTTGTAGGAAATTGAATTTTCTAAAAAAAATGTTTTCCGATTTTTTTTATACGGCCAATATTTTCACCGTAATTCCAAAATTAAGATTCATAATGAATGATATTAATTTTTGTTAGTTACGATAATCATAATTTTAAAATTACAGCTTTTTTATTAGTCCTGAGACAAAATTATAGGAGACATTTTTTTTATAAAATTAAATTTCCTACAACTTTTGCTTAAAAAATTTTTTTATATGACCAATATTTTTGCTGTAATATCAAAAATTTGACATCATTACTTATTATTGGTTAGTTTTAAATTAAAGCAAAAATTCTGGCCTTAATTATTAGTGTCTACAATTCATAATATTTACTAATAAATTAACATACTTCTAATGTATAATTATCTGGCACAATAACTATCGTGATTTTATTAGGAAACATGACACCGGGTAATTGAAAGCACAGAGATTTCCCGGCTGCTGGAGGTAAATTAATTAATACATCACGAGTTTCTGAAATGTAATTAAAAAATTAATGAGTGTAAATGTAGCAGATATAAAATTTTTTAATTATGAGTGTCAATGTAGCAGACATCAGATAAATTTAAAATTATAAACAAATAGAGTAAATAATTTAAAAAATAATGTTTATAAAAAATGCACATTAATTTAAAAACTATTTAAATGCGCATTTTTTTAAATTTAATTTTATTAATTATTTATGATACTGAAGTTAACCGACGTAAATTATAAAAAAAAATATTTGAAAAAATTGCACCTAAAGTTTTTTAAATTTTTTACATGTGTATATTTTTAGTTTTTTTTTTTTTGTCATTGATATGGTGAAGAAAAAATCCAAAAATTACTAAGTGTCTGCTAACTTCAGGATCATAATTATTTACTCTATTTATTTATAATTTCAAATTTGTCTGATGTCTGCTACATTCACACTCATTTTCAATTACATATAAAAAAAAGTTAAATAATTAAAATAACAAAATTTAAAAAAATGCATGTACTAAATTTTGAATTGTCTAAACATGTATTTTTTTATTTTTATTTTATAAACATTTGAATTTATTATTTCAAAATTTTTTAAATTGTCAAATGTCTGCTAATTTTACTGTCATAAAAATTATGATCTTATGCTCTACTTAAATTTAAAAAATTTACATCAGTGTCATATTTATTTTTATTTCATTCAATAAAATAAATATACTTTCAAATTAATTCTAACCTGTCAGTACAGTCCATATTGCATTGCGTTGTTCATTAGATTTAAAAGATTTATAACGAAATACATCATTTAAATATTCAAACATTTCAATTTCTAGATTAGTCTCCATTTTTTAAAATATTTATTTATTATTTTAAAATAATTAAATTATTTATCAATATATGACACAAACGTATACTAAATCATATAAAACTATGTCTATATATACTATATACATATACCTATATACCAATACCTCACGTGTGATAAATTACAGTGGAATTATTTTAAAAAATTATTTACTAAAACATGATTATAAAATGAGCGGACATCTGACAATTTTTAAAACCGAATAATAAATTTGAATATTTATAAAATAAAAATTTAAAGAAACACATGTTTAGACAATTCAAAATTCAGTACATGCAATTTCTTATATTTCATTACTTTAATTATCTAATTTTCTTATATATAATTAAAAAATTGTCGTGTCTGCTACATTTACTCTCATTACTAAAACTTAAATTTACAAACTCAAAGTAAAAATATAATTAATAAATTAAAAATTAAAAGTAAACAGTAAAATATTTTTGAAAAATGATAAGACAAAATTATTGATACATTTGAAAACTTTTATTTAGTTTTAGATGTAAGCAAGTTATAAATAATCATATTAGTAAATTATAAAAAAAAAAAAAAGTTACAATTTTCAAAAACCGACAAAAAAATATTGCGAAAATAAATTTTGTTGTAATTTTTTATGTTTTAGTTTTAAATTGATAATGAGACGATACTTTTTAATATACTGGCATTTTTTGTTGAGTTAATAATAATCCAAAGCGTCGTTTCATTGTAATCCTCTCTCTTGAATATTTGTCTTCTGGTGAAAATCGAGCAGGATGGGCAGTTACTGTTGGTTTTCCAGATGGATCAACTTTTTTTAGTGTGTACACACGCTCGCCTTGCTCGTTCAAATAATACATGAGATACATTTTTTTGTTTTATTTATTTATTTATTAATTAATTCAGGCTTTTAATTGGATTGTTGTTATATTATTCTTGTATACAGATATATAACCTTATAACTCGTCGGTAAACACGTGGTGAAGTGTTTGTACAAAAAATTGATAATAATAAATATACTAAAAAAAAGTTCAGTAGTCACTAGAGGATCTGTATGTCATTTCTGTTCTGAGCGCATTCTGGTGTTAGGAAATTCATTTTAAAAAATTCATTCAAAAATTACGTAATAGCACAGTGCTTTAGTAAAAGTTCCCTGATTAAAAATACTCATTGAAAAGGATTGAAAAAGATGAGAATTGAATACTTTCTATACCCCAGCATTTTCATCTGGACATGAAATTAATACTTTTCAATTCTATTGAATCCAAAAATGATATGAGAATTTCTAAACTTCCGAGGAATTGAAAAAGATTCAAAAGAATTGATATTTTTAATCTTTCTGAATACTTTTCAATACCAAAAAAGATTCGAATTTTAAGGTCACGCATGGGATTGAAAAGAATTCAAAGGAATAGAAAGTTTTCAATATTTTTCAATCCTTCTCAATACCTAAATAGTTCGATTTTCGGATCGCGTGTAGGATTGAAAGGGATTCAAAAGAATTGAAATTTTCTAATCTTTTTCAATCCTTCTCAATACCTAAATAGTTCGGAATAGGAAAGTGTTGAAATGATGAGAGATTGAATTCTTTTCAATACTTTTGAATTCCATTTTAAGAATTACAAAGTATTCAAATGATCGAAATTTAAATTCCATTCAATACTTTTTAAAATCTCCGTATGGATTGAAAAAATTTTCAATCCTTTTCAAAGAGTATTTTTAATCAGGGTTTACTGTACAAAAGTTTCGTTGAATTTTTCATCAAATTTCCGTCAACTTCGAACTATTTCATTTTTTACGACAATTTGTATGCAACTTGCTATTGAATTTGATGTAAATTTACTGCCTGAATTAGAATGCAAATTCACTCCAAAAGTTGTCTAGAAAAAAGTTATTAATTTTCAGGCAAATTTTATGTCAATTTATTGATAATTTGACTTGAAAAATTGTTAAGTATATTCTTACCGTCAAATTGTAGACAATTTTATGTATAAATTTGCTTACATTCTGAAATGGTAAGAATGAACATTACCGACTTTTTTTTCGTAAAAAGTTATCTTTAAATTGAAGAAAAATTAACCGTAAATTTTTATTTTCAACTTTTGCTGTAAAATTATCGGCAAATTCGGGCAGCTGATTTGAGGTAATTTCAACATCAAATTACTGTCAATTTGAAGCTAAAGTGGCTATTAGTAATTAGGGTTACCACTGACTGGAAAAATTCCTTAATTCTGTAGCCAACTTTGCATTAGTCATTTCATAAAGAATTCTAAGAATTTTAATGTTCAAAATAAATTTTTTTATATGAATTTCCCAACACCAGAATGCGCTTAGAACAGATATCACATACAGATCCTCTAGTGGCTACTGACCACTGACCTTTTAGTTATATACTTCATGATCAAGATCGGCTGGACCTCGTGTTCATATTGAAACATTTTTTTTTCAAAGAAATAAGTAAAGAGTAATTTAAAATATCATCATGACTGATAGTGACGATGAAATTCCTCAGTTAAGTGAATCAACAATGGCTGCCTTACAGGAATTTTATGCAGAACGTCAACAAAGAGAAGAACAAATAAGTAAAACGATAATAAACGGTGACAATGAAACATCTGATAACAATGTTTTTGATGAAGATTGGGTAAGTTGAATATCTTCAGTACCTGCAATTGATAAGGTTATTTTTATAATTATAGCGGGAATTTAATTTTTAAATCAGCAACTTTGAAAAATAGCGCGCTAATATAAATTATTTGAAAATATTTTTATTCATATTGTGGAAAATGCCTTGATATGTAATTTTATACTTTCTTACCATGTAAAATATATGAGAAATTAAAAATTTTGTGGTATGAATTAATAAATAAGGTACCCGTGGGTAATAAGGTCTGTCGGGTAATAAGGCCTAAATGACAGAAATGATATTTAAAATAACCGCCTCCGCTAAAGGCTACTCTAGTAGAAGGGTCTTGCATAGAGATGTTACGACAAGTTTATAGAGTCCCGATACCACGTTCCCTGTCTTCTATATTTCATCATCCGTCATATCATGTCGTAGCGCAGAAGAAATTATAAAAAACAATCTAGTCTTCTGACTCTTAAAAAGGATACTGATAGTTTTAAGTCCTGTTGAACAAAACAATCTAGTCTTCTGTCTTTAAAAAAGTATTGTTGCTAAATTTAAGTGAGGATTCATCTCTAATACCAATTTTATTAAGTATAATTAAACTATTCCAGTTTGTTTAACCCGTGGGCCTTATTACCCTACCGTAGTAAAATAAGGCCTATTCGTATGGTTTTTGTAAAAGTTTAATTTTTTGTTTGTTTGTAGTATAAATTACCATTACTTCATTATATTTTATGACTAATGTATTGAAATAAAGATTTATGATACATTTCGATAATGAAATGCAATATTTTCGATTCTATTCAAAATCTCCCTTAGCTAGGCCTTATTACCCGCCGGTACCTTATGAATAAGAAAAATATTGCACACCTGAAGCGCGAAAGCGCTCGATTTTTTTCGGTACCTCACTCACTTTTAATCACCTCTACGCTTTTTAAAGTATATTAAAATAGGATGAAACTTATATCATCATATAGAGAATTTATTAAGGAATAATTATAGTACAATATAAAGTTGATTATAAGAGCTCTTCGAGCTCGAAAACACCGGGAAGTTTCAGGGCTGGCCTTCAGGGTCAGCCGATCTCCAGATTTTTTTAATAGATTTTTTTTTTTTTCAATCGTACGTAAAGTAAAGCATTGAAAAAAAAAATTGATTTGTCAATTATTATATTTTTACGAAAAAAAAGAAATAAGTGGTTATATAACTGTGCATAATTACTACAAATTTGTCCATAACATTTTTTTAATTGTTATAAATATCTCATTCTAGCAATTAAGTCAATTCTGGTATGATGATGAAACGGTTAATACAATAACTACAGCAGCTCTCAGTATTACTAACAATGATGGGAAAATAGCTCTTATTTCATGTCCAACATTATATCGAGCATTAAAAAAAGATGCAGGAAACAGACAAAGTATAAATTAGTTTACATATATTTTAGAATTTAATATTTTTTATAATTAAAAATAAAAGATTTAAAAATTCACTTAAATTAATTTATATTTTTAGTTAAAATTTTTGAATATGATCAAAGGTTTTCTGTTTATGGATCAGATTTTATTCCATATGATTATAATTTTCCACTCCATGTACCTGAAGAAATGTCTAGTGGTTTTGACCTCGTGATTGCGGATCCACCATTTTTATCAGAAGAATGTCTTACAAAAACTACTGAGACGATTAAATTTTTATCAAAAAAAAATATTGTTTTATGTACAGGTAATATATTAATAATTGAAACAATAACTTGTCTATAATAAATGTTAGCCAACAAATCATACATTACAACTAATTATTATTATTATTTATTAGGTGCACTAATGGCTGATTTAGCAGAAAAACTTTTAAATGTTAAAAAATGTGACTTTCAACCTCATCATAAAAATAATCTAGCAAATGAATTTTCATGTTTCGCTAATTTTGAGTTTGATGCAGTGATAAAAAAATAAACACTTATTTTTTATTGATATATTTATGTATAATAAATAAGAAAAAAAACTTTCTTGTAATTTATAATTTGGAATTCGAAGACTTATGATAATCTTTTGCAAGTTCGACAGCATACTGAGCAGTTCCTGGTGCTGTAGAAACTCCATATCCACCATGACCATAATTATGAACGACCTGTTTTATTTAAAAAAAAAAAAAAAAAAAAAAAAAATTTGTCAATTGGTGGTTTTTTTTTACAGCACTTATTTATGATAATGATTAATAACTTGCTATGATAAACATTGGGGAGGTCCTTATGAAGGTCACTTTTGAATTTTAATCGTTTCACCCCCTCAGACTCTTCCAAATAATTAAAAAAAAAATTCTTGTAAAGTTGTAGCTCTTAATTTTAACATTAACCCAGCACCCAAAAGCGCAAGTTTAAAATGGGAAAACACATGTATTTATTTAAGTTAAACTTTGAATATTTATATTTCTGGTAACAAATTATGGAAATATTTGAAACTTGGTAAGAACTTATAGTTACTTGTATGATGTTCGAAAGAGCAAGTCAGAAGTTATCCAAAAAATTTTATTTTTGGAATATCTTTGAATATACTCTCCTGATTATGCTCAATTTCTCACAAATTGTTGAGATTAACGAGCCGATTCATACGCCACCTCAAAAAGCCAAATCAGCTAATCCGTTCAAAAGTTATAAAATATTTACATATAGACGTACGTACACACATACATACACTTGGACATCCTCTCGAAAATAGTTGAAACAGATTCCTAGGACCTCAAAACGTCGAGATCTATTCAAAACGGTTTTCGAAAATCGGACCAATACCAATAACTTCCCTTTTTTTTTGAAAATTTTCAATTTTCTTCGCGGGAAGTTAAAAAAAAAATAATCATAGATCAGACAAATAGTTATATATTATTCATACAGTGGCAGGGTTAATAGGCACTTTGTAATATTCATGGAAATGAATTGTCAAATTTGGATTAACATCAAAGGTTGCTAGATTGATATACCGATAAAAAATATTACGCAGGTGGTTTTATTTAAAAAAAACCTTCATGATTATTTCATGTAATAGAAAAGGTTTCAATTGGAATACGACTAAGAAGCTTAGAGTTATTGAAATGAGTAACTTAATATTGAGTTGGAGTCTTTTGATGAATTTTGCAACTGGACAAATAAATATAGCAATTCATAACAATGGCGTCACTTTATTTAACAAAATGATGGTACGAAAAATATTATGAATCAAATATTTATTGAAAGAACTCTTCAACTATAAAATTTCGGTAAAAAAAAAATAATCCGACTTATTTTGGCGATAATTTAATTTCTTACAAAGAACGTGTTCATCATTTTTTTCTATTTTTTAATTAAGGAGGTTCGCGACCGATTATCTTTCTAGGGGATCTCGTAGATTTTCTATTGCATTTTTGCAAGATTACAACTCCTACACACCAAAATTTCATTGATAGAATATACTATAAATTGACTTAGTTTTAAGAATTAACACAATATATTTTTATGATTATTGCATTAAATCATTAAAAAAAATTTTTTTTAATCAAATAATTTTTTTTTAATAAAATAAGTGATAAAAAAATAAACGAGGAAGTACGGCAACAGCGCGCTAGTTTGTAGTCTTTTTTTTGTGTACTATTTTTGGTTACAAGGTTTATTACTAGCTAAAGGTCAGGTCCGACACCAATGATTATTAGTTATTCAAATTTCCCGCGGTCGTCATTTTACGCTGTTGCCGTCGTTTCTTAGCTCCACGACACATGTGACGTCATTAACTAAAATTCGCCTCTTATTTGGTTAATAATTTAATAACAAACCCATGATTAAACTTAAAAAAAATATTAATGTGTTCAGAAATGGTTAAAATCGATCTAAATCTTGTCTCTACCTTGTACTTTCAACGCTTCCAATATGTTCAGTAGTTTCAGTAACAAAAAATTTTATTTCACTCTGATTTTATTTACTCTAAATTTTTCAATACTTAATTTATCAATTAATTAATTCGGTTTGATTTTAAGTATTAATTAATTAATTTCACTCATAATTTTTAACTAATTAACTTTCCGCAATTATTGTATATTAATTTACTTCACGACAAAATAATCCGTTTCTTTAATTTTTACTCCATAATTCCTATCAATTTAACTAGGGGAGTGGCGAATGTTCGGGTCTTAGTGATCCATACGACACCCGGTGACTAGTCGCATCATAACCTAAAATTTACGAGTTCAACGACCGGTCATCGACAGTAAATAAATTCAAAATTCAAATAATTAAATTTTCAGGAGTTTCTAATTTACCCTGTTACACTCCCCCTTGCCAGACTGTCACCCGGATTCCGGATGATCACAAAGGCCTAAACATCTTAAGGATAGGAGATGGTCGTGTACTCAAGACTAAATGAGATATAGATTATAGAAAGAAAATGAAAATTTTATTTAAATTTTTAAAACAAAACGAGAAGAAAGAAAGAGAAGAAGAAATATCTTATTTCTTCTTTTTATTTGATTTGGGTGGGGGTAGACCCGTGTACCAACTACCAAGGCTCGTCGAACGAACGCAATCCAATCTCGAGAATGTCTTCCATCAGGAACTCATCGTCGTAGAACTTGGGACTCTCACATCCCGAATCATCCGACCAATATTGGCCTCCGTCCACCATTTCCATTTCAGCCCAGTTTGGGCTACGTTCTCTCTTTTTCGTCTTGTGGTTCCTTTTCTCTTTTTGTTGGTCCACGCTGCAAGTTTTGGAACCAGAGGCCTGGCCAACGGCCTCGAGTGGGCCTTGTTGGACGGCCAGTTCCTCTACTCCTGGACACTTAGGCTGTTGGTCTGCCGGATCATTAGCTCGAGGAGGCACCCTGGCATCTTCCTGCCATGCTTCAGGGTACTGGGCAGACGTTGGAACCAGTACATTAGGTTCGGCCGATGTTACGGGAGGGGGCCTAACTTCCCCAAGTTCTAAGCCTCCGAGAACCTTATCGACAAGTTTTCGGCCCTGACGCGTACCCATGTGTTTTTGCATCTTGTTTAACCTCGACAGATCAACTGTATCTGGCTGGTTAGCGAGCTGACGAAGTACTTTGTACCGCTGGTTCCGGCGCTTGGCACTCTTGGATTTTGCCGAAAATTTTGGTGATTGCTCGGGAGTTACTGTTGCCTGAACAGTAGTTGTTGGCGATAAAACTAAAGCGGTTAACGGCGGAACCAGAGCAGGTGTTGCTTGGATTCGAGCTGGCCGTGTTTGCTCGATAACAGGCGGTCGTGTTCTAACAGCAACAAATCTTGGTCCCCTTCGTGCTGGTCCAGATATAATTGACGCTGGACGTGATCTCATGGACGCTGGTGGTCGTCGTCCCTCTCTAGGGCCTACCTGATTCTCAATCAGGCGGCTTGAAGCTGATGGACTACTTCGGGTAACTGCTGGGCCCAATCGGTTGAAACCTGACTGACCGGTTACCACGTCCAGTATACCAGTTTGTGTTGCCATAGACCGATGTACTAAAGCGCGGCCTGAAGAGCCACGGTAACAGTCTTCCTGGTATCGTCTCAGGCAGCCAGTTTGCCCTCGGGCGGCATCAGCCCTTGCCCAACCCTCTGGTTGATATCGGTTCATCTGAAACACAATTTTATTAATAATCTTTCTACAATATTCCTTAATTATAATTAAAAGTGAAACTTTTGTCTTATTAATTAGTCTTTCGCTTCTGCGAGGGAATTTCAAATTGGGAGTATAATGGGTACCGAGTATTTTACCGTTGTCATTAATTAACTCGACTACCAACGGACTGACAATTTTTGATACGGTAGCTGGACCGAGATATTTGTGGCCTAAAGTCGCGCTATAACCTTGGCCTTCATTACTAAGCTTGCGATTTGGGTAGAAGACTTTATCGTCCCAATTAACATTCGGTATTTGTGTGTTTTTGTCATAAATTTAAATTTTTCACTTACTTTTCCCGACAATTTGTATTTATTTTAATCTCTTGAATTGTTTGATTAGCTGGAATCGGGTATTAATAATTCTATACACTTTTAATTAGTTTTAATACCCAAATAATATCTTGATATTTTTTTTTTTTTTTTCTTTTTGGCTATCGTCCCAATTGGGCCACGTGCCAGTTCTTGATATTCTTCTGTAAATTATTTGTGACACTCTTATTTATCTTTATGTCTGTCTCAATTTTATTTCAAAATCCGTTTATAACTTAATCCCTCACTTTAATCTTTTTTTTAACCCAAAATAATTTTTCCAAACTATCAAAATTTTACCCAGACAAAATATTCCAGCAAATTCAATATCCTCAACACTCACAAAATTTTACAGGGGGTTTTTATTTATAAGTTGGGCGATAATATCGTATCGTTCTTGTAACTATCTATTAGATAGCTGTGAGCCCTATACGACTTTCTGTAGTCATCTCTCACGCCACCGTCTAACCTAACTAAACATTCATTTTGGCGCCTATTTTCAAATATAACGATTCGAGTTCATTTTTTTTTTAATTTGTTAACTATCTATAACCTTACTAATTATTTACCTAATGATCAATCTAATAAAACTGCTATATATTTCAATTGTGAAAATTATGTAAAAATCAACTTATATTGATTTAATTAATTAAATTTATATTATATTTAAATATTTATATATATATATATATATATATATATATAACCTAAAAAATTAGAAGATATATTTATATTTAAAATTTATTTAGACTGCAAATGATAAATCAGTTTTATAAATTATTTTATTTAATCAAAATTATTTATTAATCATTTATTTATTAATGATAGAGATTTTCAAACGTGCGTTAGATAGGACTCAGAACGATACGGTATAGATCTCAGAGCTATCTACCGTATTGTTGTCAGAACGATACAGTAGATTGTTGCAGTAATAATCTAGTAGATAACTATTGCGTATTGTTACTGTAACTATACAGTATACTTCTCAGAACAATATTTTTTTCTCCGTGTCCTTTATATTTCTCCAAATTTCCTTTACAACTTTTTTTAATTAAAATATCGTCCCCTGAACGCTCCCACACACTTTATTAAAAACCTGTCCGCTGGACGTTTACCAAATTTTCTGTTAAAAACCCGTCTCCTGGACGTTAACCCGCAATTTCCTTAATTCTAATGTCCCCTGGATATTATTTTAAACCTAACTTAGTTTGTCCACGGGACCTAAATCACAGACACAGTTTCATTTACTTAGCATTAAATTAAAATTTATCTAAATCTTGTCTCTACCTTGTACTTTCAACGCTTCCAATGTGTTCAGTAGTTTCAGTATCACAGTTTTATTTCACTCTGATTTTCTTTACTCTAAATTTCTCAATATTTAATTTATTAATTAATTAATTTGGTTTAATTTTAAGTATTAATTAATTAATTTCACTCATAATTTTTAACTAATTAACTTTCCACAATTATTGTATATTAATTTACTTCACGACAAAATAATCCGTTTCTTTAATTTTAACTCTATGATTCCTATCAATTTTTTTAGCGTCCTTTTTAATTTCAATTTATTTAAGAATTTAATTAACTTAATTTTATTATTTATTTATAATTACTTTACGACTGGAATGTGTAATTAATTCGGCCATTTAATTAATTAATTCGAGCCTGAATATAATTTCCACACACAATTAGAATCAAGTTTATAAATTGACTAGAAAATTCGGCCAGTGCATTGGCGTCACCCGGGCCTGAATATACAGACGGAATTGAGTAAACTATTTAATTAATTAATTGAGTAATTCGGCCAACGGAATAAATTCCGGCCTGAATTAGTTTATTGACGCTATTGTGAACTAATTTATAGCGGCCGATAGGCTTGGAATAAATTAATAATTCAACATTGAATTTAATGGACTTGTTCACCACGTGTTTTTCTACGCGGGAAATTATTTTATTCCGGCTGAAAGGTCTTGAGTAAAATAATACAGAGTTACGGACAAGATGGCGGATAAGAGCGGCATGACAACTTTCGAGAACACGAGGCTCGACGCGTGGTTGAAACGGCCGACGGACCTGAGACTACCAGTTTATTTACGCGAGACCAATGGAAAGATATTAAGTAATTAATTATAATTAATTCGGCCGATTAATAAAATTAATCAAGGGCCTTATTCAATTATAATTTACCTCCAGATAATTTCAGCAACACTTGATGGATGGTGACTGCTGTCTGCTGTGGTTCAGTAGCTGGTATTTTACTCGTCCAATTCGTTCTCCGTATGCAATGATTTTATTGAATGATATGTTAATCTGTCAATAAACAGTATGCATTAGAATATGTAATTAATTTATTCATATATCGGTCTATGGGGCCTGATTATTAAAATTTAATAAATTAATCGCCCCGTTCCACGTGAAGCGGAAATGGACATATATTTACCTGAATATAAATGTGCGTCCAGCCACTTTAGTCGTCCGACTAACTCTGATGAAATCCACGTTCCGCAGTCCTATATATATCTTGTTCCACTTGGACATCTTGGTTTCTTGGTTCACTTCCGGAAACTTATCCCTACTCGTAACTTAACTAGGGGAGTGGCGAATGTTCGTTATCGACAGTTAATAAATTCAAAATTCAAATTATTAAATTTTCAGGCTTGTTTGTGGCTTTTTTCAAAATATTTCTTAATGACAAATAAATATACTTAGTACAACGAAATATGACAGTTGATTCGAATAATTTTATAATTTGACGGAAATATATAATTTATTTGTGGTAAATAATTGATAAATTTGTGGTAAGGATATTAAATTTGTAACAAGTAACCTAAAATTCGGCGATACTATACATATATCTGAAGCTCTTATTTATTTGTAGCAATTGAATCATTTCTTTACCACAAATAAATCAGTTATTTCAACGCAATGGAACTACTCAAATATATTATATATTTCCCTTAATTAAATATTTATTTGGCCATTTCCAAATATACGATATCTTTGGCTCAAATAAAGCTTATTTTCAGTGAAGAGTTTTAGAGCTGATTAGATTTTGGAATCAATCCATTGTTACGTCCGATTAATTTTTATAATTTTCAAAACAATTTTTTTTTTTCATTCATAAATTTTATAATATACAATGAACCACGTGAACAACGAAATATCTATTAAGGAAAATCTTAGTGGGGAGAATAATGCGTGCGCCGACCAAGATAAGAAAATTTTAGGCTTGAAAAACTAAAAAAGGTCTCGCTCTCTTCTGGCTGCAATTATCAAGGTGCGAACAAGTTGTTACAATGAAGAAAAAGAAAAAGAAAAGTGTAGTATAAATTAAACTAGTATATTAATTTGAAGCTCATCAAGTATTTACACAGGAAAACAGGCAAAACAAGAAAAAAAAATCGAAATATTACATAAAATTTCAAAGTGTTCAGTTACATGAATTATAAAATTAAAATTCAATTACGTGTCATTTACAATTAAAGAATAAAATAAATTAAAAATAATGTCCAATTTAGTAATGTCCGAGTTATAAAATTAAAATTAAAACACGTGTAATTTAAAAATCAAAATATTACATAAAATTTAAAAGTGTTCAGTTACATGAATTATAAAATTAAAATTAAAACACGTGTATATTAAAAATCAAAATATTACATAAAATTTCAAAGTGTTCAGTTACATGAATTATAAAATTAAAATTCAATTACGTGTCATTTACAATTAAAGAATAAAATAAATTTTAAAATGTTCAATTTAGTAATGTCCGAATTATATAATTATAAAATTAAAATTCGAACATATATAATGTAAAATCCAAATAGTAAATATAATTTTTCAATTGTGTAATTAGGGTCGGCTGCTAGCCACCTAATACTTTTGTTATTAATCATGAATAACTGTTTTATGAGTTGACAATATAGTAGAAATTAAAATTTAAATATCGTATTATTAATTTAAAAATGAAACCTATCCTCCTTAATAAAAGATCTCTGGGGTTCCCGGTCTATAGGCTTCACAAAAACATAATTTATGTCCAAATCCGACGTAACACCATGGAATAAGTTAGAAGTTATCAAAAAAAAATACATTTTTGAGAAAATTTTATTTTTGGAATATCTCCGCACGTAACGTGTCGATTATGTTCCATTTCACAAAAATTATTGGAATTAATGAGCCGCTTCAAACGCCGTTCAAAAGTTATAGAATATTTACATATAGACGTACGTACACACATACATACATTCGGACATCCTCTCGAAAATAGTTGAAACAGATTCCTAGGACCTCAAAACGTCGAGATCTATTCAAAACGGTTTTCGAAAATCGGACCAATACCAATAACTTCCCTTTTTTTTTGAAAATTTTCAATTTTCTTCGCGGGAAGTTAAAAAAAATAATCATAGATCAGACAAATAGTTATATATTATTCATACAGTGGCAGGGTTAATAGGCACTTTGTAATATTCATGGAAATGAATTGTCAAATTTGGATTAACATCAAAGGTTGCTAGATTGATATACCGATAAAAAATATTACGCAGGTGGTTTTATTTAAAAAAAACCTTCATGATTATTTCATGTAATAGAAAAGGTTTCAATTGGAATACGACTAAGAAGCTTAGAGTTATTGAAATGAGTAACTTAATATTGAGTTGGAGTCTTTTGATGAATTTTGCAACTGGACAAATAAATATAGCAATTCATAACAATGGCGTCACTTTATTTAACAAAATGATGGTACGAAAAATATTATGAATCAAATATTTATTGAAAGAACTCTTCAACTATAAAATTTCGGTAAAAAAAAAATAATCCGACTTATTTTGGCGATAATTTAATTTCTTACAAAGAACGTGTTCATCATTTTTTTCTATTTTTAATTAAGAAGGTATAGAAGATTTATGAACATACGTACAGACACTCGGACATCACTCTGAAAATAGCTAGAATAGAATTCTAAGACCTAACAACATCGATTATACCTGATGAAAACTCTATTTTCTAAACCGGGGTGACAATAACTTTCTAAATTTTTTGAAAATCATTGAGGTTAAATTAAACAGCTAGTTACTTATCTCAGATGAATAATAAATCCATGGAAGTACCATTAAATATAAGATGAGGTGTGTAATTTTTATTTTATTCAATACTCGATTAATATCACGATTTCAATGCGATATTAACGCGTAAGCTAAAGCCCGAAAAATTTTTTGTCGGTTCTCGTACTCAGACTATTCTAGTCGAAGCTTGCATGTTTGTGAATATTCAATTCAATGACTTAATTAATCATAATAACAATAATTAGCTTATTGATTTGGTAATTTTATTATTCTTTACAATTAGAGCGATTTGTTCAAAAATTGCGGAACGGAATTGGGAACAGTCGGATATTGGGCAAATGGTGAAAATTTCCAATTGCCAAATGAAATTAGTGATATTGTTGTGACTAATGAATACGAAATAATAAATGAAATGATAGCGCATCAAGAAATAAGAACTTTTGTAATAATTGTCGATAATTTTACCGTCTTTCCTGACTTGTATTCATCTTAGCGGAAGCCGATATTAAAAATCAAATCAATGTTTATATTTGACAAAGATAATTCTTTGGAAATGATAGAAATAATAAATATATTTAAAGAATTTCAAGAAGATTTCGAAAACTGTCAAGTATATATATGTTCAATGTCAGAATATAAAGAAAATATAATGTATATATTAACATTGAATTCTTTTGCTGATTATGCGCCATCATTTTGGTATAAGTTTTTGAAGGTCAATATTCCCAGGAAATTGGGTTTAATTTAAACAGTAAGTCTAATTTATTTAATGAAATTAAAATTACAGAGAACGAGATTTATTACTCAAGACTTCAGGAGTTTAGTTTGATATTAAAATATCTGTAACTTGGGTTAAAACTGACGGATGGTCATGAATAAACTTTTTTTCAATGCCTGAAATGCCTATTATAAAAAGTAATACTGATATTTATTTTAAACAGGTTCAAATATATGTGATAATATAATATTTGATCGTACAAAATATCTAAATGGCTACGCGATAAAAGTACTACGAGCATCAGAAGACTCAAGCGACTCAAGTGGCCCTGTTGATGAACATATAACTATAAAAAGTAATGCTCATTATTTATTTGAAATTTTGGGTCCAAATATGGGAATGGTCGGATGGTGGTTAATAGAAATTCTGAATATAACACTGAACATAATTTACGCTTTTGTCCACAACAGCAACGAAAAATATAGCATAAACGGTCCTTTGCTATATAGTCATTCAGTAGATATGGTACTACATCCTTTCTCATATATTAGGTACAATAAAACGATGATTGCTTGCAACTATTATTATTTGTCATATCCAATATTATTTGATAATGATATTATAATGACCCACAATCGCGGACTAATGACACCATTGGAAAAAATGTTTGATTTCTATGGCTGGTTGACCATCATTGCAACAACAATTATCCTGCTGATGGTTTTTATTGTTATTTATTTATCAACCAGAACAAAAAAAAATTCAAGATTATCGTTTGTTATCTTCGAGTGCCTGAGGCTGCTGATAAATAATTCGATTTACACCCGAATGGACACGGCAAAGATGCGAATATTTTTTTCCGTAATATTTTTATATTTTTTGATAATGCAGGCGACATTTTCTGGTCATCTGGCGGCATTTTTGACAAAACCCCAATACAGAAAAAATGTCGAGACTCTAGATGATCTAAAAGACCCGCGTTATACAGTAGTTTATGCTAGTAAAGGATGTAAAGAGTATATTGCAGATCCATTATTGCTAAATAAAGTAATATTTGACATTTGGAGTTGCAAAAAAAATATTCACACCAGTGAATCTATTGCTTGTATTGATTCCAAAGCGAATTTTGATGTCCTAATTGCTAAATACAAATTACACTTTCCTGCGAATAATTCAAAATTTAGTTTCGGATCACTGACAATGCGTAATAGTTGGCCATTGAAGGATCGCGTTAATAATTTTGTTATGCGTTTACATCAATCACAAATTTATGACAAATGGCAGGAACGAGTACTGGATATACTAGTTGCGAAATATATTGAAAGAATAGATATATCAACTTCCGGTAATAATCATAATTATTACCGGCCGATAGAATTTGAAGATGTCATCTTTGCATTAATTTTACTGGCAATCGGTTTGATCTTGTCATTAGTGAGTTTCGTTCTTGAATTGTTTAGCGAAATTATTCAAAGTACTTATAAAAAATTATGGAGAGCAATTGTAATTGTCATACGCATTGAAATCTTTCAATTTCAACAATTACTTGAGTACTTGAACCTAAATTTTATATAAATCATAAAAATCATTTGATAAATTTTTTATGGATTTAATAAACTATTCGATGTATTTAGTCAATAAAATATATTATTAACCCCAGTTAACATAAACATTTTTTTATCACCTAACATATTTAACTTTTACAGGAATAGTGATAAGTGATAATATCAATGAAAATGAATTGTCAAATTTGAATAAATATATAAAATAAAATTAAGAGCTACAACTTTACAGGATTTTTTTTTTTAATTATTCGGAAGATTTTAAGGGGGCGTAACAATTAAAAATAAAAAATGTCCTTCATAAGGATCACGCCAATAAATATACTTACATTAGTTTTACAACGACCATTTGATATTTTTTCAATTTCAATTCGGACTCCACCTTCTCTATGAGGTCTAAGTCCAACAGCATGTTTTAAAGTTTTTGCCTTTGATATTGATGGTAATAATTCTTCACATCTTTCTCTTATTGACTTAGTATCGTGTGGGCAAATTATCTTTTTATATGTTTCAAAATTACGAGTACCACCGAGAGTACAACTGCCATCAACACCAGGAATTATATATGTATCTATTTCACTATAGAATGTTGCTTTTACCCATGGTGCATGTACCTTTATTACTTGTCCTCGTATCGGTATCATTTTTTTATCATAACACAATTCTCTAGCACCAAATCCTGAACAATTAAAAACAAAATCATAATCATCAGCTAATTCTTTCAATGATTTTATTTTTTTAATCATAAAGTTCGTTCCTTCGGCTCTTAATCTAAAATATTTTTTTATAAGTTAAGATAAAAACATTATTTTTTATAGAAATTATGTAATAATATTATATTTACTTATTCATTGCCCAAGGAATATGATGTTGACATTGAATGACTACTGTTGTAAAATAACAACCATACTTGTGATTTTTCCCAATCAGATTAAATTCTTCATCAGTTGCTTTTCGATATATCGGAACCACTGATTCCATTAATTTATTCTATTTATCATAATATCAATTAATGTATGCACGTTAAATGATTTTTGACCATAACTGCACCGAAAGTTTAAATTCTTGCCCATTTTACCGTGAAGAAAGTCGCCTTCGGTACGGGTAGGCATTTTACACGCGAGTTTAAATGTCCTATTTTTCTCCCTTGGTGTGTAATATACTAATTTCACATTATCTCTCTAAAAGATCCGAATTACTGTAAATTACAGTAATTTACGGTATTCGCAAGACTTATGGTAAAATACTGCAAATTATTGTTAAATACGGTATTCTGCGGTAAATATACAGTGTTTTACGGTAAATATGCGGTATTTTACGGCAAAAGTACGGTATTTCCCGATAAAAGTGCGGTATTTTAGAGTCGATTTGCAGTAAGTTTACCGTCAAGTTGCAGCAAGCCTGCGGCATTTTACCGTAACGTGTTGTACTATAAAAACTAAAAATGAAGAAGCATACGTTGTTTGCGGTAAAAATGCCACAAATTACGGCAAATTTACGCAGAGTGGGATTTTACGGTAAATTATGGCAAAATGCGGTAAACTACCATAATTTAAATCCGCTAGGGCTGCATTAAAATTCTTGATGGATCCGAATTGCGCTAAATTACCGCATTTTAGGTAAATTATCGTATTTTACCGCAAAATGCCGTAATTTTCTGCAAACGGCGGTATCCCACCGTAAATTGTCGTGATTTATGGAAAAATACCGCAATAGTATGACAATTTTTACGGTGCATTGTCGCAATTTTACCGTAAATGTGCCGTAAAAATGCGATATTGACCTAAATTTCTGTATTTTACGGTAATTTACCGTAATTTGAATCTGCTAGGGATTGCAAGTTTCAATACTTCTTTTGCCTGTCGAAAAAAGCTAATTTTAGACCAATGAACATTAAAGTTCAAATTTTGACTCTGTTGATGGACAGAATGGTGCATCCACACCATTAAGACTTTTTTCACTTTAAATAACGCAGAAATATTAATTTTCGGTGCAGGAATTTTCGAAATGATCTAAGTTCCATTGAACAAATTGTTAATCTAATCAAAAAGACATTATTTTCCTTGCTTAATTACTTAAGCTTGAATATTTAAAATACAGCATTAACTTTTGCCATGCAATCGGTCAAAAAATAGCCTGTTTTGATAGTCTCCAGACATTGCAACTCTCAGAATCAATGCAGGAAATATAAAAAATATAGCATGCGGCACGGGATAAAACACGATTTCAGACGTCAAGTAACGTCAGCTCTCGCCTTCGATGGGCAATCAACTTCACCCTGGTCTGAAATCGTCTTGTTTTATTCTTTGCCACAAAATATACTAATACAAAACATAATAAATTTGAAATTGTAAACCTGAACAACATCAGTACTAAAATTAGAAAACATATAAGCTTCACTTTGACCAACACCCGCTTGAATAGGCTCATAATTTTTAGTTATTTCATCGTAATATGAGTAAGAATCATTTATCAGCTTTTTAGTTATTTCTTCTGTTGGTCCAGAGTACGTATGACCAACTCTGAAGAGTCCCGCAGCAACATAACTAACAAGATCATCGTAACTTTCAGCGAGTACTGTAATATTACTATTTCTTAATTCACTATTTAATTTTAATGCTGTTGTCAATCCTACAATTCCACCTCCCACTACCGCAACTTTCATTATTACAAGAAAATTATCGTAAATATAAAAATAAAACAAGTAATATTTCAATGCTCACTGTACAAGTACTTGTACTAAACTGATTGTAAACAATATCATTTATTTACTCTCGGGTTATTTATATCGTGAAGGCTCACATTTTTTTTTTATCTTATTCTCGCAATATATACGTGAGTATAATCACATGCGCAGTCTGATATTGCAATGCATTAAATGTATTTAAAAATAAAAACAAATAAATAAAGTCCTTAAAGTTGGTCCAAAGGTTCCTTCGATTCTTTATTATATTCATTTGAATATATCATATATATCATATATATATATATATATATATATATATATATATATATATATATATATATATATATAATGACATCATGAGGAAATATGTGTACAATAAAACGGAATAGATGAATGTACTTAAGCCTAATTATAGAGATCTTACCAAGAAGATTAAAAATTCTCTTTAATATATATTTTATACAATTCAATGGGTGAAAATTTATATATATATATTGATATAAATATTTTAATTAACATCATAATAAGTGTGTTTCTATGTTTGTGTGGGTGTGAGTGTGTGTGATAATAAGTAGATATGTTATAATAACAATTATAAGATAACGACAATATCAGCAATAACAACAATAGCAACAATTTAATACGCTATCAATACACAGTTGGACCTTTATATAAAACTATTTTAAATAATATAATACATTAATATACATATGAATTATCTGATATTTCTTGAGTCGAAATCTAAGGCATACTTAAACCTTAATGAGCATTGAAAATCTACATAAGACTTTTGAAGACATAATCATTGTAAAAGTTTGAAATGAACCAACTTAGACTTACAAAGGTTTGAATTGAACCTACTTAGATTTACAAAGGCATGAATTAGACTTACAAAGACATGTCGTGAAACGAACGAACTCAGAATGTTTTAAATCGACCCTCTGTTAGTCCCAAGCTGCCTGTGGGACCCAATCCACTTTTGGGTGTCATTAGCCCACTGCACGGAGAGAAATGTCAAGTAAATATGACTATGCAGCATAGTAATGGTTACATTACTCTATAGTTTATATAAGCAGTCACATCCCTGATTAAAAACTCCGATTGAAACCGTTGAATTCCGATTGAATCCGATTGACTCCAATTGGTCTCGATTGACTTCGATTGGTTCCGATTGAAATTCGATAGATTTACATTCGGAATTCATTGGTTTCAATCGGAGTTTTTAATCAGGGATAAGAGCAGCGTGACACAAGCTGTAAAGTAATGTAACCTTTACTATGCTGTATAGTCATAGTTACTTGACATTTCTCTCCATGTGGAGAGATGACTGGATCACTTACATCAATTCTCGAATAGTCCGCGAATTTAACAATTTTACCTTTTTGTAGTATTCCTTACAAGTTTTTCCTTCTGTTAAGTCTAGTTACGTTTGTTTCACGATTTATGTTTATTCAGGTTCAATTCAAGCCTTTGTAAGTCTAAGTTAGTCTATTCCAAGCTTTTGCAGTGATTACGTTCTAAAAAGTCTAATGTAGGTTTTCAATGCTCATTTAGGTTCAAAGTATGCCTTAGATTTCGACTCGGGAATTGATATGATTTTATTATTAATAAAATAATTATGTCACGAGTAAAACATTTAAAAATAATGTTGCAATAAAAGTTTTTAAATTTAAACGGAATAATGTTAATAATCTTATAATGAGGTCCGACTGTAGTAATTATATTATATTATATTATATTTATTTATATTAACAGAGTGGACAGTATATATAGATTAAATAATATTTATCGCTTAAAGTTTTGTAATTAATATTTGTCATGACCTATTTGATTGTGGTCACTATATCTGATGTACAAATCAAAGTCACTTGTACGATAATGCTGTTATTTAAAAAAAAACAAAAAAAAAATGGTCGTAATATTGAATTACTTTATAGCATAAAAATAATGGTCATAATAATAATATGAATTAAAAATCCTGGATTTTGGAATATCATTCGTGTATTTGTTGCACGTGTTACCAAATACTGCTGGCAAATATTATTTTTGATAATTAAATAAATTCAATTTCACGCTTGTTTTGGATGTGGTGCTGGTGTAGGAGCTGTATCTGATCGAAAACAAGATAAAAGAAAACCTGTGTACATTAAAAATATTACTGTTATCGCTAACAGCATGTACATATAAATATTTAATTCTGGTTGTCGAAACCTATTTTTTCTCAACCATTCAAGTACTTCATCTTCTTTATGAAGATCACCTGAAAATAAATAAATAAATTATTTTTTGTGGTCTATTTATTTTTAACAAATTATTACATCATCAACTAGACTTTTTAACTTCCCGCTAAAAAAATTTAAAGTTTTAAAAAAAAGGGAAGTTATTGGTTTCGGTCCGATTTTTGAAAACCGAGTTTTGACCAGATATCGACGTTTTGACGTCATAGGAAGCTATTTTGACTATTTTCAAGATGTGATCTGACTATTTTTGAACAAATGAACCGATTTGGTTTTTTGAGGTAGCGTTTGAAGCGGCTCATTAATTCCAACAATTTGTGGAAAATTGAGTATAATCGCTACAGCAATTCGAAGATATTCAAAAAATAAAATTTTTTTACATGTTTTTTTCAAATAACTTGTAATTAACTTCATGGATTGATTTTAAAATCTAATTAGCTTTAAAACGTTATAAGCCGCATCGAAAACCACCTCAACCATAAAAATCAGTTGATTTGTCAAAAAAAAAATCGTTGTCCAAAAATTTCGAGTGTTTTTTTTATAATAAAATCCAAACTGTTAAACTAATTGGTAAAAGTTTTCTTTTTACGTTAGAAATTAAAAAACTGCACTGAATGTCAAAATCAGTTCATTATTTCCAAAGATATTGTTGATATAAAATTAAAAAACAACGATTTACTTCATAATTTTTTTGATTTGTTATTGTTTATTATTTGAATTTTTTCAATGGAAGCTGAGACATTACTATTTTGAGCTTGAAGAGTTAAAAAATATATTAAAAATAATATTTTCAAGCTCAAGAGCTCAAAAATAGCGGAAAGTTTTAGGGCTGGCCCGCAAGGTCATGCGGTTATCAGTTTTTTTTACCTCGATAAATACTTGGAAATCTTTTTCGGAAATATACAATGGCTGGTAATTTAGTTACACCCCATTTTCTAGCGTAACGTGGATCCGCCATTTTAACAAACGTTATATCTAAATTATCTGTTTCACCATCAATTGTTTCTAATTTTTTATCTACTTCTGCACTTTCTTTATTGTCGTGTTCATCTATTGAAAAATAAAAAAAATTGCTGTTTACATTTATATATTATCATATTTATGAAATTATATACAAAACTTACAGAAGAATACGGCCAAAAATTCATTTTCATCTAGTAATTTATCAAGCATTTTTTTATTAACTTCTTCAATTTCATTTTTAATTTCAAATACATCTTGTGAAGTTAGCCAAGCAAGTATTTTATCTTCTTGTGTAAGATCACCATCATATATAAGAGCTGTTTTTTTACGGAAGTATGTTAATGATGGTAAATTAATAATACCATATTTTTCAGCTGTCTCTGCACTTGATATTTTAACAAAGTCAATACCAAATAGATCAGCTTCACCGTCTATTTTTTCCAGAGCTTCCATTATTTCATCACACTCTGGACAATCTTCATCGTCTAAATAACAAAAAATAATGAATTTTTTTTTTTTAATTAGGGTGTATTGCAAAAAATTTTTATTAAATTTAAAAAATTCTTAATGGCAACCATTTTTTAAAACAAGTGAATCAAATATTTTTAATTTCCCTGACGGACCCGAATTACGGTAATTTGCCGTAATTTATGGTATTTGGCAAAATTTCGGCAAACTACGATATTTTGCAGCAAAAGTATGGTATTTTTACCGTAAATTTGCGGTAAAATAATGGTAATTGGTCGCGAAATTGCGACAGGCCTGCGGTATTTTACCGTAAAATAAAGTGTTGTACTTTAAAAACTGTAATAACAAAAAAGCATATGGCGCTTTTACGGTGACAATGTCACAAATGACTGTAAATTGCCGTAATTTGCTATGAAAACCGTAAATTACCGCCTGTTACTGTAAATTTTCGTAAATTGCTGTGAAAAGCGGCAAAGTTGCTGTAGAAATTAAAAAATTTGAAATTTTGTAATTGGTACTTACAAAAGAAAACTGCTAAAAATGGTGATTCGTCAAAAAGACGTTCTAACATTCTTTCATTAACAGATTCGATTTCATCAGCTAATTCTCGATTATCATCGTCAATTAACCATTCCAAAACAGATTCTTCATTTTGTAAATCGCCTAAAAAATAATCATGAATTAGGTTTTAAAATTTTATTTAAAATATTTAAAATCACTAAGTTTGGTATACCTTCATATAGTAGAGGATTGCCATTTCTAAAATAGACCAATGCTGGAAATGTTCTAATTGAGTATCTTTTAGCTAATTGAGGATCATGAATTTTAACCATTTGAATTCCAAAAACATCGCATTCATCGTCTATTCGTTCGAGTCCTTCCAAAATTTCATCACAAATATGACAATTTAGTTTGTCTAAACATGTGTTCAACATAATTCATTAATAACTAATAATAATTACATACAATATATACTAAAATTTTTATTTTTTTTTTTTACGACTATTTTTTTTTTGCTCCCAACTGAAAATTTTGTTGAAAATAAAAAAAAAAAAATTCCCTGAAAATTTTAGCCCTCAATGAAAGATTTCTCATTTAAAATATACGTAAGCTTTGATTTTTGTTTTAAATATCTATAACTCCGCAGGATTCTATGCTATCGTGTTGTACTAAAGTGCGATTTACTCAGGTTTAAATGATCTACAAAACTGTATTGTGTCGTAGCTGTAATCTGCATCTGTAAGATTTTACGGGTCACCAAAGTTGAATTTTGTAGAAAATTCTTATTTTTTTAAAGTTATTTCATAAATGACTGGATTTATAGAAAAAATTAAAATCAGAAACTTGTAAAAAATTTTATTCCCTACAAAAAATGTCTAATAATGCGAAGCGCTAAGAGTGATATTTCTTAAGATACAATGCGTTAACTTTTTCGTATTATGAAATTTTTGAGAGTTTGCGAATCAAACTTTCCATAAGTACAAGTTTTTTTTTTTTTTTTAGCAATACAATCTCAAGTACACTGTAAAAAATAATTTGAAAATTACAATACAAAAGGAATTGAATTTTCATAACTAGACATTTGAATTGTATTTTCAATAAAAAAAGCTTCAAATTTAATGTAAGTAATTTAATAATCAAGCTGGTATTTAAAATTAAGAAAAAGAATATGAATTTTAATAAACGTACTTAAAATTTATACTTGTTTTTTAAATTTTCAAAGCAAGTATTGAAAATTCTAAGACATATTGAATTTTAATAATTCCATTTGAAATTTCATAATACTTATTTGAAAATTCAAATGCTTATATATGAAATTTCTGCGCGTGATGTGATACGCGTTCAGTAATCAAGGATCGTGTATTAGTGAAATATATAATAAATGTGAGTAATGTGAGCGGTGTACATCAGACTTTATTATTGTTAAGTTTTTATTTCCTCAATAATATAAAGTAAATAAAACTTGTGACTGAACTGAACATCATTGACAGTATACAGTAATAAATGTGATATAGCATAATGCTAATAAACATAATATAGTTTTATAGTGATTTAAATATTAAAATGTGATTTAACTTTAAAACATTGATTTAATATCTACTTTTTTAAACGTTTAAGAAAAAAAAATATAATTACCCGCTATATTATATTATATTATAACAATGATTAATAGAAAAAAAAAATTGATAATGTTGTTTAAAAGGAATTGATAACAGTTTACAAAATGTTGAAGTTTTATCAATAAATATTTTATTACTTTATATACCTAATAGTCTTTGATTTCCATGTAACCATACACAGTTAAAATAATTGGTTGAATTTTCAAAACATTGTATATAACGCAATAAGCACATACAATTGTGTTTGAAATTTCATTGTAACGATCGTATAGAATTTAAATTACCCGCTTTTGAATTTTCAAATAAACGCTTCAGATTTTCAAATACATCTATTTGGAAATTAAAAAGAAAGTGTTTAAAAATTAAAAGCAAAGTGTTTGAATATTAAAAAAATTGTATTTGAAAATTCAAAACGAAGTATTTGAAAATCCAAAGTGTTAATTTGAAAATTCAAAAACGTGTATTTTAAATTCTATATGAAATTAGTAATGAAATTTCAAGCACAAATGTATGTGTTTATTGCGTTATATACAATGTTTTGAAAATTCAAACAATTTTTTTAACAGTGTAATAACCCTTTTTCCATAGTTAGCTGGCTACAGAAAGATAGATAACTAAAACATCCCTGGTCAAAAATAAAACTTGGTTTAGACTTGGTCGTCTTAAATCGTGACTAAGTAAGACCAGTTAAGTCAAAACCAAGGCGAATTTGCGTGAGTTCGTCTTGGTTTCAACTTAACTGATCTCACTTAGTCACGATTTAAGACGACCAAGTCTAAACCAAGTTTTATTTTTGATCCGGGATTCAAGCATAATTCCAACAAAAATATTATGTTGTACTACAACAGTTGGAAGCAAAAAAAAAATAGTCGTAAAAGAAAATACCCTAGTATATACAATTAGCATACACGGAGAAAAAAATATATACTGCGAACTACCGTCGTTTCGCTCAAACGAGGCCCCTTTCACTCAAATATTCGGCATCGTTGAGTCAACGGGAACTGCGATGAGAGAACTAAATTTAGTTCGTAGCACATATTTTTTTTCCTCAGTGTAATTATTCATTTATGACCTAAAATTACTTACAAAAATATACTGCAAGATACTGAGTATCTTCAACAGAAGCTTCTAACATCACTCGAGTTATTAATTCAATTCTATCTTCAGTCCTTTGGGTAATAAGCCATTGAAGAACTTCTTCTTCTTCAGCTAGATCTCCTTCAAATACGCTAGGAATTTGAGATTCAAAGTAAACAAGTACTGGAAAATCTGTTACACCATAGTCTTCAGCAATTTTGAAATCCTATTAAATAATTAAATTTATTTCAATCATTTTTTTTTTCTTTTTTTTTTTTTTAACATTTTACTCACTTGTGTTTTAACGAAAGTAATACCATGTCGATCACAATCATCATCAATATTTTCTAATTCTTCAAGTATCCCAGCGCACTGCTCGCAATCGTCACTGTCTGTGAAATAACTTGTAAATTAATCAGTCAAAACCCAATAATAAACTAATCAATAGGCATGACAAAAAAACGCAAATCTCTAGTACTATAACAATTTTTTTTTTTACAATTTTATTTAAGGGGGACCCCACTAGTGTGACCGTCTGAAATAAAGATGATCTTTGGGAATTTTTTTAAAGAAAACTACTGCATGGAATGTTTTAATGTTTTGAGGATGTATTTGTGGATATATAGTGAATACAAAATAAAATTTTTGAACCAAAAAATTCAAAATTTAGCGAGTTATTCACAATCTCCTAACGCTCAAAAAAAAAAAAAAAGTCCCCCCACTGCAGTGGCCAGTGATAGCGACCTTCACAATCCATGAAATCAAAAAAGCCAAAAAGTTTTTAAACTAGAAGGTATTTTCCGAGCCATGATCCTCGGGCTAAGAATAAAATTTAAATTTAACAAAATGGCGGAGATTTAAAAAAATTTCAAATTTCGTGCGAAATGATTTTTGGCTGCCAAAATTACATTTTTGATTCGATTGAAAAACTGGAGGTTCACAGTACGTAGAAATATATATAAAAGAAGCTGCAATTCGAATCGGAAGATCGGATGATTTGTCTTCGAGTTATAACTGCAGCAAATTTGAAAAATGTATTTTCGAGAACCGATAAGCGGTTGCTCTTCAGATGTAACTCAAAAAAACTATTCGAGATATGCACTAGAAATTTTAGTGTTATTTTTGAAGGTATAGACTATCGAAATATGCAAAAAAAAAATTAATTTTTTCAAAATTTCACACTAGTGGTCCCCCTTAAATTTCTTTAAATAATTAAGGAAATAATTACTAATCATAAGTTAATGGATAGGAGATGAAAAAATTAATTAATTGAACAATTAAATAAAATAAGGATAATTGCATTCCTGGCGAGTCCTCAGTGTCTTCTTGTGTGCTGGTAAAAATGTAATTTGTTGTTTTGTGATTTAGTGAAAGCTTAAACATTCAATGTTATTTAATTAAATAATAAAATAATTAGTAAATTAATTAAATAATAGTAAAAGGGTATATAAACAAAATTATTTAAATAGTAGTATACATATAGGGATGAAAAAGCAAACAAAAATTGACAATAGTATGAGTTGCGACTGCATCATTAATTGGTGGTACCATCAGCTTCTTCCGGGACTTCAACTTGTTCAGTATTCTTGACCTCCTGGTGATGTTTGTGCCGCATCTGCTTGCGGAACGCTTTTGAATTGCACATGTCACAAAGCGTTCTGTTCCCTACGGCAGCATTAGTACACGTCAGCTTGAGAGAAAGAAGAAGATAGATAGACAAAAAAGAAAGTTTAAGACAAAAAAAAAAAAAAATGCGCGATTAGCTGAGGCAGTTACATGCAAAAAGCAAAAGCATTCGATATTATAAATTATTATTTATCTTTTTTTAATTTATTCACTTTAGCTTCTATAATTTATTTTTAATCATTTAAAAGGATTAAGGATATATAAGGGTTTGTTATTATTTTACTTTAAACAAAACTTACAAAAGTATACGGCTAATGATGTAGATTCGCGAATAAGGTGAAGAAGATCTTCACCTTCTAATGCCTCTATCATTTCTCCAGATGGATCTTTTTGTGTCATTAACCATTGGAGAATCGCATTTTCATCATATAAATCACCTGTTTTGTTTCATTTTTTTATTATAAGTTTTGAAATAATTAAAAAAAAGTAATGCTACAAGATTAAAAGAAAAGAAATGGAATTATGCATAAGTACGGTCTCACCCCGTATGAAAATAACATATATGGTCAAAATATATGTAAAAATACATGATAAATATCAGAAAATATATGTGGCGAGTTTAACTATATTTTCTGATATATTTTTTTTATATTAAAAAATATAATACTCATCATATACGAGTCCGCATATGTTTAGCATGTATAAATTATATATGTCAATCATATACAAAAAAAAAAATTTTTATCATATATAAAAATATATATTCTTTTCATATACGAAAACTATATTTTTATCATACATAAAAATGTATATTTCTATCATATACGAAAAATATATTCTGATCATATATAAAAACATATATTTATATTGTGTATGGAAAAAAAAACTTTCTTATTCGTATGACCAATTCCAATTAAAATAGATCTAAGTTTTAATATACTTTTTAAATTGCAGTTGAAATTTTCAGAATTAGTTAATTTGATGCGAATATATATACCCATATACATATACATATACCGAATAAAATATATGCATAAAGATAACAAAGAAAATCTATGGCGCCATATATAATATAAATTATATGCTACCATATATTTCATTTCATATAAAAATTTTCTATTTGTTAAATATAAAAGGAAATGTAAATCAGTGAAAAGTACTTCAGTCAGTGGTATGTTTGTTATAGTACTGCTCAGTGAATACAAACTGACAGGGGAATTTTTCATAGAATAATTTCAAGAAAGTGATACCACATTTTTGCATGAAAAAAATATTTACCTGCATAAATAACCGGTTCTTTAGATCCCATTCTAAAGAATAGTATCGCAGGTAATGCAAAAACTCCATAGTCTTTAGCTAATTGTTTATCATCAATTTTAACAAAATTGATACCAGCATGATCAGCTTCATCATCAATATGTTCTATTTCAGTCAATACTTTACTGCATTGTTTGCACTCTTTACTGTCTATCTAACAAACACTCGTTAGATTATTATTAACGAAAATAAAATAAAATAAAAAAAAAAAAATTGATAATCATTTATTTATAAATTTTATATTTTTTCACTCACAAAAAAATACTGCAACATAATCCGACGTTTGGCGGATTTTTTGGAACATTTTTTGGTTTATTCGTTCAATGTGATCTGTTAGTTCCATGTTTTCAGGATTTGTCAACCAATCAAGTATTTCTTCTTCATCATCAATGTCCCCGTCATAGTTAATATACTTCCCCTTACGGAAGTAAGTGATACCCGGGGGATTTCTAAATCCATATTTTTTAGCCATTAAGCGATCACTCATTTGAACTATTTTTATTCCATACTCAGAAGCTTCATCATCAATTAATTCAATATGTCGTAGTACACGTGGACTTTCTGGATCTTCTTCTTTATCTATAAAATTTTTTAAATACTCATATGAACATTTAAAGATTTATATTGCAAAAAATAATAATAATTTTACTTACAAAATATTACCGCTAAAAATTCTTTAGTTTCAATATATTTTGTCAATTGATCGCGATCTATTTTTTCAATACTTGCATCATTTCTTTGCCTTACCATCCATTCTAATACTTCCGATTCATCCAAAATATTACCTAATAATTTTTAAAAATTAATTGTAATGTAAAATTCATAATAAATATAATAAAAAATATACACAAACTAAAATACATGCAGTTAAATTTAAATTCACTGAAAAAATATCTATATACATACACTAAGTACATATTTATTTATGTTATTAATTCAAAATGCAAAAAATATAATTTATATTTAAACAAAAAAGAAAATAATATTTTATAATTAAATGAAACTTTAAAGTTTTACCCTAGTGGATCCAAATTACGGTAAATTATCGTATTTTACCGCACAATACTGTAAGTTACTGCAAATTTGTTGAATTTTACGGTAATTTGCGACTGGTTACGGTAGAATACTGCAAATTACGGTAATTTACGGTAGAATATGGCAAAATACCGTATTTTATCTAAAATCCCTTACGGAAAAAAACTAAGCACTAATGAGAAACACTAATGCTTTAGTTTTTTCGCGTACTAATGTCTTAGTGCCATTAGTGCGTTTAGTGCCATCAGTACGTTTAGTGTCATTAGTGTGTTTAGTTTCATTAATTTAAATTTCACAGTAAAGTAGTACCGACTATTTGGACCGACTAATGAACACTATTGATACTTGATTAGCACTTGTCACTTCCAGTAAGGTACCCGCGGGTAATAAGGCCTGTCGGGTAATAAGGCCTAAGTGACAGAAATGATATTTGAAATAACCGCTTCCGCTAAAGGCTACTCTAGTAGAAGGGTCTTGCATAGAGATGTTACAACAAGTTTATAGAGCCCCGATACCACGTTCCTTGTCTTCTATATTTCATCATCCGTCATATCATGTCGTAGCGCAGAAGAAATTATAAAAAACAATCTAGTCTTCTGACTCTTAAAAAGGATACTGATAGTTTTAAGTGCTGTTGAACAAAACAATCTAGTTTCTGTCTTTAAAAAAGTATTATTGCTAAATTTAAGTGATGATTCATCTCTAATACCAATTTTATTGAGTATAATTACACTATTCCAGTTTGTTTAACCCGTAGGCCTTATTACCCTACCGTAGTAAAATAAGGCCTTTTCGTATGGTTTTTGTAAAAGTTTAATGTTTTGTTTGTTTGTAGTATAAATTACCATTACTTGATTATATTTTATGGCTAATGTATTGAAATAAAGATTTATGAATCATTTCGATAATTAAATGCAATATTTTCGATTCTATTCCAAATCTCCCTTAGCTAGGCCTTATTACCTGCCAGTACCTTAATATTGAAAGATTCACTAATCAGACTACTAATGAAACGCTATTTAACACTAATCTTTTCTAATAGTGCTGCCAGACTCAGCATTTGGAGTACTAATGATCACAAATACAACAATAATCACTTCCAACAATGTTGCAAGATTCATTAGGCAGAATAGTAATTAACACTAATAGAACATACTTCAAAACTGACCACTACCAATAGTATCGTAAGATCCATTACTACTTCAACTAATCAATACTAATACAACACTATTAACACTAATCACGTCTAAAAGTGTTGCAAGATTCATTAGTCGAAGTACTAATGAACACTAATACAACAATATCCAACACTAATTACACCCAATAGTATTAAGAGATTTACAATCAGAGTACTCATGGTCACTAATGATTACTAATAAAACACTTATCAACACTAATGAACTTTCGATAGTGTTCATAAGTGTTCATTAGTTTTTTTCCATAAGGGATGCTGTACTTTACAGTAAAATACTGCAATGTTGCCGCAAATTTACGGCAAAATACCACAATTTTACCGTAACACCGCAATATCACTACCAATTTGCGGTTAATTATCGCAATTTTACCGCAAATTTGTCGTAAAAATGGTAAATTACGGCAAATTGCGGTATTTAGCGGTAATTTACCGTATTTCGGATCCGCTAGGGTATAGAAAAAAAAAATTATTACGGTCTCGACGCCAAATATGGCAAGCTGTTGATTTATAAAATTTTCTAATATTAACATATCGTAAAAAACTTTTTCAAGAACGGTTTTTATTTGTTACCAAAAATTACTGCCAAAATTGACGGCGGGACCGTTCTGGAATGGCTATAAATTAAGCGAACTAAACATTTAGTTTATTCCTTTTTTTACAAGAATAAATTGATTATCTAAATTAAAATTTTCAATATAAAACGTACATACCCCTATTTAAGTAATAACTTTTATTTCGCATTTATAATTAATTGTGTACTAGGATCGTATCATAATAATGACAAAACTACACAATAAATTAAGAAATATTATTGTTTTTTATTGTAACCTATCGATTTTTTTTCTCCGTATACATGAGTTTCGTTTTTTTTTTATATTAATAAATACAATTTACAATAAATTATAAATTTATATTTTACAATTCAAATTCAATATTTTTTTCTATTGTACATTTTTTAAGTAAAGAGAGATGAGGTAAAAAAAATTCAGACTTTTTAATAAAAATCACAATAAAGACGAGTAATTAAAAATAAAAATATTTTTTATTTTTTTTAAAGTCTGAAAATCTATCAATGGCTTATTTTACCCCATCTTACCCTGATAATTAATTATTAATTCGGTAAATTAATATTTAATAAAAATTGCAACGGAGATCGGGGAAAATTTTATAAATTTTTAATATGGAAAAAAAATAGTTTTCTATAACGTTAGTGATATTATTTTTAAACTTTTGAATATTGAAAAATTATTTGGCAACAGATAAATTAAAATGTGAAAACAGAAATGCGATTGAACGTACAGTTGAAATTACATAAAAGTTACAGAAGATAAGTAACGAAAAAAAAATGTAAATAAAGAAAAATAATTAATAGATTAATTATACGCGCACTTAACAATACGATAAAAGATTAATATATATTATTATTAATGATAGTGATTTTTTTGTTATCAATGATCGATTCAAATAAATAGCACGCGGAGAAAGTATACATGGATTGGTTTTTAAAATTAACAGAAAATAATTTTTCTGAAAGAAATAAAATTTTAAATTTAAATCCATGTTATTCCCGCGTAAATTTAAATAAATAAATAAATAATCGTGTAAAAGATAAATGATGTTTATAAATATGGAGAGGATGGCAGTGAAGATGATGAGTACGATGACATGGTTGATTTATGATGATAATGTTTTGTTGATCTGACATCGTCCAATGCACACTGGCAAACTCGAGTCTCTCCTTTGTTGCACGATGCTTGTATTCATCAGGATCTTTTGCTGGTCGGCTAACACTTCAAACCTTCATGAGATAAGGAATTCCCGCGACAACTGTAAAACCGGATATAATAACTTTATTCTCTCAGTCTTTATTTAAAGAGACGTTTTTTTTTTTTAATATGTTTCGATTGATGTTTATTTTGTTGATCTGAATTTTAAATATTTACCACTTCCGAAAAATCCTCTTTTCGGTTTTGTTACTTTGTTGGATTCGCTTGGTGATTTATCCTTGTCCGTCCCAATTTTAGCATTCTTTTTGCTCTCCTTAGCAGTCAATTTGTTAATTGGCTTGAGCTGAGGTTCTGCAATCGATGCAGTAGTAGGGGTAGTTGTTGAAGAGTGACTTGATGATAACTTGTTACCAATCTGTGTCTTCGTTGGTTGTGAAACGCGGCTGACCTTGGCGACCTTGGTACCGCGATTGAGATTAGCAGGACAGCACTGGTAGGGCTCATAGGAGGGTATTGTGGGTTTCGCGTTTTTACCACCCATTCCGATGTAGAAACAGCCGTCGCCTGTCGGTAAGCAAATAATCGTGTCAGACAACATAATAATGGCTGTTCTTTTTTTTATAAACGTTAACGAGAATATGGGAAGTTTTTTTTAGTTGGATTAATAGAGAGCATTTTTGTTAGACTGATAGTCGAGCAGAAAAAACGTGCGCGGAAATGTTTTTAAAGAAATTTAGTTAAAATCAAACTTAATAATAATGATTAACGCGATATCTATTTTTACATTTAATTAATGGTTAGAAGAAATAATGAGTCAAATTTTTTTAGTTACTGTATTTTAAATGCAATATTTCAGTGATTAATGAAATTTTTATTGAGATAATTTTTTTATTTTTTTATCATTCATTGATCATTGAAATTTATATAAATATCTATCATATTTCAATTATAAGTTTCCTTGATTAAAGAAAATGAATTAATCAATGATGAATGTATATTTATAATTTAAAAATTGAATTGTTTTCAATTATTTTGAATCATCTTTTCTAATTAGGGTTAAATTCCAAGCAGAAAAATATCTAATCACTTAAATGCGTTAAAAAATACATTAGAAGTAACGCTCAATACGAGCATGCATTAAATTAAATTATAATAAAATTATTATTAGAATATTGTAGCAATGAAATGAATAATTAACTATACTATTATATAATTTAAATAGATAATATTTAATATTTAAATAAATTAATTTGAAGTTTAGTCAATTTCACTGGTGATTAAAATGCTATTTAATATTTTTTATGAACCGACTACTTTATTAATATAAATACTAACTATAAAGTATAATATTATAAAAATAATTTTTTATTTAATACCATTTGAAGTTTTAAGCAAATGTTAAAAAGCTATGATAAAAATGCTAAAAATTTTATTTATGAGCTGAAGTGTGAAATGCGCAAGCGAGCGTAGAACGATTGTTAAAATACAAAATTCAAAAAATATGAAAAAGGTTAAATTATTATAAATGCAATGCAAACGCCTCCAGACCAGCTTATGTCTGCAAAAAAATTTTAAACGCCGATAAAGAATGAAAATAACAAGCCGTAGGGGTACGTCAACGGGTATGTACTATTGTTGACGTATAAAAATAAAGATCGCCAGGGTTTTCTATTCCTACTATGCGTAAAAATAATTTGGAATTGAAAACAAAAAAGTTTACGGTAAAATTTAAAGAAATATAAAAATAATAATTCGACACGCATAAAACTTATGATTTGTTGATATATCTATTCCTCGATTGCGATCAATCCAAATTAATACCTACTACAATTGCCGATCTCGTTGATAGTTAACTTTTAATATTTTTTAGTCATAATTGTTTGGAATTTTGTTTTTGCTTATATATATATTTAAGAATTCATTGGCCAGATCCAAGCATATTTTGAGGAAATTTAAATCCAAATTTTTATAGTCATGACTCAGGTAATCTTGGGATTTTTTTTACCTTTTTGATGATTTTTCTTCATAGTTCTGCTAGGCTTTTTTTTCATTTCAATACTATTATCTTCATCACTTATGTTGTCCGCATCATTATCATCATTATCATCATCATCATCATCGTCGTCATCATCATTATCATTATCATCGTCGTCATCTTTATCATCATCATCTTTATTATCATCATTATCGTCATCATCATCTTTATCATTATCATCGTCGTCATTATCTTTATCATCATCATTATCATCATCATCATCATCATCATCATCATCTTTATCATTATCATCGTCGTCATTATCTTTATCATCATCATCATCATCATCATCATCATCATTATTATCATCATCTCCATTATTAACATCATTACCTGTGTACCAAGAGTATGAGATGTCATCATCATAACCACGTATACGCGAACTACTCTGTGTCTAATAAATACTACTAACTACATATGATTTAATTCGCGATAAATAATATTATTAGTTCCCGTAAATTAGCCGCTGGAGGTGTAGCCCATACGCAATTTTATATTTAATAATAGCTAAATAATCTTTATAAATTTATTAATTTAATTTTTTATTTTTCCTTAGTAAGCAAGATAATAATGCGCTAATAGTTCGATGTGTTATTAATCATGCGATAGACAGAGAAATAGATAAAAAAAGTATTAAAAAAAATAAATAAATTTTAGAGCAATATTTTATCTAGAAGACATTAAATGTAAGTTTTATTATTATTATTAATATTATTATTGACTATTGCGCAGTTTACGAGTATTAGAGTACGAAAAAAGGAAGTTTTACATAATTTAGGATTATACGAAAATTTTATCGTTCATCAGACAGGATTGTAAAAAAAAAATTTGTTTTTTATTACACAAAAATTATTAAACAATAAACATAAAAGGACTAGATTTCTGTGAAAATAAAAAAAATATATATGGATTTAAGATTAAAAATAAAATGTTAGTTTATATTTTTACTAAACTGTTGAAATATTATCGGATCAATTGAATGAAATTACTGAGAATAATTTAAAAAAAAATTTTAAATGCTTCTAGTTAAGTAGCAATAAAAATATAAAATATTGTAGAGTTTAATAAAAAAGTATAAAGTAAAACAAGTCCGCAAATAAATTATAAAGATGGAGAACGCGCACGTCTGGGCACTATCGCTTTTTCATTTTTTTTATAATTATAAGCCGGTATATCAGTTACTATCGATATTAAAGTCACAAAGAACAGTACACCCGTAATAATAATCATCATTCTAGATGTTTCCTTACTTTTTTGTTCGATTAGCCATTCCAGAACTTTGTCCTCGTTCTTAAGATTACCTATAAAAGTCAGACACACGCACACATTTATAGAATAATTTTTAAATTATCTATCTGAATAACACACATGTACGTTATATTTCATTTTTTAATAATTATAAATAAATATTTTAAATAATAATTTTGATTTCAATCGAATACCAAATTCTGTTTATAAAAAAAATTTTTCTTTTTGTTTTTAATAAATTGTCCAAAATGTTATGGAATAAACACAATTCATTTTGTGATTAGAGTACATCATTTTTTTCTCTTACTTTTTTTTTAGTGAAATAATAAATTTCACATTAATCAATTATATATTTTTTTATTATATAAATTAATGATCCTTACCGTCATACATGATGGGTACTCCAGTTTCGTAATAAACAAGAGCAGGAAATGAAAAAATTCCAATTTCAGCAGCCAATTTAGCGTCTTTTGATTTTACAAATTGTATTCCATGTTTATCAGTATCGTCGTCTATTGTCTCAAGTTCTTCTAATATTTGACGGCAAGTGCTACATTTTTTTTCATCATCATCATCTGTAAATAAAATATTTATTTGATATTATATTAATAATTGTCTAATGATAGAGTACTTCGTTGCAGGTGAAGATTTTTTTGCTGCTCATCAAACAAAATATTTTTCTACGTCTCGAAAAGAAAATTCTTTACAAGTTTGAACTATTAATTTTAATTCTAAGTTTTAAAATTAAATAAGAAACACTTGTATTTAAAATTAAGTGCTCAAATGTGACAGCATTTTTTTTTTTTAAACATGTGAACAATATTTTGCTTGATGAACAAAGAAAAAAAGCACCAGAAACGAAATACGATGTATAATAATAATTTTAAAAAATGGAATTTATCTTACAAAATAAAACAGCTAGATGTTCAACATCATTGATTAAAACTTGAAGTGTTTTACGATCAACACTTTCAATAACATCTGGTGTAGAATGACGAAGCTGTAAAATCCATTCAAGAATAGACTCTTCGTGCATCATATCTCCAGTGTAAATTTGACGGAATTTATGACGGTAAAAAGCAAGCGCTGGTAGTCCAGGAAGATCATATTCTTTTTCAATGTTATCATCAGAAATTTTAACAAAATCAATATCTTCTTCCTCACACTCGTCGTCGATATTTTCAAGCTCTTGAAGAATCTTTTGACTTTTTTTGTCACCTTCTTTATCTGTATAGTTAAAATAAATTTAGTTAAAATAATTGTACGTTTAATTATACGGAAAAAACATAATACTAAAAATTAATAAATAATAGTAAAAAGTGGAATCTGTTATCAATAATTAGTACTATTATGTACTTAATGCAAAGTAGTTTACTAATTTTTGTAGATTCCTAAAAACTACTATCAATTATTTCAAAAAGTAAGCAAATATTATTACTTTTAGGTATAATACGTGACTTATTAGTGAAAGTTTATTAATTTATGGCATAATCTATTAAAAAGTAATGATTGGTCAAATTAAAAATTGCTATCTTAAATACTGATTTTTCCAGCCGAAAATTGCAAAAGTTACAAACTTTTATTTTATAAATATCGATATCACTGATCAATTATTAGCTTAAAATATCATTCATTTATCATTATAAATTAACTTACAATATACATAAATCGAATAAGTGGTAAATAATAAAATAAAAAATTAGTATACTAGATACTAATTTTTTGCTTATAAAAATACAGAAAATTTTTAACTCTTATTTTATAAATTCTATCCCATTGACTAATAATTAATATAAAATGTTATTTATTTGTTATTATAAATTAATTTATTATATACATATATCGAATAAGTGGTAAATAATAAAATGAAAAATTAGTATACTAGATCTTTATATATTAATATGTACGTTTACTAATTTTTCGGTTCGTCATTTTTAAAATTTTTGTATGTTTATTTGAATAGTAATAACTGTAGATACGAATTTATCGATTCTTTTTCATATTAATTTTAATATACGAAATTAAAAATTTAGCTCTTCTATGCGTATCAAATTTTAATATAAATAATAGCCATTTTGTAATATATATAATGATCCTAGTTTGATATTAGTATCGAATATACTAATTTTAAGTCGAAAATAAACTACAAACTATTTAAATTTTGAGCATCATTTTTTTCCGTGTACTTAAAATAAATGAAATATAAAACTTACAAAAGAAGACAACAACGTAGTCATTTTCATCAAGAATATTTTCTAACATTTTGATATTAACTTCTTCAATTTTGCCGGGTATTTCAAGTGTATTTTCATCAGTAAGCCAAGACAGTACTTCATCTTCATCTTCAAGATCTCCGTCATAAAGTAGTGGTTCTTTATTTCTAAAGAAAGCCAATGCTGGTAATTTTTTAATATTGTGTTTTTTAGCTAATCCAGTGTCTTCAGTTGTTACAAAAATAATTCCTGTTTCATCAAGCTCGTCATCAATATTCTCCAATTCTTTCAAAACTGTTTCACATTCATCGCCTTCGTCACAACGACCAGCTAAATTATTTTTATTTATTAAAGTAAGAAATAATAATCGCAATCATAATAAAATAATATAATTATTCAAAATAAAAATTTATATTATTAATTAAAAAAATACTTGCTGAAATAAACAACGACGTATTCATGCTCATCAATGAGACCAGACAGAATTTCATCAGTGACTTCTTCAATGGTAGCTGTTTTCTTTTGTTCAATTAACCATTGAAGTACTTCATCTTCATTGAGTAAATCACCTTCGTAGATAGCTGGGATTTTGTCCTCGAAGTATACCAAAGTGGGGAGATGATCTATACCATAGTCTTTAGCTTCGGCTGCATTGTCAATACGAATGATAACAATTCCTTCTTTCTCGAGATCATCATCGATATTCTCCAACTCATTTAAAATCCTTATGTTCTGCTTGTCGTCTTTTTCATCTAGGGTACCAGGATGAAGTGAATGAAGATGAACCTTGATGATGATGATTATTATAACTAAACCGACGTTATGTCAATGATATGACTTACATCGGAATTTACTTACAAAATAATACAGCAAGGAAGGGTTGATGTTCAATCAGCTTCTCCATCATTTCGTCTGTTACTTCAGGAATCTCACGGTGTTTTTTTTGATGCAGTAGCCATCCAAGAAGTTGATCCTCATTCATCAGATCACCTAAAAGTTGTTTTTGATATTTTTAATCCTACATCGAGAGAAATTTATAGTAACCGTTCCTAGTACGTTTATGAAACGTCATCTTATACCGTTACGATAATAATTAGTCGGAATTATGGGATATACACGGAAAGATTGGAACCCGACTGGTTACTGTTCTGCACCCGACTCAGTACGGTGCTGGACGAAAATACTCGATTGTGGTGCAGCACCACACTGATTACTGTGCGGAACCTGACTGAGTCGTGTACGCACATCACTCAGTCAGGTTCCGCACAGTAATCAGTGTGGCGCTGCACCACAATCGAGTATTTTCGTCCAGCACCGTACTGAGTCGGGTGCAGAACAGTAACCAGTCGGGTTCCAATCTTTCCGTGTAGGCCCATACTTTCTGGGAAAAGTTCCAAAACTTTGGGAATGAAGTTCCCATCATTATGATAACAGTTCCCATATCACATGGTAATAGAATTATTGTAATGATTACCATACTCATAGGAATACTTCCCTCAAACAAATAGAAACAAATCCTACAACCATATTGTAATGGTTCCTAAGTGCATATGGGATTAAACCCTACATATTATGGTAATCGTTCCCATAATGTATGGTAACTATTGCCATAATATGTATGGATGCCATTCCTATAATTGACATTTCAAAAAAATTGGTTACTATGCGTTATGGGAACTATTCCCATAATATATTGTAATTTTTACCATAAATTTCTCTTCGTGTAGAACCTTATACTGAAGAATGTATTACACCCTTAGTGATTTTGAAATTTATGAACCAGTAAGTATTTTAAAGTACAGGCGAACTTCATTGTCTCGGAACTTCCCCTCAATCTTGACCCCCACTACGAGCTACGCTGTCTCCCACCCGATGTTATACATTCGTATGTGTCTGTGTATATTTATACATGCATCATTTATGTAGGGGTAAGAGCGCATGTATCATAGTTTACTTTTTAAGAGATAAAGGGCACCCGCTAATTCGAAAATTCTAAGAAATTTCCGCTCCTCCGTGGACTAACTGTCCGAGTTAATGGAGTTCGAATGTAAATATTTTTATTCATATATGCTATTATTTTGAGTTTTGGGTTTGATCTATTAATTTAGTCTTACTGAACTACACGGTAAAAAATTAGGAGAGTGAACGCGGAGTAAATCTGGAGTGAATGCTGAGCGGATGACTGTTTATTTATTTGATCTCCTTGGAGTGAAATTCACTTTTAAAAGGAGTTTATTTTAATAATAAAACTCCGAATCGGAGTGAATACAAATTGAAATGAAATCCAGATCACTCCGAAATTACTCCACTCAAAAAACAAACTCCCTATCTACTCCGTATGCAGATTGATTTTTTTTCAAACTCCGATACTCCAAGTGACAGAGCGAATTTGGATTTAAATAAAATCCATAATCAGTCCGAATTCACTCTCAATTTTTTACAGTGTATGCAATTGATTTTTTTTGTCTCTAGTATATTATTTGCAAGTATTAAATAATATTCAGGACCTTAATAGCCTCTTTTAAAACGTCTTATCTTAATAATTATATACAAAATTGATGAAAATTTTTAGTGTATTTCACTGGTGTGCTTAACCTTAGCCAAGACCTCAAGGTCCTACAGTAAAATTTAAAATAATCAGTTATTTAATTTTAAATTTATATACCATCATAAATATGCGGAATTCCTTTTTCAAATAGAACCAAAGTAGGAAGATTATCAAGGCCGTATTCTTTAGCTTCTTCATCATCATCTATTTTTACAAATGCTATGTCATGTTGATCACAATCATCATCAATGTTTTCTAATTCAGCTAATACTTTTTGACTTTTCTTCTGATCTTTGTCATCTAAAAATAATTATAAACATTATGTATAACTTTTATAAATATCGGAATTGTAATTCAAATTATAAATAAAGAAAAAACTAACAAAATAAAACAGCAACATGAGGCATTTTTTCAATGACCATATCTAGCATTTCATCAGTAATATCTTCAATTTGATCAGATGCTTGTTGTTCGTCCAGCCACTTGAGAACTTTTTGCTCATCTTCAAGATTACCCTCATATATAGTTGGGATTCCCTTTTCGAAGTAAATCAAAGCTGGCATTTTTTCAATTCCATACTCTTTGGCCTCATCGGCGTTATCAATTTTAACAAAAACAACACCCAGTTGATCACACTCGTCGTCAATATTTTCTAATTCATTTAAAACCCGTTGAGATTTACGGTCGTTATTGTCGTCTATTTATTATTCAAATTAAGTAATTAAATAATTATTTTAAAAGTATATTTATATATAAATTTAATTGCCTATTATTTTTAATAAAAATTAATAACTTACAAAACAGTACAGCGATAGTCTTGCCTTCTTTTACCAAACGATCAAGCATCTCATCAGTAACATCTTCGATTTCATCTTTTTCTAATTGAGATAATAACCATTCAAGTATTTCATCTTCATTCTCAACGTCGCCTACAAAATAAATAAAATTATTTTATTAAGTATAAATTAATTATACACGGAGAAAAAAATATAGTAAATTTTAATAAAAAATATGAGAATAATTACTAAATTTGGACAGTAATCTTGAAACGCTTATGATTTATATGAAAAATTAATAAACAGATAAGCATATTTTACAAGTCGTTTAGTAAATTCTCATATACTGGAAAATCTCCTATAATGCATATTAATTTTTAGTTATATTTAGTAAATTTTACTATCCCGGTTAGTAAATTTTACTATATTAGAATGGAAAAAAATTAAATTAAATTTTTATTAACTTTAACTTTTTATTATTATTGCTATCATTTTGATTATTATTGTTGTTTATGTAATCTGTGTTGGTGTTGGTGTCGATTTTTGTTTTTTAAAAAATCACTTGTTTCAACTGAGATTCGAACCCTGATCTCCCGCGCGCGAGTCCTTTCCTATGTCTAACGGCCCGATGTCTCCTTTGGACAAATGCTTCAGAACTTGTAATACATATTTGTATATGCTATCCCCACCAACTTTTAATTTTATCTATACATAGTAGAATTTACTATACAGATAGTAAAAAAATATAATCGTGTTAGCAAAAAATACATTGCGTATAGTAATTTTTAATATTTTGTATAGTAACAAATCCTATATTGTATTAGAAAATTTACTTTCCTAAATTTGTATTTATTAATAGTACTTATAGTCAAATTTACTATACAAATAGTAAAAAATATAATCGTCTTAGCAAAAAATACATTGCGCATAGTAATTTTTAATATCTTATTATGTAATTATTACTATAACTAGTAAATTTTATTAAACGTTTAGTAATAATTACAATACAGAATGTATTTTTTCATATTTGTTAGTAAATTTTACTATAGTATTGTAATTTTTACTATACTTTTTTCTCCGTGTACTCTTAATTAATATAACTTACCATCGTAAACATTTGGTATTTGTTTTTCAAAATAAACAATTGCTGGTACGGAATCAATTCCAAAATCTTTAGCAGCTTTTGAATCATCTATTTTAACAAATTGAATCCCATGTTTATCCAAATCATCATCTATTTTTTCAAGTTCTGCAAGTACTTGCATTGAGTCATCGTCCCCATGATCGTCTGCATTGATATTAAATATTTATTTTTAATTTATATATGGCTAGTTAATTATTATTTATAGATACTTACAAAAAAGAACAACAAGATTATCCATATTTCCAATTAAAGTATTTAGAGTTTTTGCAGTTACGTCTTCAATTACATCTTCTTCATCACCAGTACTTTTATTCGATACTAACCACTCTAAGACATCTTCTTCTTTGCTGAGTTCATCTGTAATATGTTTTTATTTATATTTATTTATTGCTGATCCTCAACAGTCACTGGGGTCTTGGAGACCCTAGGAAATTTTAAACTCCAAATATATCAATAACGATTAAGTTTTTTAAAAAAGTACAAGATACCTTTTTTGTAGAGAATTTAAAGTTTTACAAAAAATGTATCTTGCAATTTTTCGGTTAATTCAAAATTTACAGAGATATTTGTAAAAAACTAATTACACTTTTGTCTTAAGGGGGAAGCTGGTCTAAGATACAAAAAAAAAGAGGATATTTTTGTGATTTTTTTTTTCAGAGTACGTTCTTAATTAAAATTCTTGAAATTTGTGACATTATTAAGCATCATTTCAAGAATATTCTGTGAAATTTTCATAAAAAAATATTGAAAAATAAGCCAGTGGTAGTGGGGAGAGACGAGTTACCTTAAAAAACAAAATCTCCATGCCGTAGGCAGGATAACTCATGACTGCTTCATCTGAAATCAAAAAACTAAAAAGATTTCTTTCGTACATAAGTTTATCTTAGATTTGAACGAAGGATTTTTTTTTTTCAATAACTATTTATTTTTTAATTAAACAAAAGGAACAATTTTTGGCAAAAATCAGTTTTTTAATCGCACCTTGACCAAAAATTCGAAAATGAATATTTTGTTTATTCCTTCGTTCAAATCTAAGATAAACTTAAGTACTAAAGAAATCTTTTTAGTTTTTTGATTTCAGATGAAGCAGTCATGAGTTATTCTGCCTACGGCATGGAGACTTTTTTTAAGGTGACTCGTCTCTCCCCACTACCACTGGCTTATTTTTCAATATTTTTTTATGAAAATTTCACAGAATATTCTTGAAATGATGCTTAATAATGTCACAAATTTCAAGAATTTTAATTAAGAACGTACTCTGAAAAAAAAAATCACAAAAATATCCTCTTTTTTTTTGTATCTTAGACCTGCTTCCTCCTTGAAAACTACAAGAAAAATTTTTTACTTGATTTACTAAAATAAATATATTTTTTGGAAGCTATAATTTTGTCATCGATTTTAGGTCAAAGTTAATTTATTTCTCAATAAATTACTATAAGATCTATTTTTATACAAAAAGTCTGTTTCCGTTTTTTTTCTTTTTTGTCATAAAAAATAATTTTGTTACAAAACAACTTACGTTCATAAATAATAGGTATTTGATGACGGTAGTAAACTAATTTAGGTAATGGCCCTAAATTATACTCTTCAGCAAGTTCTTCATCAGCAATTTTTACAAAACCAATACCCAGTTGATCAGCCTCATCATCGATGTTTTCTAATTCTATCAGAGCTTTTGCGCATTTCTTGCAGTCTGGCTTGTCTGTCCCATTTTAAATCAAAAAATTATTTAAATTACGTTTATTTGTGTTAATTTATTTTTTTTATTTAAGAATATGAAAGTTCATTTAATCATCAAATTACCAAAAAATTTTTTATTGCAGGTAAAATCCTAATTTCGATTATTAAAAAATTTTAACTCTTTCATTTTCTTAAAAAAAACATTCTATCTATTTTTAACTAATGGTAGTTAATTACTACAGGATTTTCAAAAGTGGAAGCTACATCATCGTTATGCTTTGCTAGTGATAAAAGGAAAAAAGCATTTTAAAATTAAATTATCTAGTATATACAATTGTCGAGTTTTTTTTAGTAGAAAGGATTGTTTATTTCTACTTTTGGTATATAAATTTATTTTATTATAAATTATAACTATTTTTTACAAATGTCGACAGGCATTTTAATGAATCAATAGATGCCTATTTTTAGAGAGTGTACTTACTAGAACTAGCACCAGCACACCGCTCCGTATTTGGACCTATTCATATCGACACACATAGAAAAAAAATCTTCTTTTTCCTTATTGCAATAATAATTAGTATGTACAATTAAAACAGAAGTCAAGTGAACTGTTTTAGATAAGTCTTATTTACACTATGAAAATATGTACATTTTGTTTATGGAAAATAAAAAAAAAATTTTTTTTCAATTTCTTATAAATTCAAAATAAAAATTATTTTTACGTGCAAAATTTTTAAATATTTCAAAATAACTTGAAATACCACTAGTGTGACCACCTGAAAAAAAGATGATTTGAGAATTTTTTTAAAGAAAGCTACTGCATGGAATCTTTCAATGTTTTAAGGATATATTTGTGGGTTTATAATAAATACAAGATAAAATTTTTGGACGGAAAAAATCAAAATTCCCCCCATTGTTGCAATTGAAGCGACCTTCACAGTGTGTGAAATAAAAAAAACCAAAAAGTTTGTTAAACTAGAAAGTATTTTCCGTACCACGACCCTCGAGCTAAGAAAAAAATTTTAATTTAACAAAATGGCGGAGTTTTTAACAAAAGTTTCAAATGTTGCGCGAAAATTTGATGATTTTTGGTCTGCCAAAATTACATTATTGATTCGATCGGAAAATTGGTGGTACGTAGAAACATATATAGAAAAAGCTGCAATTTGAATCGAATCGATCGGATGATTAGTCTTCGAGTTATAACTGCAGCAATTTTGAAAAATGTATTTTCGAGAACCGATAAGCGGCTGCTCTACAGATGACTGTAATTCAAAAAAACTATTCGAGATACCCGGGTCAAAAATAAAACTTGATTCAGGCTCACTTCACCTTATTTTCTTTTGAAGTTATTTATTTGCCGACGATTTTTCGATAAGATCTCGACTTTTTCGACTTAAATTAAATTTATTTCAACTTTTTCAACTTTTTTCATCTTAGATTCAACTTATTTCAACTTATTTGTATTTTTTGGTCTTAGTTTGAACTTATTCGTCTTAACTTCAAACACGATAATTATTCACCTTACTTTTGACTTGCTAAACCAAGTCGAAAGAATGTTATTTATTCGCCTTACTTTCGCCTTAATATATAAAAATTATTTCCCTTTAGTTTTGACTTTTCCGCCTTATAATTTAAGTCGAATAAGTCTACATCAAGTCAGTTTCGACTTGATTTAGACTTTTTCGCTTTACATTTTAAGTCGAATAAGTCTAAACCAAGTCAATTTCAACGTGATTTCAACTTTTTCGTTTTAAATCGTGATTAAGTAAGCCAGTTAAGTCTAAACCAAGGCGAAAACTCAATGTATTTCATATCTCCGTAAAAAAAAGTCGAGTTTTTCTTGTGAGAAACGGCTCCAAATTTCGACTTGGTAAACCAAGTCTAAATCAAGTTTTATTTTTTACCCGGCTATGTACTAGAAATTTTATTATGTTATTTTTGAAGTTATAGTCTATCGAAATATGCAAAAAAATTGATTTTTTCAAAATTTCACACTAGTGGTCTCCCTTAATTATCAAAATTGCTTATATACAGAAGCTGTAAAAATATGTTTTAATAAATTTTTATCATTAAAAAAAAAAAAGTTTAAAGATTTAAATATTTAAGAAGACAAAAAAAAAAATAATAAATAAAAGTTAAATTGTCTAATAAAAAAATAAAACTTACAAAATAGTACAGCTACAAATTCTGTATCTTCAACAATTTTATTGAGAATTTTGGCATTTACTTCCTCAATTCGATCAGGCAAATCCATGGCTTCTAGGCTTGTGAGGAAATCTAAGACACCTTCTTCATCCATTAGGTCACCTATTTTATAAAAAAAAAAAGTAATAAATATTAAGTAATAAAATCTATTATTATTTTTATTATTTATTTTTTAAAAATAATATATTTAAAGTTTGTTGAATATTTCTTTATATTTTTTTTATTTATTTATTTATAGATTGTAAAGTGATTCTAGGTCAAATGACTTGTGGTTCTCGTATGCCAGGCAAGGTTACTGCTTCGGCGAGATTCCAATAAAAATTTTCTGGCGAACTAGTGTAACCCGCCTCCACATGGGTCCGATCTCCAATCGTTAAGATTGCATTGTTGAAAGACAACATCATACAATAAAATCCCGTTCAATGTCTGACTAATTGTAACCTTAACTACTTTAATACCAACAATAAAATTATTTATAATAAAACCATCTCACTAGTATTCAAATTTCATTTTTAATTCTTATCAATAATAATTAATAAAATTAAAAAAAAATACTCACCCTCATAAATGATCGGTTCTTTTTCCCGGAAGTACGTGAGTGCCGGGAAATTTTTAATCCCATATTGTTTAGCTAATCGTTTGTCGTTAATTTTAACAAAATCAACTCCAAACGTGTCGGTATCATCGTCTATTTTTTCGAGTTCTGCTAAAACTTTATCACACGTAATGCAACTTCTCGCATCTGAAATATTTATATATATTAAATTTTTACAATAAAATAATGTCTTATTTAATACAATTAAAAATTTAAAATACCCAAAGTAATTAATCTTATTTTGCAAGCACTGCCAGAGCAGTAGATGTACTACCGTTAATTGTAAGTTGAAAAAGCTCGTCAACAAATCTTCAGTAACTAATGTATATATATATACTTAGTGATAGACTATGTTACATCATTCCGACCTTGCTTTTCAATTAGCCTACGAATACTTAACGAATTATTTCGTCATAGTTATAGAAATCAATATTCAATGTAATATAAAAAGTAACCAACGAAACCGCAACCAGATAAATTTTATATCCTATCATTAAAAATAAAACTAAATCAGGGAGTTCCCTGGTAGTTTATCTATTAAGAAGTAACGTGCTAGCATTGATTACTTGGTAGGTGTTGGATTACCAAAGGTCTCAAGGATAATTTATCTTGACGCTGATGCCAAAAGTTAACAAATATGACTTATAATTTAATTTAATTATCATAAATGTTTTAGTTTGAGTATTCATTAAGAAATTTAAAAAAAATGACTTTTCTTCGTAAATTTATTATTACTTAATGTTATCTGTTAACCGTGGAGAATGGCGTAGCGTAGTACTCTTTGCTTGCATGCCCGCCAATTTAGGCGATGTCGTTACTGAGAATAGAGCAGAGAAATAAGTTTAGAGGGAGTTGTAAGAGAGAAAGAGAAAGAGTTTAAAAGACGACAGAGTTAAACAGATAGTATATTATTGGAGGGGATGACTTTCATCCATTCACGCAATTTTTATATATTCACTACAACTTCTCAGTCTTCTTTTCTTCTTCTTCTTCTTCATCATCATCATCATCATTGTCTTCATTACATTTTAAAACTTTAAATTTACAGTCATACTTATTCTCACGCATGCGTTATTTATTGTTTAAAATCAAACTGACGCGTACATTAATATCTACTGGAAGTATATCAATGTCTATCATCATAAAATATATGGTAAAATCTGTTAGTTCTAATTTTGAAATAGTATTAGATATTTTTTTTTTATGTGTATACTAATATTTTAACGGATCAGGTTTACTATCTGACATTATGATTTTTTTAATTCTTTACACCAGTAAACTATTAATAAAAAAAAAATAAATAAATAAATAAAAAAAAGGTAGCAGACATTTTTAGATACTTCTTTCAACGCATCTGGTAATTTGAGGAGCCTAAAAATGTGACAGGTTGAACGAATGGAAAACGAATTATTTTGTAACGGTTTGAGCTAAAAATTTTTAAAAAAACAACATTTGTACATAGAACTTGGTATTAATAAATTATGTAAACAAATGATAATAGTTATATTTAATATGAAAATAGTGTTGTTAAGCAGCTCGAGTTAAGCTGAATCTCGTATCTGGGGGCCGATGACTTTCTTATTATTGGGTACTGGGTGGCAACCTGTTGCGGGGGATCGGATTGTCGTCACGATGTTTTCCGGACAGAACCCGATCGTCTTCCGAGGTGGACAGAACTACAATTTGGAGAGGGAAAGTATAACGTTGTACTGTGCCAAAATAACTTGGGTACGTATTCTAAAAGCGGTGCAGGCCACCACGTCGATCGACGACTACCGCGTCTAGTGAATGTTCTGATTTAACCAACCAACCAACTCCCCTTTGCTTCTGTTGGTGAATCTTACTCACTGTACTGAGAAAACCCAGCGAATTATGATCATAATGATAATTGTGTAGTCTAAGCTACGTACTCTAACATTAGCAAATGAGGTTTAAGAGATGTTACAATAAAAATAAATGAAAAAAGACAAAATAAGATAAAAAATAAAAATAGTCTGAAAGAAGATTCGGGTATCGACTTAAAGATTTTGTTACGCAACCATAACCGCATGTTTGCCATCACGTGTGGTTTATGTGCCAGGGTGAAAGACACCAATGTAATAACTGGTGACGTATTACAAACGTTGACTTACACCAATAAACAGCAACAAAGTCCTTTTCTTGAAGGAGACGTTCGAGCTGCTTTGCTGTAACCTCTTCAATCACCGGTTCAGATTCTTTTTGATGGTGTCCAGTTGATGATGATGATGATGAAGAAGAAGAAGTCTTTCCACTGCGCGTGACACTAGGTTCGTCCTGGCGCACATTTTTAGCTCCGTGTACTCCGTAATTTCCGTTAGATAAAATCACAAAGACACCGAGAAGAAGAAAAAGAAATAATACACTCGGCCTCGGCATCACTGTGCGCCAGTATCGGCACCCCGTCGAACCGTCGTTCGTCTTCGACATTACCGCACTGACTGCGACAGTTATTTTTGATTTTATAACAGCGTCCGCCCTAGCTAGCTGAGTATAATGATGATGATGATGATGAGCTCGCGTGATCCAAAGCGCCGCCGCGGAAAATACCCTGTAGAAGGGGCAGTCAAATTGTGGATGACGACCGTACACAAATTTTCGACATTGCTCTTCATCACGTCTTTACTTTGAGACCACCACCTGAAAATTATGTAAATTATGGCATTACCTTTTTTTCTTTTTAGCGTGGGAGGTTTCGCTGCAGACTCAAGTGGAAAAACTTACATATGTTATAACAGAAATAATGTATGCAAGAAAGATCAAGTTTTATTTTCAACTCGAGTGATTTTATATAAACAAATTTTAAAAATAAATTTATTTATTTTTTTGCTAAACCGCGAAATATTTTTATTTTTTGACTTTTTATTTTATACAAATAAATTGTCTGTAAATATAAATCTTGGTAAATGTTTTTTTTTTTTTTTGTTTTAAGATATAAGATCGATAAAAATACGACTCGATGAAGAGTGTGGCAATATGCTTTTAATGTTATAAAAAGAAACATCTTTAAAACCAAATGCTACCATTAATGATGTCTTGTAAAAAATAAATAAGTTTAAGTTTAACTTTATAGGTTTACAACATTAATAAATATTATCGAAATTTAGTTCACCCTAATGTCAAGGATATATATATTAGGGTGCTCCATTTAAAATGAACATTTTTTTTTTAGCGGGCACAAGACAATTTTGTTATTTATGTTGAGAGAAAAATTCCCTGAAAATTTCAGCTCTTAATTTTAATTTTAAGTACTTCCTCTCGAGCATCAAAGTTTTCCCATTTAAAAAGCATGTAAATCGAATAACTTTTCTTTTAAATTATTATAACTTAGCCCAGTTTTGAGCTATCGTTTTGAAACCAGTTTTTATTTCTAGAGCAATTGGTGCTTTTTAAAAGTGTATAAAACGGTTTTTGGTCTAACTCGATCCATATCGATTGTATCAGCTCCGAAAGTCAATTTTTCACTTTTTTTTTTATTTTTGTTGTCATCTTACAAAAAATATGCATAGGACCAATCTTTTAGGAAATTTTATCCTCTACAAAATCACTCATGACACTTATATTGCTGAAGTGCACTGTTCAGGAGATACATGGATTTTAACATTTGACAGTAAAAAAGATTAGTACTATAGTACTAAAAAAAAATGTTTGTTTCAAATGGAGCACCCTAATATACATATATACATACATATTTATATATATTAGGGTGTGCCGAAAAAAAAAGAACTAATTTTTTAATTCCCACTAAGAAATTTGAAAATTTTAAAAAATTCGGAGTTATTGGTTTGGGTCGAATTTTCGAAAACCGAATTTTCAACAGATTTCGGCATTTTGAGGTCTTAGGAGGTTATTCTGACTATTTTCAAGATGATGCCTGAGTGCATGTATATAAATATTCTATAACTTTGGAACGGATGAACCGATTTTGGTTTCCAGGGTAGCATTTGACGCGGCTTGTTAATTTCTACGAGCAATGAAAAAATGAGCTTGATCGGTAGGGTGCGTTTGGAGATATTCCAAAATGGTCGATTGCCACCTCAACTATCTCAATCGGTTAATTTGTTTGAGAGATATAGTTGGAGAAAAAATGGTAAAAGACGTTTTTTTTTCGCAAACAACAGCATACAAAAGAATTTTCGAGCTCGACAATGTATTCACAACAATTTTTTTGAGCTCAACGAGTTCGAAAACGGCGGGAAGTTTTGGGGCTGGCCCGCAGGGCCAACTGATAAACAGATTTTTTTTTAGAGCCTTACATTAAATTGAAAATAACTAGAAAACAATGCGGAATATCGAAAAACGGTGTCGGAGATAATATGTAAGGAATAAAACTGAGATAAGAGATCTTTTTCGTAGTGCGTTGAATTTCCATCAAAATCTCTATCGATTTTTCCGATTCTTTGATTTGCTAATGCGTGATAAAATTCCAAACTTTAAAATAAAAATTTTCCCATTGTTCCGTCGAAAAACGGAAGACCTGAAATAGTTGTCATCACAATAATGTAAAGAATTTAATTATTTGGTAGAGTCACCATCTAGCGGTGCTTTAATTAATTCTATCGTCAACTCGGGTCGCACCATCAACGCGCGCGCTCGTCGTAACGTCGTTTTCACTGTGCCTCTCCGTTGTACTGACGCGTTCAGTGTCTCTCTGTCGTTCGGGTGTCTGACTTTTTCCGTTCCGTAAAAAACGACGACCCGGTGTCACCGCGTCTTTTCGTCAGTCGACCACAAGTCTTCTTATCGAGCACACACTGTGAGCATTCTGTCTGTCATTATTAAGCCAATCATTAAATAACTGATAATTATTTGATTAATTGATTATCGATGACGATTTCGTGCCATCGTGCCAAGATAAGTATTGATTAATACAGTTTACTAATTTTTACTGATCATTTCGTTGATTTTTAATAATATTTCGTGAATTAAACATAGACCGGGTTTTTATTGCGTCGCAATACGAACAAGTCGGGACTTGTTGCGCGGGGGTCCAGTCCTCTCAATTCCGGGCATCCATTCATTTTATGCATTGAATATTTGGAATATTTGTGTTGTGATTTGATATTAATAGTAATATTAATATCAGGTAATATCGACATAATTAATATCAAATATTTAATAATATTTTATCTTGTGTTAACTTCATCAATTCGCAACTGCATACAGTTCTAGTTTAATATTCAATTCAACTCAACTCATTCGAGTTTAATAATTACACACATTTTTTATCATCATTGACGAATTACATTTATATAATTAAATACATCAAATCTAACTACACACTTACAATAGCATCGTCGCTGGTAAGCATCTATCAATACCAATTGATTATATTTTAATGAACTGCAGTTAAACAATAACCTCTGTTACAAATAACAATAATAATAATAATAATAATAATAATAATAATAATAATAATAATAATAATAATAATAATAATAATAATAATAATAATAATAATAATAAATTAACATCATGAATTGATCGAAGTAAGACATCGGTCAATCAGTTCAACGACTAGTCACGTCATATTGTCTTTGGAATATCCCATTACAATTTCGACATATCTCGTGCGTAAATTGCGATCTTGATATATTTAACATTTCAATTCATATCGCCGATCTGATCAATCGGTAACGTCGTCGCGACACATAGCATAACACACACATTTAACGACGCAAGTGTTCTCAACTGAAAGCTTTCTACCATCATTCTTTCTCCAGTACCACGTACTGTCTAATTGTCCCACAGTGGACAATCAATCTTTCGCTGACGGTATACAGACGTGTATATTCTCTAGCATTCAGTGCGATCCAAGATCACACTACTTACGACGATCCGTGAACGCGTAATCTTTACTATATCTTTATCACATACATACACACAAACACACACATACACATTCATTCTTTTATGAATTGTTCAACGAGTTACCCTCATTCTCATTATCTGAATATTCTCAATCTTTTTCATTGTATTTCTTCAAAGGGTTTTATGCCGTAGTGCTTTCCCTATTTTTTTTGGGTCAAAATACATTCTTCAATTTTGTTATACCCAAACCACGAGTTTCATTAAACAATACCTGTCACATCCTACCTATCCTTATAATAAGTTAACTAAATTTAGATTATTAATTCAAATTAATTTACAGGTAAATTTAAAATTTAAATTTAAATAAAACAATAACATAAGAAAAGAAAAGGGGGAACAATTTCCCACAAACACCCATGTTAATCAAATGGGAAATAGAAAATCGCGATGAGGCACCCCTTAATATTGAAATTAAGAGCTGCCATTTTAAGTCATTTTTTCGGTATCCTAAACAATATTTTTAGATTACTTTTTTAACTTCCCGCTAAGAAAATTGATGATTTTCAAAAAATTCAGGAAGTTATTGGTTTCACCCCGATTTTCGAAAATTGAGTTTTCATCAGATGTCGACGTTTTGAGGTCCTAGGAAGCTATTCTGATTATTTTCAGAATGATTTCCGAGTGATCAAGTAGACTCGAAAATATTTACGAATTATAAAAAAAAAACAATTTTTTTTTAGTTTTTTTTCGATTTCTCAGAAACAACTCGAACGATCGACTTCAAAATCTAATCAGCTGCAGAATTTGATAAAACGCATAAATTGCCGCCTCAAACGTCAAAATCGGTTAATTATTTTAAAATATATCAGCGTTGAAAAGTGAAAAAAATAACATTTTATGTTATTTTTTCCGGATAAATCATAATATAATGTACTAAAACGTGTCTAAAATCATACCAACTTTTTCTCTTTATGGTCTCCCTCGATCATTATATAATGTCATCTAACTTGTTCTTTAGTTTAAATCATATTATCAACAAAAAGTAAAAAAACGCAGTTTCTAATATGCTTCGCGGAAATTTCATATATTATTTATTTCTTTATTTATTGATATTAAATGCCAAGGCACAGGCCAAATGGCAAGATATTAAATACAGAAAAAATTTTGTGTACAAACTGAAAATATACATAATAATATTATGAATAATGCTTATAATAATTAGATATAAAACAAAATAAAAAAGCAGGGTAACAATAATTAATGAATATTAATTATTTATTCATAATTAATTTTCTCACTTAAAGATTTACATTGAATTATTGCTCTGACCTGAGTTAAAACTCATTTAAATCTTGATTTTGAACCCTGATTGATACCCATATGAAAAAAATATATATCTGGGTATATCAAGCTAAACTTCATATATGCAACATATATATTGAAATGTATGTCTCTTATATGCAGTTTGGTTTGGATATATCCGGATATATATTTTTTTCATATGGGTACTTTGTAAATACTAATGCGACTTAATTTGACCCTGTTACTAGTCACAAGGCCGTTGGGTCATTTGATGGATAAACAAATAAATGTTGATAGAAAAATTAATCTCTTTATGATAATCTTTAGTTATCTCACATAACGACGCAATTATATAAAGAGCACGAGTTCACACAAATAAATGTAGTGGGGACACTTAATATAACGTGTCATTCAAATTATTGGTAATCCATAAAGTAATTGGTCAAAGTATCGATAGCTTCTGAATAAATGTAAGTAAGAAAATATATTTTGAATCCAAATTATATACTATTTTGTACTTGAATTATAATTCGACTTCTGATACTTCGAAAAATAAATCTACTTTTTTTTTAACACTTGGAAAAATTTTTATATTGCTACCACATTAAGTAAAAGACAATTTAAATTCAAGGAATTATTTTATTCGTCATAACTACTCAGAATGAGTAATATTTAGACCTGATGAAAATTCGATTTTCGAAAATCGGACCGAAACTAATAACTTTCCTCTCTTTGAAAAATTCCTATTTTTTAGAGGGAAGTTGAAAAAGTCATGTCTAATACTTTGTTTTTTCTTACTATTAAACCAGTTAATAAAATACTTTAATCATTTTTCATCATTAAAGAAAATAATTGCTTGGCACTATTTAAGTAAGTAAGATACTTAAATAAAATATTTTTGTTAAATATATACTAGGGTGCGCCGAAAACCCGCTTTTTTTAATTTTCATTATTAATATACCAAAAATATTTTTCTTGGTAAAAAAAAAAAAAAAATTTTTCGGAAAACTAAAAAAATTTTAAGTCGATATTTTAGGGTCGCTGAATCCCGCTAAAGTTTAAAAATTTTTTTTCTAACTTATTTTGATCGGAAATTTAATTTTCTACGAAAAAGGTCCTATAATAAAATTATGTAAAGTTGATAGTTACTGAGATAATTGCAATTTTGTTCTAAAAAATATAATTATTCAAGATATTATCAGTTTTTGAGGGTAAAATATGAATTTTATGATATAAATTTCATGGGAAATTTAATTTCTTACAAAAGTGGCCTTTTGGTAAAAACTTTAAATTTATAGTGATTCAGAATGTTTTTTATCATAAAAATATTTAAATCTAAAATGGGCCTTTAAATAAATTTAAGATAAATTTAATAAGAACAAACTAATGTCTTATTAATAATTATATATTTTAATTCACTTCCGTTACTGTTACAACAATATACAACAAAGGTGATTAAAATGAAATTTTGATATAAAATAAATTTTGGATATAAACAATAATTATCGGTTATTATTGGTCGACGTACGGATAGGGTTTTTATTATTACGGAGAGAACTCGGCGAGTCTCGACAAAGTTATATTTTCTAATGTTGGAGAGAATTCAAAATGAATCTCGACAGATCGGGTAAACGGATAGGTGATAACTGTAGTCCGTTTTGAGTTAGAATTTTGTCCAAGTCCCCGTTCGTGATGTCAGAGTCCCCAAGGGTGGGTGGAAAAAAAGTCGGCTGGGGGTATCTTCGGGAAATTTGGACATCTGATTGGTAAACGGAAAACAGGCAGGAGGGACAAATAGGTGAAGGAAGAAGGGTAGAACGAACGAGAGAAACCAAGAGAAGACCGATAGAAAATAGAAAAGGATAGAACTCTTGAAGCACTGTTAAACGGTAGAACAATACAAGAAACACATGGGCTTGAGGAAGGCATGGGAAAGTATTTGGGACCGAAGGAGTAATAAAGTAATTTAGTTCAGCTGGTGAGATAGTAGCAAAAAATGAATATTTTTGGAAACTTAGGATTGAACCCTTGAGGATTAAGTCATAAATTATTAGTTTGTTTAAGTTTTTTGTTACTATCCGTACCTCGACTTATGACAATTGTGATTTTATTTTCAAATAGAAAAGCAAATTTTGGACTTATGATAGGATATTATTTAAGTAAAGTTTGCTGGAAACGTAAATTTAAAAACACTTTGGAAATTCCCACGGATTTAAGCAACACAAAAAAAAAACATATAATAAAATAAAGGAACAAAACTACATTTTTAATAGCGTGATCAAACACAGAAACTGGCAGTATTACGTTTAGATAGTCACATTTCTCGTTACTTGGTGGCTTTCACCAAGAATCGCTATTATCTTTGTAACTTTCAACTTTAAATAAATTTTTATCAAGTCTGTTTTGTAGAAAATTGAATTTCCTATGAAATCTTTATGATAAAATTTATTTTTTACCCTGAAAAAGTGATAATATCTTGAAAAATTTCATTTTTTAGAGCGAAATTGCAATTATCTCAATAACTATCAACTTTATGTGATTTAATTATAGGACCTTTTTTGTAGAGAATTGAATTTCCAATCAAAATAAGTTGGAAAAAAATTTTAAACAACTTCTAACTTTAGCAGGATTTAGCGAGCCTACGATATCAACCTAAAATTTTTTTTGTTTTCCGAAAAATTTTTTTTTTCTTCAAAGAAAAATATTTTTGGTATTGATAATGAAAATCTAAAAAAAGTGTATTTTCGGCCCACCCTAATATATACATTGTTTTTTCTTAGTGTGGTGTTGTTTTAACTCCCTTTTCGGGACTAAATTTAACACCGGAATAGCGTCGACTTATACCGGTATTTTTTTACAGTGTAGCAAAAGATTCACTCATCTACTATACGAAATGTTCAACATGAAGATATTTTTATTGGCAATTTTGGTAGTGGCTGTGTTTGCTGCCGAAACTCATGCATGCGCTGGACTTGGCGAAGAAGTACGAACAAATGATTATTATTATTATTATTATTATTATTATTATTATTATTATTATTATTATTATTATTATTATTATTATACATATGTTATATATTATTTTATATACTGAATTGACTATATAATTATTAACTATATTTTTTCTTTTTTTTCTAGTGTACAGTTGACAGCGATTGTTGCGGTAGTGGTACATGTAAAGATTTTTTATTCAAATGTACACTTTAAGTTATCTTAAACTCACTTTGAATTCACTTTCGACTCAGTTTATAAATATATTTGTTTTAAATTTATAAGAAAACAATTACAGCTATTTTTTTGTATGATGTCTCGTTTTATTGATAAATATATGTTAACTTTGTCGAACGAAATTTAAAGATATATTCTAAATATATAAATATCATTTGCTGACTAAAAATTTCAAAATTTAATTCGAGAATCAAAAAATTAGAAAATTCTAGTGTCTAACGCATTTGCATCTGAATATTTTTCTCCTAAAAAATTAATAAACATGTATTGTTAATGATGTTCTATATTTTATTTGAAATTTGAAAAAATAAATTGGATTTAAATAAAAACATTTATAAATTTCGTTTTTAATTTGATTATTTACACCTAAACTCTATTGCGGTAATAATTATTGTTGATAATTACAAGTAATATTTTTTAGTGTATATGGTATTGGAAAACCCAAAGTAAAATAAGACATTTTCGAAACCAGAAAATTATCTTTTTGTCAATTCTTAGTTACGGTTTATAAAAAATTTTTGAGGCAAGTTGATCACCTGAAGGGAGGGTGGATAAAAAATTTCTATTAAAAATAAACTTTTTTCTCCCAAAAATGATGTCTCGTTTTGCCCCAATTAACTATGATTGTTTGAAATATGAATAGTTTATTACTTGATTTGATATTATTTATTAAAGTGCAATGACAACTGCACCACGCTCATTTAAAAAAATGATTTGGAATATTTCAAAACAATTTGAAATGATTTAAAACAATTTGAATCGACAAATATAGAGCTATATACTTAACTTAACATGGAGCAAATCATTTTTCTTAATCAGGGCAACCAATCATGTTGCAGCGAAGCTTGTTACCATAAGGATCTTATAGAACGTCCTTATTATGGTAGAAGTTTCTAAAAATTATTATTATAAAATATTTTTCGTTAATAAATAATCGAAGTTCGCTTCAAAATAACATTATTATTATTTTTTTTTTTTAAGGTGACTCTAATTTACGATCAGATTTTTTTATTTTTTGTGTTCAAGTTTTATAAAAATTAATAAAATTTGTAAAAATTTATAAAATTTTGTAAAATTTTACCAGACCATTTTCAGTATAAAATTTTATAAAAACATTCTTCCCCGGGTGGTAAACGTTACCATACGTTATGTTGATCATTCCGATAATGTATGGGAATTATTACCATAACATTATGGTAATGATTACCTTAATGTTATGGTAATGCTAACTATAATATTTAAAAATTGAAATCATTTATCATTAATCTAACGTTTGCAGATTAATTTAGAGTATGGTGATGATTATCATAATATTATGGTAAATATTACCATTATATTATAGTAATGCTTATCATAACATTATAGTAATAGTTATCATTTATCGTGATATAATAGTAATCGTAACCTTACGTTATGGGAATTATTACCATAATATATGGTAACGATTACCATAATATATGGTAACGATTACCATAATATATGGTAACGATTACCATAATATATGGTATCGATTACCATAATATTATAGTAACGGTTACCATAATATTATGGAAATGATTACAATACTATTACAGGAACAATGACCATAGTTACATAGTAACGATTACCATAATTCCATAAGAACTATTCCGGTACCATATAGGAATTATATCCATATTTATAGGAATGATTACAAAAATATATATGGGTGCCATTTATATAATCGAAATTTCAAAAAAACCAGTTACCATGTGTTATGGGAACCATTTTCATAATATATTGTAATTGTTACCATATATTTCTCTCCGTGTACCATAATTTCACAGGAACTATTCAAATATTGTATAGGAATAAAACCCATATAGATTGGAATTATTACTAAAATTTGTATGGGCGCTATTCTTATAATCGATATTCCAAAAAAATTTTTTACCATACGATATGGGTATCATTCCCATAATATATTGTAATTGTTATCGTAAAATTCTCTCCGACTATATCAAATTGTTTATTTATTACTTCAATGTTAATCGCCATAAGGTAAGTGACCCCTCTATCGGCCAGTTAAGCGTAATTTTTTTTTCGAATTCAGAATTAAAACATAAAAAACCAATTCATGTATAAAACAGTGATAGAACTTTACAGCTTATACATTTAACTTCAAATTAAAAAAAAATATGTGTAAAAATATTTATTAAAAATTAAATAATAAATGAAAATAACTTCAATTCCTGATGTCCCCTCCATCGGCCTGCCTAGACCCCCATTATCGGCCACCTTATAGATAAAACTTTAGCTGATTGGATGTATATAATTTATTTACATCTGTTTTAAATATTTATATTTATTTTGAAATATAACTTAATCAATTTGTTTATTTATTTTGACATTAACAAATTAAATTGACTATTTTGCATATAAATGCTGATAACCTCAAGAAAAATAAAACTAAGGTGGCCGATAATGCATACAGAGGTAATTTTCTTGTATCTATATTCGGCCACCCTATTTTTAATATAAATTAGGCAAAAATCATCAAATTTTTAACTTCTAAAATTACTATGAAACGAGCTAATAAGATTACAAAAAAAAATCGGACTTTTATTGTTATTTTTAAATAGTAATAGGTTATTGAAAAAACAAGAAACCATAACCTATCTGATAAGAAATCATCAGTAATCGCATCTGACGCACTACGTTTTTTTTTTTTTTAATTATAAAATGAATTTTTACAATAATTAAAGTATATTTTATTTAAAGTAGATTAATTTTACTTTTTTTCTAAAAACTATTTACGCATGAATACGTACTTATGATGAAATTATATCGATTTTTCGACTAAGTGGCCGATAAAGGGGGCCTAACTGATAGAGGGGTCACTTACCTTATATCTTCTCGACTAGAATTTTTTCCTGATTTGCCTGAAGTACCATAAGGACCTTGTTAGGTTAATATAAGGTTTGTGTTATTAGGGCAAACCTAACGAGTTCCTTATCAGGACCTCATCATGATATCCTTATTCAAAAAAAAGTTATGTGCCATCGGGTTGACCAGACAAGTTCCTTATCAGGACCTCGTCAGGATATTCTAATTTAAAAAAAAGTTATTTCCCGAGTCGAAATTTAGAGCCTATATAGGCCCCTCTAGCCCTAAATAGATCCGATTTAGAGCCCTGTAGTCCTGTAGCTCCGACTTTGAACCCGGAGGTCCCAACATTCACTGAGAGGACCGATTTTGAGCCTTTAAGTCCGACAATAATAGTCCCGCAATAAATTTCGATTCATTATATGTAATTAAATAATTCATGATGATGAAAAAAATTAAAAACTTTTTAACATGAATTGTTAGCATTATTTTTTTGACATACAACGAATTTTATTTATAACAATAGTTAGATAAGCAGGTGGTTAATAAAACTGTAAACCTTTTTAAGAAGGAAAATTTTCGTTTAATTTATTTACCTTATCAAAATTAAAAATCGGTCTGTCGGTTGACCCTGCGGGCCAGCCTCAATACTTCCCGCCGTTTCCGAGCTTCTTGAGCTCGAAAAATTGTTGTAGATACATTTTCGAGATCTCCGAGCTCGAAAATACTTTTGTATGCCTTTGTTTTCGAAAAAAAACGTTTTTTACCATTTAATCTCAAACGATATCTCTCGAACTAATAAAGCGATTTAGATGGTTTAAGTGGCAATCGACGCGTTTTATTGAGTTCTACAACTGATCAGACTTTGAAATTTATTTATCGAATCGTTTTTGAGAAATTTCAAAAATACTAAAAAAAATTTTTTTTTCAATTCTTTCGACAACGGTATCTCTTGAAAGAATTAACTGATTTTGATGGTTGAGGTGGCATTCGACGCGGTTTATGAAGCTTCAGAGCCCAGTTGATTTTGAAATCAATCCATCGAGCCCGTAAAAAGTTATCCAAAAAAAACATTTTTGAAAAAAGTTTATTTTTGGAATATCTCCGAACTAGCCCTACCGATTAAGCTCATTTTTTCATTGCTCGTAGAAATTAACAAGCCGCGTCAAATGCTACCCTGGAAACCAAAATCGGTTCATCCGTTCCAAAGTTATAGAATATTTATATACATGCACTCAGGCATCATCTTGAAAATAGTCAGAATAACCTCCTAAGACCTCAAAATGCCGAAATCTGTTGAAAATTCGGTTTTCGAAAATTCGACCCAAACCAATAACTCCGAATTTTTTAAAATTTTCAAATTTCTTAGTGGGAATTAAAAAATTAGTTCTTTTTTTTTTGGCACACCCTAATATATATAAATATGTATGTAATGATCTTTGGCCGAAAACAGGCCGAAGTATGGCCGATATTTGGCCGACAGTTAAATCAGCCTGTTTTTGCGCTAGTATTTTTTATTAAATAAAATTATAGTACCAAAAAAAAAATGTTTGTTTCAAATGGAGCGGCCTAATATACATATATACATACATATTTATATATATTAGGGTGTGCCAAAAAAAAAAAGAACTAATTTTTTAATTCCCACTAAGAAATTTGAAAATTTTAAAAAATTCGGAGTTATTGGTTTGGGTCGAATTTTCGAAAACCGAATTTTCAACAGATTTCGGCATTTTGAGGTCTTAGGAGGTTATTCTGACTATTTTCAAGATGATGCCTGAGTGCATGTATATAAATATTCTATAACTTTGGAACGGATGAACCGATTTTGGTTTCCAGGGTAGCATTTGACGCGGCTTGTTAATTTCTATCAGCAATGAAAAAATGAGCTTGATCGGTAGGGTGCGTTTGGAGATATTCCAAAATGGTCGATTGCCACCTCAACTATCTCAATCGGTTAATTTGTTTGAGAGATATAGTTGGAGAAAAAATGGTAAAAGACGTTTTTTTTTCGCAAACAACAGCATACAAAAGAATTTTCGAGCTCGACAATGTATTCACAACAATTTTTTTGAGCTCAATGAGTTCGAAAACGGCGGGAAGTTTTGGGGCTGGCCCGCAGGGCCAACTGATAAACCGATTTTTTTTTAGAGCCTTACATTAAATTGAAAATAACTAGAAAACAATGCGGAATATCGAAAAACGTTGTCGGAGATAATATGTAAGGAATAAAACTGTCTTCAAAAATGGTCTTATAACATTTTACGATAAGTCTAGTACTTTCGCCGAAAAAGTTGAATAGTGGTAAAATTTACCATGAATCACACTGTGACCCTGAATAACTTTTGAAAAATTAAATTTATCGAAAAATGATGAGAGATCTTTTTCGTAGTGCGTTGAATTTCCATCAAAATCTCTATCGATTTTTCCGATTCTTTGATTTGCTAATGCGTGATAAAATTCCAAACTTTAAAATAAAAATTTTCCATGTTAATCAAACGGGAAATAGAAAATCGCGATGAGGCACCCCTTAAAGTTTGTGGCTGAGTGAAAATATATTAATGAGCAAAAATGAAAAATCGATTTCTTTAACTTTATACGAGCAAAATTTTTTATTACTAACAGATTATAATTTTAAACAGTTATTTCTTATGAATATATGTAAGGAGAGCTCGTAATTATTCCGTAGTCAATGTAAATGTCTAAATATCCTCCATGAAAAAAATTTATAAAAAAAATACATGTTAAAATAAAAAAAAAAATATATAAAATTTGTATAAAAAATATATTTTAAATATATTAAAAATATATCTTGGAATATATAAAAAATATTTAAAAAATATATTATTAAGTTAATCAAAAACATAGAAAAAGAAATAGAAAAATTATATAAAAAATATATTTTTAATGCAACCAACAACCTAGGTAAAAACAATATAAAAAAATTATATAAAAATATATATTTTATATGTATATATACTTTTTATATTTCTTTTTTTATGCTGTTGATTAACTTAAAAATTTATTTTTCATATAATTTTTTTATATTCTTGGAATTACATTTTTGATATATATTTCTATACATGTATTTTTTATATATTCTAAGATATATTTTCAATATATTTAAAATATATAAAATATATACGAAAATTGGCCAAAAGTTAGCTATTTAAAATTTATTTTTCATGCGTATTTTATATGTATTTACAAAAATATATCAAAAGTATATTTTTGATATATTTTTTTTATATGAAAAATATATTTTTTTTACATTTTAACATATAATTGTTTTATAAACTTTTTTCATGGGGGTAGAGCCTATTTACTTTTTAAATAATTTTATACATAACTATATAACCAAAATTACACATATCACAACTACTGACATACCGGATTCTATGGCACATGAAAGAAAATAAGAAATTTTTTTGTTATTACTAATAATAGATTTTCGATTATATTTTGCTGTTTTTGAATCGATGTATTCTTTCAATCTCATATAGCACAAGTAAACTTAATAGTCACTGTCGGTAGCGTAGCCTAGTACAAGGAGGTGGCACAGCGATAATAATCAAAAACAATATTGGCTACCAGATTATTAAATTCCCATCGTCTGTGAACAACGAGCTGCTAGAATTTACAATAATACAAATTCCTGTGGAAACTAACAATAATAAAAAAATTCTCATCATAAGTGGATACGCTACGAACTCCAGCAATAAAATCTTCATCCAAGAATTGGAGGATTTACTACAAAAATTGAACTTGGACAACCCAAATAACTCATTTGTATTTGCCGGAGATTTAAACGCACGTAGAACGGATTGGGGTGACTCCAATGACAACCAAAGAGGAAAGTACCTAAGAATCTGGGAATCAGAGAACGTAGATAGATACAATGCCAAAATATATACTACTGTAGATCCGTCTTACACGCCAGCGCAAACCTATTTGGACATATGCATTACGAATCTCACCATAACAGACCTTACGAACAATAACAAAATTAATACGGCTGAGTATGATAGTGACCATAGAGCCATGCTGTTCTCAGTAGCGTTGCCTACTCACAAAAATAACTACCAGACAAATGATTACCTAAAACCCCGATTAAACTTACGAGCTATAAAATGGAAAAAATTTAAGAAATGTATTAATACTGAATACACGCAAAACCTACCGGACGACAGGAACCTATCTTTTGAAGAGATCAAAGAGAGTATCTTGGAAGTAACAACTGCACTAACAACAGCCATGAACAGGACTGCTCCAGCTCTCAAAAAAGAAGATAGTATCCTTAAATATCTCAATACAAGAATCAAGAAGCTGCAAAAAAACAAAACCAGTCTATTAAAAATACTGCACAAAACGCAAAGCTCAGATAGACCTGACAAGTATGAAACTTTACAACATCTTAAACGGATGATCAGCTTTACTAAAGCTGAACTAAGGAAAGAACTGAACAGATCAGTCGCTGATTATTGGAAAGGCCAATTAAAGCAAATAAATTACAAAGACCCGATGGCCTTCTTTCCTAAAATCAACCGACTGCTAAGAAATAAAAGACTGATCACGATTGCGGACCAACGAATTAAACTGACGGATCCAGCATGTGACAACGGTGCTGTTGACACTGAAAAAGCTATCCCCATGGGTGAAGAACTCCTTATAAATGATCCCATTGACAAATTAAATGTAATTGGAGAATTCTACCAAACTATTAACGCACCGCGATACCTAAATATTGGATCCAGGTTGAAAGAATGTGTGAACAAAGAAGCAACAAGCATCAAAACGGTATTAGCATCTAGGCGAATATTTGGTACCACTCTGAAAAATTTTTCCAGTAATAATCGTGCCTCAAATCCGAGAGCAACAAACGGGGATGAGCATCCATTCACAAATTTAGACCAATTAACTAAAATACTCAAAAAGCTACCAAACTAAATCTCGAGCGGTCCGGATGGGATTCCGTCCATCATCCTAAAACATCTGCCTACTAGGATCACAAATGCATTATTAATCATTATCAATAATGCAATCAATTACTCATTCTTTCCAGACTTGTGGAAATCTGCGAAGGTTTTGCCGATTTTAAAAAAAGATAAAGACCCAAGCAAACCAACGAGCTACAGACCTATAAGTCTAACTTCCAACCTAGGTAAGGTTTATGAAATGATCATAAACAATCATATTATCAAGCAATGCAGGGACAAATGCTTAATTCATGACCTACAGTTTGGCTTCCGGGCCAAGCACAGCACAACGCACGCTATACACAAGCTTCTTGAAATAATTTCTAAACACTTAAAAAACAACCTTCGAGTGGCTGCGGCGCTGATAGACCTAGAAAAGGCGTTTGATTCGGTCTGGATCAACGGTCTGCTCTTCAAACTCAAGAGATACGGGTTTCCGACATGGTTACTGTTACTGATAACTGACATGATTATGGGAAGAACGTTCCAAACCTGGGATGGGACCAACCTGTCTACAAAAATTTATAAAGTCCTCGAGGGACTCCAACAAGGAACAGTCAATTCCCCGTTGCTGTTCAATCTATTTGTCATGGCACTACTGACGCTGTTTGGACTGAATATCGATCCAAATCTATTCGCTATAGCGTACGCGGATGACTTGATAGTGGGCATAGCTGGCAAAAAGCCCTTGGACCTCAGAAAGCGACTAGAAGTGTTGGTAAGAAAGATAAACGAGTTCTACAAGACCTAGAACCTAAGACTTAACCCGGATAAATGTGAAACGATTGTCTTCAGAAGAGAGGCGAAACATATGAGTGGAATAGCCAGAATGCAATTCAGAGAGTTCAAAATCTCAACACCATCGCCAAGCACAAACGAAAATGTGCAGATTCTTCACAAAAGTGTTGTCAAATATCTGGGAGTACGAATCGATTATCTGTTGAGACTCAGACATCACCCTGATCTGCAGCTTTCGAAAGCTAAAGCAGCGTTCAAAGCAAACAACAGGATTTTTTACAATAAACAGTTAAACAGAAAAACAAAAATAATCTGCTACCAACTGTTGGTTAGGCCGATCTTGTCATACGCTTCTCCGATTTGGTGGAATACGAGCGCTGCTGTAATGGAAAGTTACAGAGTCTTCGAACGCAAATGCCTAAGGGCATGTATTGGGGCTAATAGATCAAGTGAGTCTAACTACAATAAGTTTATTAGCAATGAAGACATTTATAACATTGCCAATATCCCAAGAATTGACTGCTACATCATCAGGCTAATCCGAGACTATTTCGGCAACATTCCAAATATTGAGAATAAGGCCATCAAGGAGTTGGTAGTAATCAGTGACGACGAACTGGCATGAGAGTACAATGAACTTGGTTTCCTCCCCCCGCAAGCGTTCCTGCCACTCGACAGGACGGGCCACATCCAAAATGCAAACAACGTGCCAGTAATATACCACTGGAAAAGGCATAAAGCCTGCAAAAAAATTAACTTCGCGCCTGAAGATTATGAAAGGAGATGGTTTGACTTTGGATACTCCGCTGCTCTACCGAAACGAAATCGGCAGGACATACACAGACTTTATGACAAATATTACTGGCTAACCGAAGAGTCAATGCACAGAAAAGAGCTCAGAAGGAGGCTCAGCAATAAGTAGAGATAATAATATCTTCTTTTTTTGTAAATAGTGTATATATTAAATTTCTTATACCTAGTTTTATAGTCTTTAGCTTTTAAGTTTAGTTCCATTAAGGAAACATCAAGAAACTTGGAAAAAAAAATGTGGTTTTTCTAAAGAAATCTTTTCCACAATATATAGAAATTTACCAATGAGACAAGTCACATTCCATAAATTTCATATTAACTGTAACCAGTAAACAAACAACTCATAATAGAACTCATAGAGTTCATAGACTTTATTTTTATTTTCTCGACATAAGCTGCTCTAATCTAGGAGACCAGATGTCAATTTAATAGGTTAAGTAATTAATCAGAACCTTTTGTATGGCTAGTGTTTAAGTTATGTTTGCGGCTAATTATTATACGTACTATAAGAAAACTGTATTTTTCATATGCAAATAAACTTCTTTAAAAAAAAATAAAAAAAAAAAAGTAGCGTAGCCTAGTCGTTAATGCGTCGGTCTTTTGTTCGTTAGGTCCCGGGTTTGAATCCCACTAAGGCGTGCGTGGTTAGTTGATAATTATAGCGTTTTTTCGCGGAAAAAAAAATTTCTACTAGATTAGAAATTGAATTAATCACTTATCTGATGATTCCCGCATAACAATGATTGACCAAAAAAAAAAATCGAGTTAGTCTTTTTTTTAAAATTTAGTTTAAATTTATATACATAACTATGTATTTATTGGAAATTTTAATATATGGCCTTATATAGAATATTATTAATCACAGTATTAATAATGGTAATGATATTAATAATATGAGTATTATTATTAATATTATAATTATTAATATTATTATTATTATTATTATTATTATTATTATTATTATTATTATTATTATTATTATTATTATTATTATTATTATTATTATTACAATAAACTAGGGCTTACAGGTCCTAAATCGGACCTAATTTAACATAGAAACAGGCTCTATTTAGAGCCTCCAAGTCCGAAATAGATCCGACTTTAGAAGGCTCTAAATGGGCTCTAAATTTCGACTCGGGTTGATGTCGGGTCGACCTGACAAGTTCCTTGTCAGGATTTCATCAGGATATCCTTATTAAAAAAAAATTTATCCAATCCCTTTAAATATTTTATTCACAGGCTAAAAATTAAACAAAGTACAAATGAATATTATTTAAAAATTACGTCAATCATTGCAGCACTGATTTTTTACTCCTTCATCAGTTATTCTTTGACATCATAATGAATATAATATTTACACTTACGAGATCACATATGTATGTTAGTGCAGTGGATAGCATCAAGGACTTTGAATGGGAAGGACGCTAGTTCGAGCCCAGCAGTCATCGGGATTTTTTTATCAATAAAAAATATGTTTACTTCTTCTAATTACTGTTCTTAATACAATTGATAACATTCCCGATCGAATTAAAATTCTCTTATTCTTTTTTCGCAATTTAATATTTTTTTTAAATAATTACTAATAAGGCAACCCTGATAAGGACTTGATGAGGATATCCTGGTAAGGGCCTGATCATGCAATCCTGATAAGGACCTCGTCAAAATGAAAAATTTTAGTCGGGATTATTTGTACAATAAGCCATTGCTAAGATATATAATTCCAAAATTGAATTTTTCTTTTTTTCATGTTATGTAGATGGGAAATCAAAAATCACGAAGAAGCCTAGCACCTCTCAATATTAATATTAAGAGTTCAAACTTTACAAGAATTTTTTTTTCATCATCTTTAATCATATCTTCACGGTAACTAAAGAAAAAAAACTTAGTTTTTTTTTTGGCCCACCCTAATATATCTATACTATAAAAAAATATTGTGAACAATAATTACAGATGAGATTATACTTGTGGAATATTCGATAATGTCATGATATTCAAAGTATATATATAGAATAAGGTGATTCGTAAATGAAAAATATATATTATGTATTATGTAACATATTTTATTCAAAAATAATTATACAAAGTTTGAAAAATTATTGTCAATTTATTTTTAATCACTTTTTACTTAAAAATTTATTTTTTTTTTTCCCTTTAATTATTACATGCGCAATTGCAATTTATGATATTAATTATAAAATATTTATGCATTTATCATAAGAAATTAAATACTTTAGATAACAATTCTTAAGAAGTGATATGTAATTTTTTGTATGAAGGTTGTAAAAATATTTTCGCAATTAATTTTATATAGTCTAATTTATCAGCAGTATTACGCTGTCTATTTGTTTTATGTTTTTTAAAAGTAAATTAGTAATGATAATAAAATATAAAGGGGAGTGGTGGATTTGGGTGATAGTAGTAGTATTGAATATGTAGTAATGCTCACTATCGAGACTAATCCTCTTACTTTATTCAGTACGATACCAGACACCATGAAGAAAACAACTCGTAGTATGGACATCGTTATTGTTGGTGGTGGTTTGGTATGAATTAATTTTTTTTTTTTTGCTTACATTTTGATTTTAATTATCAACAATTATAATTATTATAAATATTGATATCATTGACGATTTTTTTTAGGTGGGAGGATTAGCTGCTTGTGCTCTTGCTAAACGTGGTCATCGTGTTCGTGTTTACGAGTATCGATCTGGTCAGTTTTTTAATTAAACTTCTTAAATAAATTTTAAAAATAATAATAATAATAAACTAAAATAAAGAAAAATTAATTTTTTTAATTACTAAAAAAATACATTATCAGCTTGTTTAATATTTTTTTTTATGCCGGTACTAGTAGCGTAGATAAGTGTAAATAGTAAACAGAACAAGAACCAAATCCATGAGTTCATAATATAGAAACATCGTGAAATTATAGACATTTCATGAACTGCAGACAGATCGGGTAACGGTTGTTTTGTTACACGAAGTTACTAAAATTTTTAGGCATTTCATGAAATGCAACAGGGATTCAGGCAGATTGTGTTGTTGCAGAACTACATGAAATGTCCAAATTATTTAGACAGTTCGTGAAATGTCTAATGACGGCATTGCTGATTGTGTATGGTCTAGTAGTGATAGATGTGAATGCGGATTAAATATAAAAGCTAATCAAATTTCATTTCTTAATGCATGATAAGCTTGACATCTACAATTTCTTTTACGGGATAAAATCGGTATGAATAATCTGTTATCTTTGAGGGAAGCTGTTAAAAACTGCAGCGCTGGATAGGGATTCTCTTAATGCTCGTGTAGAGCTTCGGACATGCAATGCACAACTAAAAGGTGTGGTTGTAAAAAAGCGAACGTCTTATGTAATAGTAAATATAACAGAGAGCAAGATTTATCCACGAGTAAGACATATGGAGCATAAATTTAAAGAAAAATTCTAAAAAATTTATTAGCTTTCATTCATTTCTTTACAATAGTACTGTCGGTTTCAGAATAACTGTCCAGAATTTAATTATATTCGACATATTACAGAGAGAAAAATTAATGGTAACAATTACAATATATTATGGGAATGGTTCCCATAATGCATGGTAACCGGTTTTTTTGAAATGTTGATTATAGGAACGGCACCCATATATATTATAGTTATCATTGCCATAATATATAGTAACCATTACCATAATATATGGTAACTATTACCATAATATATGGTAACCATTACCATAATATGTGGTAATGGTTACCATAATATATGGTAATTATTACCATAATTCTTTCACATGTGATATGGGAACTGTTACCATAATGATAGGAATTGTTCCCATACTTAGAGTCGCGGGGTTAATTCGGATTTAAATAAAATTCGTATTCACTCCGGGTCCACTCCCGATTTTTTACAGCGCATTTACCCGTTTAAAAGAAATTCGTTTCAAAAAGATTCCTAAAAAGTTCCGCATGTATAACTTCTAAACATGAGACAAATTAGAACTTCGAATGGAACTTTTTTGGAACGTTAGTAATTTTCATGCTAAAAAAAGTTTTCATAAGTAAATTTAAAGTCAAAAAAAGACGTTGTTGGATTTTTTTGTGGACTTTTTTTTGGTTCTATAAAAAATTCAAAAGTAGTGATTTTTGAGCTATTTTGGCATGTTTCTAGAATGTCTGTATTTTACAAAAGATGCAAAAGTAGTGATTTTGGAATGTTCTTGGAGCGTCTTTTTTAGTCCATAAATAAGTCAAAAGTGGTGATTCTAGAACTTTTTTGGAATTTCCATAAAAAATTCTAAAAAAGTTCCAAGAATATCCTTTTTCGGCTCTACATTTGCTCATGAAAACTTTTTTTTTTACCATTTATTTTACTAGCGTTCCAAAAAAGTTCCATTCGAAGTTCTATTTCATGTTTAGAAGTTCCACATGTGGAACTTTTTTGGAATCTTTTTTGAGCGAATTTTTTTTTTACATGGGTAAACGATTTCTTTATATATTGTGATGGCATCGAAAATCACAAAAAATTATTTTTAAAAAATTGTTTTTTAATTACTTTTTATCGGAAAGCTTGAAAATTAAAAAATAAAATATGAAAATTCTACTTCTATTTCGGTTGCCGAATGACTTTTTTTTAATTATAAAAAAGTACATTTATTAGAAACTACCTATCATATAAATTTGATTCTAAATATTCCGAAGAACCAAATTGAGTTCAAAATCAACACATTCTTTAAATTATTGAAATTTTTTTCCGAAAAGAAAAAAAAAGTTTTATCAATTAAAATTGAATTTCAAATTTGTTTTATTTTTTACTTATATATATATATATATATATATATATATATATATATATATATATATATATATATATATATATATATATTTTAAAGACATCAGAATTGAAGAAGCTCGAGGTCAAAGCATTGATCTTTCTCTGTCATATCGTGGTCGTCAAGGACTCAAACTGATTGATCTTGAAGACAAAATAGTTAATCATCATGGTATTTGTATGCGGGGTAGAATGCTCCATGGTAAAGATGGAAGTCTTAAAGAAATGATTTATGACAGCGTGAAAAAAAATGTAAGCTTAATTTATTTATTTTAATAAATTCATTTTATTAATTTTTAATAATTTAAATAATTATTTTAAGACACTCTATTCTGTTAGTCGGATGTACATGAATCAAGTTCTTCTTGACGGTAAATTATATTTTATTATTATTAGTATTAAATATTAATAATTTATGTGCTTATACATCTGAATTACAAACAAGAACAAAGGATATAAAATAACTAACGAGAAAAGACGGAGTCATCTTACATCAAGCTTAAAGAAACCTTATAAGACGCGATATCATATTTCTTCATCCCTTCATCCACTCGGAACGACGAGATATTTTAATATGAAATAAATAATATTTTTATTTTAGTAAACGAAAAAACGGCAACAATTTAAAAATTTAGTTTATAAATACTTATTTATCTTATTATATATCTTTCTCCAAGATGAAAAAATATGAGTATTAATAGATTATATTACTTATAAAAACCACGAGTATTTTAAAAAAGAATCGAGTTTCAATGTATCAAATATAATTATTTCTCTTTTTTTTTTTTAATACCGATCAACTGGTTGGCATTCAAACCACAGCTGCTGATAAATATCCAACAGTAACTTTGTTCTTCAATCATAAACTTCTAGAAGCTGATCTAGATCTTGGCAAATTGAAATTTTCGAAGTAATTATAATTTTTTTTTTCAATTATTATTAAATGTTTTATTTATGTTTATTAAGCTAATAAACAATTTGTGGTAGCACAAAAAAACATGAAATAATTGAAGTAGAAGCTGATTTGATAATTGGAGCAGATGGTGCTCATTCTACGGTACGTAAAATGATGTTGAAAAGACCTGGTTTTGATTTTTCACAAACTTATATTGAACATGGTTATGTTGAGATTAATATCCCGCCGCGATTGATTGATGAAAATCGTCCTGAACGTGGCCATGAGGTAAAATAATAAATTTTTAATTCATTGTATCGCGTTGTTAATTCCAAAAGGGCACACTTTTATACGCCCTTTTGGCTTTAGGAAACTCTCTAAAACCAAAAAGGCTTATAATTTTTTTTCATTACCAATCGTTTTGTAGACTTATTTTATAGCTAAAAATTGAAAACAAAAATTTACATATAACTATCTTGTTCAAGGATTGAGCAAGCCTGGACTCAAGTTTGATAGACGTTAGTATCTTTTCCTATCTATATGTCTTGCTGCTCAATTCTGGAGGAAGACTATAGTTGAAAATAGTTGCACGTGGCTTGCTCAAGATCTGTTCAAGGTTCAAAAATGACCTTGAGCCTTCCCTGTTTAAAAATATTGATTGAAAAGAATTAAAAATGATGAAATTCGAATTCTTTTCAATATTTTTCAATTCTTTTGTTTGCATATAGGGGGTAGGGTAGGCAAAACGGGGTACCCCCAAAATTTTATAAAAAAAAAATTTCTTTTTTTTTCGTCTAATTACTAGAGATCCGATATATTTGCGCATTTTTACCCTTACGCATGACACCTGGGGCAAAATGGACCAGCTGAAAATTATGAAAAAATGATTCTTTCATATTTTTATCGTAAAATTAAAAAAAAATTAATATATTAATCCATTTTTCGTTTGATTTTCTATATCTGGGGCAAATTTGGCTACTACAAATATTCAAAAATAATATTTTATTTTTTAATTGATAAAATTTTTTAAATAATGCAAAATAATCTGTAATCTAAAAAATCAAAAAACTCGTTGTTTGGGTTCAAAAGAATGACAAATAAGAAACAGAATTATTTTTTTTTTATTAAATAACAATTAGTAATTAAGTTAATTGAGGGGGAACGATTTATTACACCTAAAAAATATTTTTTTGAGTATTTTAAAACCAAAAATAGTTGTCGAGAGAAAGAAATACATTCTTAATCATGACAACAATTTAAAATAAAAATTTATCATTTTTTGGAGGGGGGTCTTTCTACCCCACAAAAAAAAATTTTTCTACCTTCGTATCCACTAATGATGTGAAATGTAATTTTTCTTGAGGTATATTACATTTAAAAAATTTAATTTAATGAAATTTGATCAACTTTCAGAAATTTTTTTTTTCAGCTTTTTTTAAGGGTACCATTTTGCCCGCTAAAAGTAAAAATTTTATTTCTTAACGGCAGCTAAAAATTTTGTCTATTTACCTTGAATATCATTAAAAACAAAAAGATTTAGCGTGTTTTAGTCCTTAAAAACTTAGTATTTCCTTAGGTACCCCCTGTTGCCCACCCCCCCCCCCCCATAGATATACAGTTTACATGGAGTGACCGCTTCTCAATTCTTTTCAATCAGTATTTTTAACCAGGGTTGAGCAGATCTTGAGCAAGCCATGCGTAAGTACCTGCCGTAAGTTACTGATGCAAGAAATGCGCCAGAAACTTTTCAACTGAACCGTATCTAAGATATCTTCAATATTCTTGTGTCCCAAGCTACTCAAGCATGTGTTACTTGGGATACGCTCTTTTGACTTTCAAAATGTGTTTTCTAATTTTCAGCTTTAGAATAAGTCTACAATATGATTAGCAATAAAAAAAAAATTAGACGCATTTTTGGCTCTAAACTTAGTGACTAGACCCAAAAAGGCGTATAAAAATATGCCCTTTTGGATTTAGTGACGCGATATTTTTAGTTTAATCAGAGTGTAAAATTAATTAAATTTTTTTTTTTAGTTTTGTATGAGTTCAAATCATTTACATATTTGGCCACGAGGTACATTTATGATGATAGCTATGCCAAATGATGATTATACATTTACTGGAAACATTTTCGCTCCACTTGAAATTCTTAATGGTCTTGATACACCAAAAAAAGTCATTGATTTTTTTAATAAGCAATTTCCTGATATAGTTCCACTTATTGGCGGTAATCAAAAACTTATTGATAATTTTTTTATGGTCAAACCGAAATCTCTTATTTCAATAAAATGTAATCCTTATCATATGGGAAAAAGTATTATTTTGGGTGATGCTGCACATGCAATGGTTCCTTTTTATGCCCAAGGAATGAATGCAGTAAGTAGTAAAAATTGATAAATATCTATAAGGTAGACGAGGTACTTAAAATAGTAAATTCTACTTTTTTGTTCACTCGAAAATTAAATGAGGTGATTAGGTCACCGGTGTTCTAGTTGCACAGAAGTTTAAAAACCATTTGAAAAAAGTTTGTAATTGTGTCACGTTTGGAAGTTTAAAATAGTCAACACTTTTTCAACCTTTTTTCAACAACTTTTTTTTACACGGGTTGTTTATTAAATTATTTACGAACTTTTTGAACAAGAGTTGCATCAGAAATGTCTTAAATATACTCACGCTTAATATAAATATTTATGTTATGTTGTGGCATATCATATTTATGTATAGCATTAAAGATAAAATTTTTATATATACAGGCTTTTGAAGATATTCTTATACTCAATGAACTAATGGATCTTTATAATGAAGATATGTCACAAGTATTACCAGCTTTTTCAAAAAAACGATCTGCTGATGCTCATGTCATTTGTGATCTTGCAATGTATAATTATATTGAAGTAAGTATTTAAATATAATTAACACCTAAACCAATGATTTCAACTCTGCATTTTTGAACTGTCAGTATAAAAATCATTAATATTATTATAAATATATTTATCATAGATGCGAGAGCTTGTATTAAAAAAAACATTTCTTTTACGTCGTACACTCGATACATTTCTTCACAAGATGTTGCCAAATAATTGGTTACCTCTCTACCATACTGTTCATTTTACTCGAATGGGATTCCGTGATTGTGTTGAAAATCGTGCTTGGCAAGATAAAGTAAGATAATTTTATTATTTGCAATTTTTTTAACATAATTAGTTACGTTTTATTTCATTTATTTATTTTAATTTCTTTCAAAATCTCTATTGTCGAGAGACTAAAAAAAATTTTGTCACAGCCATATCTTACCCGATGAAAAATATTTTATATAACTGTATACAGTTATATATGAATTATATACAATTGGATAGAGGTGATGCATAATTATATAAAATTTTTATATAATTATATACAATTATATACAATCGTATATAATTCTATACAAAAATGCAAAAAAGAATAATAAAATTATATACAAATGTATATATTTGTATACAACTATATCGAATTGTATATAATTATATATATCCTATACGAATACAGTGTGTAATTATATACAAATGTATACAATTATATAGGATTGTATATAATTATATATAATCTATACGAATACAGTGTGGAATTATATACAAATGTATACAATTATATAGGATTGTATATAATTATATATAATCTATACGAATACAGTGTGTAATTATATACAAATGTATATATTCGTATACAATTATATAGAACTGTATATAATTATATATAATCTATACGAATACAGTGTGTAATTATATACAAATGTATATACTCGTACACAATTATATAGAACACTGTATATAATTATATACGATCTATACGAAAACAGTATGTAATTATATACAAATGTATATATTCGTATACAATTATATAGAACTGTATATAATTATGTACGATTGTATACAAATGGATCGGACCATTTTTTCTATCCAATTTATATATAATTTTACATAATTGTATGAAATCTTTTTTCATCGGGTATCTATAAGAAAATCATCTAAAAAGATTTCATTTAGGATTATTTTAGAGAAAGATTAATTTTAATTTGTACCTTTTCATGGTTTCCAAAATTTTTTTATGATTATAAGTTTAATATTAGAATAATTCTAAATGTATTTTAATTTGGCACTAAAAGATGTTTATTTACTCTCATGTTTTTTTTTTTTTTAATTAAACTCAAAATTTCTTTCGGAAAACCTTTAAATTTTATTAGTTTTTTTGTATCTTTTATCATATTGAGGTTTTTTAGAAAAAAAAAAAAAAAATTTCGAGAGACACACAATAGTAATAAAAAAGCATGATAACTATATAATTATAAAAATCAACAAGTTTGTCCACGTATGAGAAGATGTGTCATATTTAGCTATAATATTTAAATAAAAAAGTAAAAAATATTTTAGAGTAAATTGATAAAAAATTAAATTTAAACCAAAACATATCAAATAAATTAAGCTGTGATCGTACAGTCATACGGATTGCAGATTGTTAATTAATAATAGTATATTACACACCTAGGGAAGTAGAGTAAGAAATGTCTCAGATCACATGTAATTGATGGCCGAGACGAAGCTGAGGTCCACAAACATGTGATCTGAGGCTTTCTCATTTACTTCCCGAGGAGTGTATACTGTTTTTCTCGTCGACGGAGGCGGAAAGCGGCAACTTCGTTTTGCACAGCGAGACGAAAATTGACGTTTTCCGCCCGGAGGCGAGAAATAGTTATTTAATTATTAATATTCTTTATAACTATATTTTTATTTTTCAGGTTCTCCAAAGATGTATGTGGTTTTTATTCGCGGCTATAACGATTGGTATTCTCTTTACTTCATTAAATACAGCCTACTGGCACAGAGCATAATTTTTTTTTCTAATAATTTTTATCATTCCTTGACAGATCCGAATTACGGTAGATTCCCATTATTTATTGCCGAATTTTTACGGCAATTTACCGTAATTTCCGGCATTTTTACTGTGAGCACCGTATGCCTTTTTATTTTTTTACAGTTATACAGTACAATACTTCACTTTACGGTAAAATACCGCAGGCTTTCCGCAGTGTACGGTAAATTACCGTCTTTGTACTACAAATTTGCGGTAAAAATGCCGTACTTCGGTCGCGAGAGTATGAGAATTTACCGCAAGATGCCGCATTTTGCCTTAAAATACCACAATTTTTCCGAATACCGTAAATTGCGGTTATTATGGTAATTTCCCGTAATTCAGATCTGCCAGGGCTGTCCGTTCTATAATAATATTCATCGTCCTTCATTAATACAAGGAGAAAAAAATATAGTAAATTTTACTAAAAAATATGAGAATAATTACTAAATTTGGATAGTAATCTTGAAACGCTTATGATTTATATGAAAAATTAATAAACAGATAAGCATATTTTACAAGTCGTGTAGTAAATTCTCATATACTGGAAAATCTCCTATATTTCATATTAACTTTTAGTTATATTTAGTAAATTTTACTATCCCGTTTAGTAAATTTTACTATCCCGTTTAGTAAATTTTACTATATTAGAATGGAAAAAAATTAAATTAAATTTTTATTTGTTTTTAACTTTTTATTACTATTGCTGTCATTTTAATTATTATTGTTATTTATGTCATCTGTATTGGTGTTGGTGTCGTTTTTTGTTTTTTAAAAAATCACTCGTTTCAACCGAGATTCGAACCCTGATCTCCCGCGCGCGAGCCCTTTTTTATGTCTGACGGCCCAATGTCTCCTTTAGACAAAAGTTTCAGAACTTGTAATTCATATTTGTATATGCTATCCCTACCAACTTTTAATTTTATCTATACATAGTAGAATTTACTATACAGATAGTAAAAAAATATACTCGTGTTAGCAAAAAATACATTGCGTATAGCAATTTTTAATATTTTGTATAGTAACAAATCCTATATTGTATTAGAAAATTTACTTTCCTAAATTTGTATTTATTAATAGTACTTATAGTAAAATTTACTATACAAATAGTAAAAAATATAATCGTCTTAGCAAAAAACACATTGCGCATAGTAATTTTTAATACCTTATTATGTAATTTTTACTAACTAGTAAATTTTACTAAACGTTTAGTAATAATTACAATACAGAATGTATTTTTCCATATCTCTTAGTAAATTTGACTATAGTATTGTAATTTTTACTATACTTTTTTCTCCGTGCAGTTATACTAAAAAACAATCCGTACTATTAATTTAAAAATAACAAATCATATAATATTACTGTAGTCTAGAAATAATAATTATTTTTTTCTTAATGAATTAATTCAATATAGTTATCATTAAACGTATAAAATTAAATTATATATTTAATTTGAATTAGTATTTTAATATGAACTATAGGTTTAACTAGGTCACTTAATATCAACTAAGCACTTTTGTACTCATTTTTTAATGCATATAAAATAAAAATGCCTTGATAATTAACATAGTAAGTGTTTATAAATTTTTTCTCATCTGATACTCAATGAATATATAATAAAATTTTATTCAAATATATTACAAATATAAAAAAAAACGTTTATTCTATAATCAAACTTGTATCTTTAGCATTCTTTAAATAATTGTATTTTTGTGTTTCAAAAAAATCCAGCAAATGTTCTTTAAATAGGCCATGGTATTTATCTATTTCTTGACGAGTTGGCTCAGTGATTTTTGGAACTTCTAGAGGTGCTCCTACTACATAAATTGTTAAATTTTCTTTTGCAATACTTGAATATTACTTTATACCCGTATGAAAAAACAATATATGGATAAAATATATAAAATCATATATGTTTCCAACAAAGCAATATATGATATATTATATTGTATATTATAAAAAGTCATATAGAGATTTTCGCCGATTTAATATAAAATTATATACAGTAGTAAATATATGTATTCCATATATGTAATTTATGTTTTTTATATTAAGCTATATATACATTTACATTTGACTTATAATATATTGTATTGATATATTTCCTTTTATATTTAAAAAATATAAAATTTTTATATGAAATGAAATATATAGTAGCATATAATTTATATTATATATGGCACCATATATTTTCTTTGTTATATTTATGCATATATTTTATTCGGTGTATGTATATGTATATGGGTATATATATTCGCATCAAATTAACTAATTTTGAAAATCTCAACTGCAATTTAAAGAGTATATTAAAACTTAGATCTATTTTAATTGGAGTTGGTCATACGAATGAGAAACTTTTTTTTTCCATACACAATATAAATATATGTTCTTATATATGATCAGAATATATTTTTCGTATATGATAGAAATATATATTTTTATCTATGATAAAAATGTAGTTTTTGTATATGAAAAGAATATATATTTTTATATATGATGAAAATATATTTTTTGTATATGATTGACATATATAATTTATAATACATGCTAAACATTTACGGACTCGTATATGATGAGTATTATATTTTTTAATATAAAAAAAAATATATCAGAAAATATAGTTAAATTCGCCACATATATTTTCTGATATTTATGTTTTTTACATATATTTTTACCATATATGTTATTTTCATACGGGTAACTATTATATATTTTTTTTGTAATTTAAAATAATTATATTACCAACAACTGAGATCGGTCTTCTATTGGGTACAATACCAAATGTATATTGAAATAATCCACGACCTTTAATATATACTGGAACTAGTCCAGTAAATTTTCTTACAGTCTCTTGAAATTTATGTAACAATGAATTTTTTTTAGCATGGAACTGATCATATATATCTGTTTCTCCAAATGAAAAAACGGGTACCAATGGCGCGCTATTAATAATAATTAAATTAATAAAAATAAATACTATTTGAAGATTTGCGAATAGTTCGAACTTACGAATTATTCGTATCGAATTGAATCGAACTATTCGATTCGAACTTGGCATTAAATTCGAAATTTCGAACAATTCGTATTTTCCTAATTATTCGTGAAATTTTGAATTACCCGAAAATTTTTGAATAATTGGTAATTTCCAAAATACAAAATTTTATTTTTGAACAACTTAAAATTGTAATAGTTTTTTAAATAATTAAAATTTTTGTCAGAGGTAAATAGAGCTTAGACACGAATCTACGAAAAAAATTATTTTTGGTTATTTTAAAAACTGAGCTTTTCATTAAATAAAATTTGAATATTCGAAAGCTGATCAAAATTTTCTTAATTTGAATCGAGTAATTTGAAAAGTTACAAATAATTCAAAAACTTTCGGATAATTCTACACAGAAAAAAAAGTTTCCTTGGCGCAATAAAAATGTTGCATTAGGAAATGAAAACAAAAATTTTTTTGGGACTAAAAAAAATTTCTTAGCCCAAGAAATTTTTTCTCGTCCCAAAAAATTTTTTTTTGGCTCAATTCTTAATGCAAAAAATTTCTTAGGGCAAGTAAACATTTACTTGGAGCGATTAAAAATTTTTTGCACCAAGAAATCTCTTGTTTCTGTGTAAAATTGACGGATAATTTGAAAATAAACAATTTAATACTAATTAATAATAATAATAATAATAATAATAATAATAATAATAATAATAATAATAATACAAACCCTGTTTTTAAAGCTATCTTAATGAAACCTCTTCTTTTATTGTAAATAATACGATAAGTTGATGGTTTACAGTTCAAAGCTTCAACAGCTCCCCCAACCATTAATACAACGGCTTTATTTAAATCTTCAGAATCTTTTTTCTTATAATTCAATAAATATTCGATACTTTCAGCGCTTGAACCACAAGCTCCTAAATATTTAAAATAATTCTTAAATTTTTAATTATACATAATTTATTATAAATAAATAAATATATACCGCAGCAATACGCAAATTCTCTAAAAAATGGTACCATAAAATGTTGATTAAGTGTGAGCATTTTAGGCTCAAGACCAGGAAATAGTTTTTTAAAATCTAAAACATCTGTTGCAAATGAAGCAAAAGCACCGGATGCCAACATACCATGAGGATATGAACAAAATAAATAATTTTTTGACGGATCAAGATCCACAGTCTTATAAAGTTTTACTGGAAAATAATCACGGTAATAATGCCACCATCCACAATTTCTTAAAGGTAAAGTCCATCGTCTTCTATTTTTAAAATTAATCAATATCATTATTATTATTATTATAGCCCTGGCGGATCCGAATTACGGTAATTTACCTGATTTTGCCGTAATTTATCGTAAAATGCGGTATTTCTACGACAAATTCGCCGCAATTTCCAATGATAATTACAGTAATATACAATAATTTAAGGTATTTTACACTGAATCGCGGCAAAATACGGTAATTTGCGGAATTTTTACCGTAAGCACTGTATAGTTTTTTAAATTTCAGTTTTTACAGTACAATACTTAACTTTACGGTAAAATACTGCAGGCTTGCCGCAATGATACAGTAAATTACTGCTCTCTTACTGCAAATTTACGACAAAAGTATCGTACATTTGCTGTGAAATACTGGACGGTTACCGTAAAACACCGGATTGTACCGTAAATTGCGGTATGCTACCGTAAATTACGACATTTCGCAGCCAAATTATGGTATTTTATGGCAAATTTGCCATAATTTACGGTAAAATACGGCAATTTTCGAATTTTTCACTTTAAGCACCGTATGTTCTTTTGCTTTTACAATTTTTACAGTAATAAATCTCTTTACGAGAAAATACCACAGACTTGCCGCAATGGTACGGTAAATTACCGTTCTTCTACCGCAAATTTGCGGAAAAAATACCGTAGTTTTGCTATGGAATACCATCCGTTTACCGTAAAATACCGAAAGTGTAGGGTAAAACGACGTACTGTACCGTAAATTACGATATTTCACCTTAAAATGTCGTAATCTTACCGAATAACGAAATTACTCAAATTACCGTAATTCGGAACCACCAGGAAAAATCAATTTAAAACATAAAAATAAACTTACGCACGTCCACCTTTATTACACGTATCTTTATCATAATATAACCATGCTAAATAAACAATAAGTAAATATCTCAACCATTCAGTATAAAAAATTAAATAAATAGTCGTAAGCCAGCCAATAAAACCACCAAAAGCAAGAACAAAAATCCATGCAGCAGCAGCAAGTGTTTGCAGTCTTCTTTCTAATGGCACTCGAAACGGTGCAAATTCAATACCAAGTAACTCCATTAAATTTAAATAAAAACTGAAAAATAATTTTCACTTGTTTTAAATAATAAAATAGTTTTCTTAATATTCAATAACAGACTTCAACAGTTTTTGAATTATCAATAAGTGTTCATTGTTTACTCATGTACTTTATCACCTGTAGTATTATCAAATTTTGTTTCAAGTGTATAGATAATGGAAATGTTTGAGTTTTAAAAATATATCGAAATATTGAGTTCGGTAAATTAATTAACTAAATTGTAAGTTTAATTTTTAAAAATACATTTTACAAAAAAAAAAAAAAAATGATTAAACTAAAGAATTTTAAACACATAAAGTGATAATATAAAATATTCTCTACGAACACTCGCGGCACATGTGTATATTTTAATGGACAAATTTAACGGTCTACTGTATAGAAATTAGTTATCTGTTCTATATATATATATATATATATATATTATTTACACATCGGACATTATGTTTACTAGTAAATATGATGATAACAACTTGAATAATAAAAAAAACAAAAAATAAATTATGAAACCACTTGTGAATTTTACACAACTACGCTGTTTTTTTCAATAGCCACTGTTTTAAAACTCGAACTTTGTATTTGAGACTTAGTTCTTCGTGACGATAACTTTTATCTTATCCATCATCAGGTGTACTAAATTAGCTTATTACTTTTCGACCGATTTCATTCATTTATATTATTATTATTATTATTATTATTATTATTATTATTATTATTATTATTATTATTATTATTATTATTATTATTATTATTATTATTATTATTATTATTATTATTATTATTATTATTATTAATGTTATGATAATTTAATTATTAATTTAATAACTGAATTCGACACTTGTCATAAAATAAATTCATACTACTGTAGATAAGACGAATTATTACTCAGTTTTTTTTTTTTTTAGTAAATAGTACATAATACTTATAGTTTTAACCTTGTGTTGTAATTTTACAGGTAAATATATGAAGTTTAATTTTTTTCATTTGAATAATTTTGTGTTGTAAATATCTATGATCGCGTAAACTTTTTGTGATCATTTTATTTTTCAATTAAAAATTTTTAATTTATTTTATTTACTCAATTAATTTATGCTGATTTCAGAATATAAATTGTAAATTATTGGGTTAAAAAAAATTTAACTTGAATTTTTAATTTTTTTTTTACTTGTAATTAGAGATAAAAAAAAATATTTTATTTATTCAAAAGTTGATTATTTTAAATTATTTATAAATATCAGAAAATAATTATTTAAAATATGACATATGTTTACTGTTAATTACCTGTTAATTTATGTAAATTCATGTAAATTAATGAAAATTTATGACAGTACTATGAAAAGATTTGAGTTGAATTTTAATTCTTTTCCAAAAAATTTTAATCCTTAAAAATTAATTGTAAATATTTTTAAACATTTTTTTTTAGTAAAATTAATGACATTTTCTGTATTATGACATTATTTTATAAAATATGTATCATTCAAAATAATAAATAAAATGTCATCAAGATAATTTAATGAGGATAAAACATTAATAAGATTAAACTATGTCCGGTGAGACCAATACTGTAGTATGGGAGTGTGATCTGGGACCCGATCTATAACTATCAGATTGAGAAGCTGGAATCGGTATAGAGAAAATTTATTAATTATATTAGATTTCGTAGTAGAAAAAATATTATTGTGGATTGGAGTCAAGCATATAGTTAGACAGGCCTTGCTCTTGCTGATAGAAGAAAATATTTGTCGTTTAGCTGGGGTACTAACATACTGAACCATAGTGGCCACATTTCTGGAAAACCTGAAAAACTTGAAAACCCGGGTCAAAAATGAAACGTGATTTAGACTTGGTCGCCTTAAATCGTGACTAAGTCTAAATCAAGTTTTATTTTTGACCAGGGAATATCTAGGAATTTTACTTGAAAAATCAGGGAAAAGTCAGGGAATTTCGTCACAAAGCTGGAAAAATATTTACTTAATTTTTTTTCTGTCAAAACTGTTCAAAAAGTGGCGCGGCAGGAATGTAATTTAATATCATGTTGAAAAAAAATAGTGGAAATTGATTCCGATAACGAAAAAATGAAGCAGATACAAAGTCGCCGAGCTTCGAAATTTTGCCATAGATCGGCCGATGCCAGATTTTCTAATGATTGGCCAATAAATGGCTAACTATTCTGGCCCTTGCATGGTGAATCATTGGCAGCCGTCTTTTTGCTTATGAAAACAACGCACTATTAACCGCCGTTCGTTGGCTAACGGTCTGATCGAGTGCTGTTGATACCAAACTTTAGCCGATGATTGATTGCCATGATTGGCCAATGCTTGCGACTGCCATGCTTGACATACCGTTATCATTCGATATTTAGCCGATCTTCGGCCGATGCTTGAAAATTGGCAGTCATTCACGACCCAGTAATGGGCCGATTCTTTTTTTTTGTATCCCATACATTTTTAATTATAAAAATATTTCTAATGATTTAATATTCCTACATATGGTCAGGGAATTTTTAAATTATTTTACTGGAATACCCGGAAAAGTCATGTAATTTCAGTTTTAAAAATCTGTGGTCAGATTTGGATGTCCCGGAATTAGTGGAGCTCACCAATGTTATTGTGCCTAATATAAGTCTAGGATCTATTAGGGGGATTGATATACTATTAGCAAGATCGCGATATTCCACTCGTGTCCCGATATTTAGAATATCAAGTTACACGCAGAGAATTTTACGGTATTTTTTACATAAAAAATTTATAGAAAAATTACTATGCTATAGTAACATGAGGACAGTATGGAATTTATTGAACGAATTACTAATAATGTAGAAATTTTTAAAATACATCGAGCAGAATTTACAAGGTGCATTGTAATTTTGACAAAGCCACAGATTAAATTTTATTCAAGTAAATTTGAATTTCTTAATCTGTTGTTTTGTCAAAATTACAATGCTCATTACTGTCCTCATGTTACTATAACATAGTAATTTCTACATCAATTTTTGATGTAAAAAATACTATAAAATTCTCTGAGTGTATACTAACGAATTTGCTGCAGAGGTTGATCTCTTTGGAATGTCTACACGGAGAAAAATGTTGGCTCGAAACCTACTAATTTTTATTATGCTGTTGACCAAACTTGAAACAGGAAGTGAAGCATCCGAAAAATTATTATGCTGTATCACGATACTTACTACGCGCGAAGAACTTATCGATAAGCTTTAATAAGAATTACTTTCATATATCATAATAATTTTTCGGATGCTTCACTTCCTGTTTCAAGTTTGGTCGACAACATAATAAAAATTGGTAGGTTTCGAGACAACATTTTTCTCCGTGTATAAGTGAGGCCAAAAGAGTGATTTTGAACTGACATATCTGGTGAAAATTAGTAATTATGGTGATTTTTATATTTGTTTTTTGTTTTTTTTTTCTTTTCATCGAAAATAAATAATCAATTTTTATTAATATTTGATTTTCTATCTTTGATTATTTTGCAACAGTTTTTTTTTCTTCGGACTCCGATAAATTGAGTTATTCCTAACATAAATATTTGTATTTAACTTTCTGATATCATGGTTATTATTAATTTAATATAACACTACACTTTATATTACATTTGTAATTTCTATTGTAAAATTGCCGAGGGCATTCAATAAATAAATAAATAATTAATTTACAACAATAAAAATAAATAAATTAATTAATTATCGATAATAAAAAAATATAAAATGTACTAATTAATTATTTATTCTTACCCTAATTAATTGTAAGTGTAAGTAAATAACATTGGAATAATAAGAAGTATTCTTTATTTCTCACTATGAATAATAATAATTTTTTTTTTTATAATTTTTTATTCAAGTTTTGTTTTTAATTATAAAAATTTCCAACTGATAGTAATGGAATAAAAGTTTAAAAATTAACAGTAAGACAACAAATAAATTTTTAATAAAAAATTTGTTTTAATTAAATAACAAACTTCAATATTTTTAACATATTCTCTTTTTTTTTATCAAATAAATAAAAAATAAGTTTAAAATACTAGTAAGTAAATTACAAAGTAAGTGATGATCATTAATTATTTTAAATAAAAGTATGATCATAAACATTTAATGGATTGTCCGTCATTTATAGTCAACTCATCATTTAATTTTCATCAACATCTGAACAAAAACTTAAATTTATATACTACGGGGTTTTTCTTGACGTGTCGCCGATCGGCTTATTGACTAATTTATATAGATCACAAAATTATGTTAATTATTTTAATTAAGCGTAAAATTTAGCTGAAAAAAAAACAATAATATTTGACAGTATATTAATTATAAGATTAAATCCATTAATCTACGACATACATGACAATGATTGTCCATCTTTTTTAAGGTATTCTTTAGTCAACAATCCACTATAAATTACAAACATTTTATTTAAAATATTCATTCAAAAATCTTCATCTTTTAATTATTTAGTGATGTCTATTTTTTTTTTCATATATTTTATGCTTCCACATCTTAAACAATCGACAACTCACCAACATAATTATATTTAATATAATATTATATCACCTGCATTGCGGATCAGTTTTTCAGTTTGAAATTTTTTTAATCCGATTAAGGGCCAGTTTTCCAAACCGGGTTTATTTTTAATCCGGGCTTTAATTATCATTGTTGGTATATCTATTTAGATATAATAGATATATATTATTCATGTATAGATATACTAGCAATATTAATTTAAACCTGAATAAAAATAAACCCGGTTTGAAAAACTGGGTCTAAAAAAATTTCAAACTGAAAAACTGGCGCAAAAACTGCGAGTTTCAAGCCTGTTTTGTCAGTCGAAACAATTCAATTTCAGTCTAATGCGAACGGGCAAAAATTAATGAATTTATTTCCTAGGGATTAGTTTCTGTCATTTTATTCCTGTTATTATCACATTTATTTATTGTAAACCTCTATGTCATTCTAATAACTAACCAAACTGTTGTGTTTGGAAAATCTAAAATTATATGAATTCCAATAAAAAAAAATTTTTTAAACGAATAAAAGTCTATTTTTTTTCATTTACTTAAATTTGCATATTTAAAAAACGGCATTTTTGCCGCACTATTGATCAGAAATTAGCCTTTTTTCAATGAGTGTCAATGTAGCAGACATCAGACAAATTTAAAATTATAAATAATTTAAAAAATAATATTTATAAAAAATTATTAATTTTTAAATTTTTTAAATGCGCATTTTTTTAAAATTTTATTTTAACAATTATTTACTCTATTTATTAATAATTTTTAATTTGTCTGATGTCTTTTACATACACACTCATTTTTTTACGGTCTCCAGGCACTAGAACTCTGAGTAACAATGCAGGTAATATGTAAAACATAGTGCGAGGCACAGGATAAAACACGATTGCAGACGACGGGTGATGTCATCCCTCGCTATTGAATCGGACAATCAACTTTACTCTCGTCTATAATTATTTTGTTCCATCCTTTGCAACACAATAGGGTAGACGTACCGTTTTTGGGCACTTAGAAAATTTGAACAAAATAAATCGTAAAATATGCAAACAACTAATTTTTAAAATGTGTCAAAAAATAATCTCACTATTACAATATAATTTTTTTAAATACTTTTTCATTAATTAAAATAAAGTATTAAATGTCCAAAATGGAGCAGTGGCCACAAATGGGACTTCTACTCTATACTATTTTGATAAAAAATAATTTTTCTTTTTTTTTTAATATATTAAGTATCCTAGTACCGTTTACGGGCTTAAACAACTATCAAATACCCAGCGGAACAAACAATAATTACCGATAAATGCTACATGGAAAAAAATATTTATAAAAAAAAAAAGGAAAATAATAGTCAATATATGAAAAAATAAAAATAAAATATGTACATTAGGGTGGGCCGAAAATCCGCTTTTTTTGAATTTTCATTATTAATACCAAAAATATTTTTCTTTGTAGAAAAAAAATATTTTTCGGAAAACTAAAAAAATTTTAGGTCGATATCTTACGCTCGCCAAATCCCGCTAAAGTTTAAAGTTTTTTAAAATTTTTTTTCCAACTTATTTTGATCGGAAATTTAATTCTCTATGAAAAAGGTCCTATAATAAAATTATGTAAAGTTGATAGTTACTGAGACAACTGCAATTTTGTTCTAAAAAATATAATTATTCAAGATATTATCAGTTTTTCAGGGTAAAATATGAATTTTATCGTATAAATTTCATGGGAAATTAAATTTCTTACAAAATTGGCTTTCTGGTAAAAACTTTAAATTTATAGTTATTCAGAAACTGGCAGTATTACGTTTAGATAGTCACATTTCTCGTTACTTGGTGGCTTTCACCAAGAATCGCAATTATCTTTGTAACTATCAACTTTAAATAAATTTTTATCAAGTTTGTTTTGTAGAAAATTGAATTTCCTATAAAATTTTTATGATAAAATTTATTTTTTACCCTGAAAAAGTGATAATATCTTGAAAAATTTCATTTTTTAGAACGAAATTGCAATTATCTCACTAACTATCAACTTTACGTGATTTTATTATAGGAATTTTTTGTAGAGAATTAAATTTCCGATCACAATAAGTTGGAAAAAAAATTTTAAACAACTTCTAACTTTAGCGGGATTTAGTGAGCCTGATATCAACCTAAAATTTTTTTTGTTTTCCGAAGAATTTTTTTTTTCTTCAAAGAAAAATATTTTTGGTATTAATAATGAAAATCTAAAAAAAAGTGTATTTTCGGCCCACCCTAATGTATATTTTTAATAATTGGTATTTATATCTGTCATACTAAATTAAACAATTAATTTTCTTTATAATGAATGATTACTTACATAAATAAAGTCATTTAATCAACCCATTAAAGTAAAAATCATATTATTAATTAACTCTCAATTTTTATAATTTTTTTAATAATTTGTTTATGTATAGGTTTTTTTTTCTTCGTCAAAAATTGTCAACAACGACGCAGCGTCTAAAATTAAAAAGTAGCTCAAGCTCTTTACATCTTATTGCTTCACTTAATAATATACTAATTAATTAAGCCTATAATTGTAATCATTTCATTTTTAATAAACTCGGATTAACTCTCACTCAAAATATAAAATAATTATTATAATTATGGTAATAATAACACTAATAATAATAATAATAGCACATATAGTCACGTAAACATTCAAGCCAGTTTTTACAAATCCTTTCAGGGTTCATTATTTTTTTTTTTTTATCATTATCATATATAATGCGTGCAAGATTTAACATATACACTATTATTAGCAAAGATCAATTAGTAAAATAGTAATAATTTACAATAAATTGTATTTAATTCTATAACAACAACCACTTCAGGATTTTTAAACTCATTATCAACTGTCTAACAATCTAATAACTATAATTTATACCATCAATCTCATAAATTTAAATAAATAAATATTTTAATATTCAATTTTTATAAAAATACTAACGATGATAAAATAAGACAGTTACGAAATAAAAAAATTAAATATTAAAATATTTATTATTTTCATTATTCACTTTTTCAATAAAATCTATTTGAAAAAATTTATCGCGGTAAAGATTTAGCGATAATTTAATACGCACGCTTACTACTTTCGGATCTAATTTATAATTCAAACTTATATTTTAAATGAATGTCGGAATTATTTATAATTATTCTATTTCAAAAATAATAGAAGGTTTCGCGCGATGCTATAAATACTGATTTCTGATGTTGCTTGGCAGTTATTTCGTTTTTTTTTGTTCTACAGTTGTAAGTATATTATTTTCGTCATATATTGGTTAAAAATTTCACACTTTTTTCATATTTAACTGCTTTCGGCTTTCGATAATCTATTGTACTTCATAATAACTAATTTTTTATACATAAATGTATGTTAGGGTGGTCGTAAAACATTAAATTTTCTCAGACGCTTTATAAAAAGCTTCTTTTTAGTGAAAAAATACGTGGGGAATTTGTTTTTTTTTTTTTTTTAAGTAAAAAGAACACGTGCCGCAGGACGATCAAAGTTCATTTTTCAATACGATCGCGTTTTTTTTAAATATCTCATGAAATATGCAGAGTAGAGGAAAAAATCATAGGAACAATTTTGTAGGAAATTAAATTCTTGACAACAAAGATCCTGTTCATTTTTTTTTATAAATTGTGTATTTACGAAGATTTTTTAAAAAAACTTTTAGATCTTATCAATTGAGCATTTAAAGGATTACGAATGTTAAAAATTACATTTTTTCTTTAATATAGACAACTTCGTAACTCGTAACATATCAATCAATAATGCTTGTTATAGTTTCCGTATACTTAGAAAAATGTTATTTTCAAAATTTGTAATCCTTAAAACGCACAATTCAAGATCTAAAAAAGTTTTTTTTAAAATATCTTCATAAATACAGATTTTATAAAAAAAATGAACATGACCTTTTTTGTCAAGAATTTAATTTCCTACAAAATTGTTCTTATGATTTTTTCCTTTAATCTGCATATTTCATGAGATATTTAAAAAAAACTGCGATCGTATCGAAAAATTTTGACCGTCCTGAGGCTCGTGTTCTTTTTACTTAAAAAGAAAACACCAAATTCCCCAGGTCTTTTTTCACTAAAAAGAAGCTTTTTATAGGGCGTCTGAGAAAATTTAATTTTTAACGACCACCCTAATATATATTAAGGTGGGCAAAAAAAAAACTAATTTTTTTTTCTCTATAGCTCTTCAAAAAAGTAGTGTTCTGTTAGATTTAAAGAGCTTGACATTAAAATGGAAATAACTATAAAACAATGCGGAATTCGAAAAAACTTTATCAGAAATAATTTGTAGGGAATAAAATTGTCTACAAAAAAGTTCTTATGACATTTTGTGATAAGTCTGATAGTTTCGCTGGAAAAGTAAAAAGATCTCAAAATTTACTATAAATTTGACTTCGAACTTCAATAACTTTTGAACCTATGGATTTAACAAAAAATGATAAGAGACTTTTTTTGTAGAGCGTTCAATTTCCTACAAAAATATATCCTGAGCTTATCTGTACAATGAGCCATCTTGAAAGATATTTTCATAGTAACTAAAGAAAAAAAAAATTAGTTTTTTTTTAGCCCACCTTAATGTATATATATATAATTTTCCTTTTTTATCAAACTATTTTTTGAGCTCACACTCTTTTTTTTACGATCGTTATACTTTTCCATTTGGGCATAGGATTCCCAGTATTTATCTATTAAACAAATAACTGGGGGTAAGGCTAGCGTGTGCAAAGGCGACGATATACAAACAGCCAATTTGTTTTTTTTTTCTTCTATTTTTTCTTTTTTGATGAATTAAAGAAAAAAATGCACACTGATGTCTTGTAATTACGTTAATGAATCTGGTGATTGATTGGGTTGATAATACCTCATACCGTTGATCTGTAAATAAATACAATAATGCTTATAAATAAAATTTATTATAGGGTAGTACAAAGGACAATTCAGTAGATGTTCACTCAAGGGCATTTTCAGACAGTGCCCTCCACTTTTTTTAAATATTCAATGACTTTCGACCGTAATGATGACCGTAATTAAATTTTGATAATTGATTAAAAAAAAGATAAAGCATTAAGGGGGGCCACTAGTCTGACCGTCTGAAGAAAAGATGATTTTTGGGAATTTTTTTAAAGGAAGCTGCGGCATGGAATGTTTTAATGTTTTAAGGATATATTTGTGGATATATAATAAATACAAGATAACATTTTTGGACCTAAAAATTTAAAATTCCCCCCATTGTTGCAATGGAAGCGACCTTCAGTGCGTGAAATCAAAAAAACCAAAAAGTTTATTAAATTAGAAAGCATTTCCCGTACCTTGACCCTCGCGCTAAGAAAAAAATTTAAATTTAACAAAATGGCGGAGTTTTTAACAAAAATTTAATATTTCGCGCGAAAATTTGATGATTTTTGGCCTGTCAAAATTACATTTTTGATTCGATCGAAAAACTGGAGGTTCATGGTACGTAGAAACATGTATAGAAGAAGCTGCAAATCGAATCAAATCGATCGGATGAGTTGTCTTCGAGTTATTGCAGCAATTTTGAAAAATGTATTTTGGAAACTGATAAGCGGCTGCTCTTCAGATGGCTGTAACTCAAAAAAACTATTTGAGATATGTACTAGAAATTGTAGTATGGTATTTTTGAAGGTATAGACTATCGAAATATGCAAAAAAATATTGATTTTTTCAAAATTTCACACTAGTGGTCTCTCTTAATTGAAAAAAAGGCAACATAGTTACAATTTCGCCAAGACATAGATTTTTTTTAAATTATTTACAGTTGATATCAATTAAGGGTTAAACTAAATTTGGAAAATAAATCTCAGTAAAATCTTCATGTCAACCTTATAATTTGAAATGTTTAATTTTTTAGTCTAAAGCTTATTTACCAAATTTCGTGTAATTCCTAATTAATATCATCTGTAAATAATTTGTTTAAAAATCTATATTTCGGCTAAATTGTAACTACGTTGTCCTTTTTTCAATTAATGGTTTAATTTTTTTGCAATTAATTAATAAAATTTGAATACTGTTATGACAGTTCAAGGTCATTGAATATTTTCAAAAAGTGGGGGGTACTGTCTGAAAATGCCCTTAAATATATTTTTAAATTTATTTATTACCAAAAATATTCAACAACTTGCTTGCAATTTTTTTTAATTTACCGGTAGATAATTTTTAAAACGTCCGTGGTTTTATAAAAAAAATTGCAGTTTGTGTTCGAAAAAAAATTCTCTTATGTTCAAATATTATTGCACTATTTTTTTTTTCTCACTACGATTTATTTGGGATCAGCACAAAAGTATAACAAACAAAAGATGTGCATATCTTTAATTAATAATTTAAAAGACAGTAAATACTTTACAGATTAAATTATTGATCAGTAATTAATAGATTAATGTAATTAAGATAATAGAATTCAAAACTAAATTTTGGTATGGAATAGCCCTATCTATTCTTCACAATTTTCAACAATGTCAATTACTAGATTGCTTATACAATGTAACTTATTTAAAAATTGTGTAACAGGTTATAATGATGTGGAAGTTATTATTGGAATACAGCTATAAAAGATGTTATGATAAAAATGCAAAAGTATAAAAAATAAATGCGCACTAATTTTAACATTGTTGTAAATTACAGTATCACTATTATTATCATTATTATTATGATTATTATTATCATTATCGTTAGTTTTATTACGGTAAATTATTTTCGCGTGCACTGCTTGTCTAAAGATAAAATACTTCTGATGAATAAACATATTTTTTTATCATCTGAATTAAACTTATAATGCAACAACAATCAAAGATCACTTCAAAATTAATAAATATTATTGTTAAAATTAAAAGCAACTATAATATATCGATACTGCCATTCTAATACGTTGTATCCCACAAAATTTGACATTTTCATTTTTTTTGAAAAATGCAATCATTGTAACAATGTGCAGCTTATGTAAAAATTTTAGAGGTCTAATTGTTTATTTAGTATTTTTAAATAAATATTCTAATATGTCGTATACCATACGCAGACTTTCGCGCATTCTAATATGTCGTATCCCACATTCGTATATGTTTAATCACGCTTAACATTTTTAATTTTAAGTTAATTTTAAGGAAGCTATTGACGAATTGAGTAAGAAGGTAATGATGCATAATTTTTGAATCTTCTTACAGTATATAATTCAAAATTATTTATTTACTACAAATACCTGTATTTTATGAAAACATGAAAATAAATTTGTAGGTTATACCAATGTAAGCATAATACAAATAATTTTTCTTTGCCTACCTTGAAACGTTTTTATCGTCTTCTGAAAAATTTCCCAAATGTGGGATACGACGTATTAGAATGGCAGTATCGATATAATACACGGAAAAAAAGAAACTTTAAAAATTAGTGTTTGAAATTATAATCCGGAACCTGAATGTCAATATAAAAAATTTTAAAATTCCAAACAATAAATTTTATTCTTTATTTGTTAGTAGTTTCAAAATATATATGATTGTTAAAACATTTATATTTGTTTTGACCGGTACTTATAATTTGAGAATAATTAAAGGCACATCTGATCAATATCGATAGAAAAAAATTTAATTTATTGGTGATATTTCGCTGATTTCATGCACCAGCATCTTCAGACGAAATCTACAAAGTTTATTTTATACATTAATTATATAAAAATTGTAAAATAATAAATAAACTTTGTAGATTTGGTCTGATATTGCTCGTGCAAAATATCACTAATAAATAAAAATTTTTTATGAATATAGATCGGATGTGCCTTTAATTATTATCAAAAAATAAATTTTATAATACGCGTCATAAATTTTTAATGTTTAAGTTACGATTTTAAAAGTTTAAATATTAATTTTTCCTGCTGTTTTAATTATAAATTAAAGAATTACTATTTAGAATGATAGTATTTACTGATCACTTTATCATTATAATACTTGTCGTTTTTCAATTAATTTATTTTCGTGTATATAACGCGCGTGTCATATACATGGATTTTTTATCACAAGATTTTATTTTTAAAATTAATTTGAAATCCGCAATAATTTGATGTAATTTTTTTTTTTATTATTTTTTGTTTCGAAAAATAGAAATTAATAATTTTATAAAAACATGCGTCATTCGAAAGACCATGAAAACAAATTTTTTAAAAACATATATAATGATATGTTATTATAATATACGCACACAATAATTATATTGATATTTAATATAATTGTCGAATGATTAAAATTAATTTATTTTAATTTATTCACTATCTCGATGCACTTCAATAATTTCTATTTTTTTATTGTTTGTGATTAATTTATAATTAAGATTAATTATGTTGTTATCAATTAATTCATAATTTATAGTGCAATAAATGTTTATTTTAAACCGGAGTTTCCTGTATTTACATATTGCGTATGCAATCTAGTATTTAATATCATTCATGTAAAATAAATATTTATTTATTTATTTATCTATTATTTTATAATATATATATAATAAATATCTATATGTATATATTTACCGTCATATCGTATTCCGTAATGTAAGCCGGAATTTCCAATTGATCTGGAGACATTACTTCGTACAAATATTCAACACCAGGTAAATTGTGAACTTTTTGTTTAATTGCTGGTGCCATGAATGTTGTAAACCACCAGGTCATCATCTACACGGAAAGAAAAATATAATAAATTTTACTAAATAATATGAGAATAATTACTAAATTTGCATAGTAATCTTGAAACGCTTATGATTTATATGAAAAATTAATAAACAGATAAGCATATTTTACAAGTCGTTTAGTAATTTCTCATATACTGGTTATCGAAAATCTCCTATATTGCATATTAATTTTTAGTTATATTTAGTAAATTTTACTATGTCTGTTTAGTAAATTTTACTATCCTGTTTAGTAAATTTTACTATATTAGAATGGAAAAAAATTAAATTAAATTTTTGTTAGCTTCTAACTTTTTATTATTATTGCTATCATTTTGATTATTATTGTTATTTATGTGATCTGTATTGGTGTTGGTGTCGATTTTTGTTTTTTAAAAAATCACTTGTTTCAACCGAGATTCGAACCCTGATATCCCGCGAGCGAGTCCTTTCATATGTCTGATGGCCCGATGTCTCCTTTGGACGAAAGCTTCTGAACTTTTAATACATATTTGTATATGCTATCCCCACCAACTTTTAATTTTATCTATACATAGTAGAATTTACTATACAGATAGTAAAAAAATATAATCGTGTTAGCAAAAAATACATTACGCATAGTAATTTTTAATATTTTGTATAGTAAAAAATCCTATATTGTATTAGAAAATTTACTTTCTTAAATTTGTATTTATTAATAGTACTTATAGCAAAATTTACTATACAAATAGTAAAAAATATAATCGTCTTAGCAAAAAATACATTACACATAGTAATTTTTAATATCTTATTATGTAATTATTACTAACTAGTAAATTTTACTAAACGTTTAGTAATAATTACAATACAGAATGTATTTTTTCATATCTGTTAGTAAATTTTACTATAGTATTGTAATTTTTACTATACTTTTTTCTCCGTGTAGTAAATATAAATTAATTTATCATCATTACTCTAATAATTAATAATAAATAACTGTTGTATAATTTATCTGAATGGCAATTTATCTTCTCGACAGACTTGATATAAATAAGTTCATGTAAAAAAAAGTGATGGAAATCACTTAGAACACAAAACATTATACGCGTGTAAGGTCGAGTAGATAATGCAATAACAAGTTTATCAATCGTGAGAAATCTTACCGCTATGTATATTTATTTCCGTTTATATTTTTTTTATTCAAAGCAAAAAATAGATTTCTTTTTTTTTTAACATTTATTTTAAAATAGATAAAATACAAACCTTGGTCCAAAAAGTAGGATGGATGATGTAGAAATGTTTTAGATTTTTTTTATATCTGAAATTTAAAAAAAAAATTTATAATTATTGATATTAAAGTAAACAATTTTAAATTTTATTAAAAATAGATTTTAAATTCAATTGATATTAATTTTATTTACTGATGTAAAAAATAAATTTTATTTAAAAAAATCATGACGTAAATAATAATTTTATTTGTGATTAATGACTAATGTGAAATTAACTGATATTTATATTATAATGATTAAAATTATTCATTTAATTTTATCTTTGTGTGTAATTATAAAAATATTCAAATATAAATAATAAATTAAAAATTAATGTTAGTAATTATGTGATTTGAACTTGAAATTAATTAATTAATAAATACTAATGATGAATACGATTATAATCAGATAATCTTATACTGATTAAAAATATATTATTTAAATAAAACTTACTTGTAAGGAAGCACATCGTATACTTCACGTAACCAACGAAAACTGGGGTAATTGTTATTGGTTGTAAGTGTATGAAAGTAGGCTATGACGTAGTCACCTTTGACAATGGGATCTAAAAGCTGTATCAAATATAGTAAGGCCTAAAACAAAAAAAGTATCACACATATATACTGATGAACAAAATATTGTAATACAGCATTCGTATAAAAAAATTGTTCCGCAAAAAGAATTTACTTTAAAGCTAAAAACATCATCGTTTAAAAAATTAATTTCAATTCTGATAATGTAGTTATTTATAAACTACAGATGACAGATACACGTAATTTAAATGTTAAATTATGTAGATAAGAATAAAAGTGATATACTTGTTATGATTTTAAACAATTGGTCATGAAACATAAATATAAAATTATGAAAATAATTTTATTTATTGAAAAATTTTTGTAAATAAAATTCGGTCTAAACCAGTGACTATGGCCGAGTGATAAGTAGACTTGGTAACTGACCAGACGTGGGTTCGAATCCTAGTGTTTGCCGAAAAAATTGGTCCTCTGAAATTTGTGTTTTAACGTTACCTCTCCAAACAACTTATAGTCGCTAACGACCCCGGCAGTTAAAAAGCGACTAAATAAAAAAAAAAAAATTGGGAAATGCAAAAGTGCACACCTCAATTTCTCATGATAATTATTTTTATTGAACTTTTAAATTATTAATTTTATTTTTTTTTTCAGTTTAATTTTTATTATTTAAAATTTTTTTTAAATATTTCGCTTTTTTTTTTGAGATGTCTCTTTTTCTTTTTAAATCCTACTGTCCCACTAGTGCTGCTGCCAGTAGTTGGTGGAAATAATAATAATAATAATAATAATAATAATAATAATAATAATAATAATAATAATAATAATAATAATAATAATAATAATAATAATAATAATAATAAATGGCAGGTAACTTTAGCATGAATTACCGGTTTTAAGTTTTTTATCAAGTACAATTAAATAGAAAGGATTTAGATAGTGATTTTCAAAAGCGTTTTTGCGAAAAAAGATACAAAGCAACTCAAAAAAAATTAGGCCAATTTATTATATTTTTCGAAAGTTATCGTGGTTCCAAAGATTCGTACAAGACAATTTACAGCACTGGTATCTTACATTGAAATAGTTCATTTTAAATCAATAGAGTAATGAATCGACTTAATACCGGGTCAAAATTATTTTTCAATAAATTATTTTTGTACTTGTATAAAATTTTAGTGTTATAAAAAAAGTGTAGAGATGAATTAACGTGAGTGAATTAATCGAAAAAATAATTTCAATCATAAGGCACGCAGTGCATTCGCGCTTGAGATGCGTAAAAAAAAATCAGTCTAATTGATTTATTTTAAATAATTTGAAAAAAAAAGTTTTTTTTTTGTAACAATTAAAAATATTTCAAATGTCTTTTTATAATTTTTCATTTTCGTTATTTAAATTATTTAGTAATTTAAATTTTATATAAAAAAATGAGTGTGAATGTATCAGACATCAGATAAATTTAAAATTATAAATAGAGTAAATAATTAAAAAAAAAATATTTATAAAAAATGCACTTATTAATTTTAAAATTTTTTAAATGCGCATTTTTTAAAATTTTATTTTATCTATTTACTCTATTTATTAATTATTTTAAATTTGTCTAATGTATGCTACATTCACACTCATATAAAAAAAAATTGCTTGTAATTAACTGATATTTTTATTTACTTGCATTCATTTAAATTAAAAACTCAGATTAAATTATACAAAAAATCAATAAACCTTCAATTACAAGTAAGTAAAAATAAATCGGAAGGCTTTTAATTTCCATGCAATAAAATAAGATTTTTTAAATCACAGGGACTTTATTGTTGGCAATTCTTTATTAGAATATGTATATTAATACAAATGTATTTTTAATTGCGTTTTTTTTTTTGAACAAACATGACCGATAAAAAATTCCATTTAATTATTCAGAATAAATATCTATGTGATTGTTTATGCGTCATACAGATTAATTAGAAGAAGAAATAAAGAATGATAAAGAAAAATGTATCTAGTAAAATTTATACGTCGCAGTAAGTTAATAAATAAGAGATTGTGAGAAAAAGTACTTTCATTGTATTGAATTATGATATTTTATCGCAAATACAGACTATACATTGCATTATAACTGCAGAAAAAAAATGACATATATTTTTATCCATATATAGTTAACTTGTCAACGATCATATTTATTGTTTGTTAAATAAATATACGAAAAAGGTCAATAGATGATTACTCTAACTGGTCATTTATCTTTATTTTTACATCATCGTGGAAATAAAATATCGATTGTCTATTATGACGTCGTAATACATTTCTGACGTCATATTATCTATTACTAGAACATGTTTTTGTTTATATTAATTATTAACACATGGTCACACATGTCCGGATGCATTCAAAAATTAATAAATAATTTTAAAAAATTAATTCTAAACAAATAATAAATTATTTATTTATGTTATTTCCTACATTGTAAAAAATTTGCGGATTAAATTCGAAGTAAATGCGGAGTGAATACAGAGCGGATGACTGCTTATTTATTTAGTCCCCTCGGAGTGAAATTTACTCCGAATAGAAGTTTATTTTAATGATCCAGAAGTTAACAGACGACTAATAATTTAAAAATTTTTTTCTAACAGATCAATTACAAAAAAAAAAAAAAATATGCATATGTAGAAAATTTAAAAAACTATAATTGCAATTTTTTTAAATATTTTTTTTTTTTTTAATTTATCGTTTTTAAAAAAATTTTTACAGTGTAAATATAAATATGATCCTAAACTTAGCAGACAGTTAAAAATTTTTGAATTTTTTTTTAACTATTTAATTAAGTAAAAAAAAAAAAAAACTAAAAAAATGCACACGTAGAAAATTTAAAAAACTATAGGTGCAATTTTCTGAAATATTTTAATTTTTAAATTTGGCGTTTTTTAAAAAATCCAAAAATTATTAGACGTCGGCTAACTTTCGTATCATATATAAAATTAATTTCTTACCTTATCTAAATTTATTTTTGTTGCTGGAAACCATTTACCAACAAAAATGACAACTGGCCTTCCTTGTCGATCAACACCACTCTGGTAAAGGCACCCAATCCCTGAGACTTCCGTTAGATCTTCCGTTTTTGCTCGTCTCAGCAATCTTTCATACCTGAAATCATAATTTATAAATTTATTATTTAATTGTAAATACAAGTATAATTTAAATTAATTAAGATAAAACAGTTAAATATATTATTTCATAACTTTATTAAGTAAATTTATAAATATTTACTTTTAATAAAAATTAATCGATACGAATTATTATTTTTATTTTAAATTAATAAGTAAAATTGAATTAAAAATATAATAAAAATAATAATAAGTATTAGAGAATACGAATGACTCAGTTTATTATTGAACGAACGAAAATGTTAAAGGGTAGGGGATTAGACAGAGGCCGATACACGGATTTTTCGGGTCAAGTACACGGCTCGAGACATTAACGTAACATCTTTCTTCTTTTCTTTAGCTGCATTCTACAGACATACGTAAATTAGCATTCATTATCATATTATATGTAAACAAGATTAATAAACTCTTTGCAAATCCGAAATATTGCATATTATATGAATATATTATGGATTTATAATTATAAAAATATATAATATTGATGTACCCACCGGTCTTCATCGTCATCTTCATCTAATCTTACATCTGTCATGTCAATCATCACCATTATTTTAATAAAACTTTATTTTTATTTAAATAAGTTATTATTAAAGTCAACGTTTTTTATTAAAAATAGTTCAGTTTCCAATAATCAATAAAATTTATAAAATATGACACAATATCACTCGGTAAAAAATATCACAAAAAAATTTTAATATATATTTAAATACCGATATTGATTTATATTAAATTATAAAATATAATATCATTTAAAAATATAATAAATAAAAGTATAAAAAATAGGGTGATTGCGACGGGAGATGATGACTCTGGCGAGGAGATTTATAAATGAAGACGTAGTGCGAATATTTAATTGATATACAAGTGTAAAGTCAAATGTAAATAATTACGCGTACAACGTGATAAGTATATTATGGAAATAAAAATATCGCGAGCTGTTGCTTCAACAGTTTAACTTATATTGAATAAACGAGACAATAATGTCGTCGTCGTTTCGGCAAGTAAAGAAAAAGTATCTCATATCGTAAGTCTTCAAAGCGCTTGCGTTCATCAGACCAATCGACTAGACGTTCTCCCGTCGACGTTATTTACGTCATCGAATTAACTTTTGTTTTCTAATATAATTGTAATATCTATTAAAAATCAAATATTATAATTATTTAGATCCTTTAATTTATAATTAGACATTATTTTTCTATAAATATAAATTTATTTTTATTATTTATTGTGACTGATGTTGTGATTTTAATTATCAGTTACAGTATTTTTAATTAGTTATTTATTAATTTTTAAAATTATTTATGACAAACGAAAATTTTTTTGGCGCAATAAAAAAAAAAATGACTAGTTTAAATTTCCAGTAAGACGTAATTAAGTATCAAATTTAGATAGTTATTCATAAAATTTATATATAATAGTTATATTAAATATCTGACGTCATTACATCCGGCAGGGATGTACTCAATACCTTGTGCTCTACTTGTTTCAATTAAATTCAACACTATAAATAAACCTAAAAGCTCTAAAACTCTACAAACAAATATAAATGCTTTCAAAGTTATTTTTCAAATATAACATAAATCACAAGCTGTTATTTTGTTTAATAATAAAAATATAACACGTAGAAGTACTAGTGTCCTGTAAAAAATTTTATAATTTGTCCAAATATCAAAATTATTTCACAGGGGCATAATTATATTTTTTAGTTCTTCAAATTTAAATAATTTAATATTTATATTTTTTTAATGAGTGTGAGTATAGCAGACATCAGACAAATTTAAAATTATTATTAAATCGAGTTAATAATTAATAAAATAAAATTTAAAAGAAATGCGCATTTAAAATATTTTGAAATTAATAAGTGCATTTTTTGTAAATATTATTTTATTAATTATTTACCCTACTTATTTATAATTTAAAATTTTTCATGTCTGCTACATTCACACTCGTTTTCTTTAAATATTCGGATCCTTAAAAATAATTTTAATTTAAAAAAAAAATTTAAGACAATTAACTAAAGATAAAAATTGAAATATTAAATAATAATTGAATTTTATGCAGCACTCATGAAGCTTCATTAAATTATTGCTCGTCAATTTATAAAAACTGTATTATCGATATTGTTTTTAAAACTAATATAAAAATCCTTATAGATTTCTTCTTTATTAACAATTTTTATAAAATATCTGGAGTGAACATTATTTGAAAAATTTAATAATTATACTTATGTATAAAAAATAATTATAATAATTTATATTTTTCATTTAAAATTAATAGCGAAACATTTTTATATTTTAATGATCCTGAAATTAACAGGCAATTAACAATCTTCGAATTTTTTTTTCAACAATTTAATATAAAAAAAAAAAAAAAAAAAAAACTAAAAAAATGCACATGTAGAAAATTAAAAAAAATATAAATGCAATTTTCTTTTATAATTTATCGTTTTTAAAAAAATCCAAAAATTATTAGACGTCGGCTAACTTTAGTATCATATATTTCATGGTCCAGAAGTTAACAGACAATCGAAAATTTTCAGCTGAATAGACAAATAATTTGTCTTACCTTTCTTTTTGCTGCATCTGCTTGATCATAATATCAGCAATAGGATCAGTAAGTGGTCGTTCTCCAAGAAGCCTTTGTCTATCTAAATCTCCGTGCATTTGAGTAAATGCATGCTCACCAAGGCTCAATGATGTATCCAGCTGACTTGACAATTCAATAGTTTCATCACCTTAAATCAATAAAATAGATAAAAATAAATTTAAAAAATTTTAATAATATTTAAATTTAAATATTACTGTGGAGTGTATGCTGGGGATTATCTATTATACGAATTTGTCGATCAGGCAATAATGGTTCACCATCGGGACCTCCAATATCACTTGGTAATTGCCAACAAGCATTATCTTGTTCTTCATAATTACGCGGGAAATAAAGTGGCAGAAGAATTTGGTAAATACCCAGATCACAAGGCTCAAGAACAAGAACAATGCAAACAATTGAATCATTATATTGTTCTAAAAAACGACGTATTGTACGAAGTGCAACATGTGCTCCAGCATCGGGTGGATAGTTACGACGAACTGAATTAATCACAGGTAATGCAATTGTACGCAGTCCCATTTCTCTAGCTTTTTGCAAAACATTTCTAATAAAAAAAAATTATTTATTAATATTATAATTGATTAAATTTTTTTTATTATAAAGGTCACAGGATGGTCAGCATAAGTAATCGGTCCAGAAAAATATCTGGGTCATCATTTAAGGGTATGTTGGTACTGATACGTTCATCCTGAAAGTTTCAGGTCTTTATCTACTTTGGTTTTTTAACAAATCGGCTTTTTATATGGAAAATTGGTTTTTTATTATTTTCTAAATGACGTACTTTCGATCAATTTGTGGATTTGGGTGACCTCTCTTTACATCTCAGTTAAAATAGGGTAGAAGTAGCATTTGTGGCCACTGTTCCATTTTGGGCATTTGATACTTTATTTTAATTAATGAAAAAGTGTAAAATAAAATTACCATTTTAATAGTGGGATAAAAGTATCTTTTAACATTTTTTAATAATTAATTATGATATTGCGTCTTTTACAAATTATTTTATTTTAATTTTTCAAGTGTCCAAAACTGGCTTTGCTCATAGAGATATTTTTTCATGAGATGTTTTTGCTGAGATTTTTTTGTCCGAAACGTCATTTCTGAGATAAAATGAGGAGCCGTAGATTTGATAAGTTATTCTTCACCGAAAAAGATATAAAAAAAAATTAGTTAAAAAATTATACGAAAATGTTATCATAGAGAAAAAAAATAATTTCGGGAAAAATCGCCTCTTTCAAACGGTTTTTAAAAGATTGAGTTGTTATTTTTCCCGAGTATAGCTCTATGATGTGACCGAATTTCATTCAAATCCGTCAAGCAGTTTTTGAAAAAATTTTTTTCTAATTTTCTGTTTTTTTTATTTATCCAAAAACTAAAGTAGATAAACATCTGAAACTTGCGGAACGAACGTATCTTATTAGTACCAACATACCCTCAGATGATGACCCAGATATCTTTCAGGGCCGATTCACTAGCTTTGTCCTATGGTCTTTATTTAAAAACATTTCTAGCATACCTATAACAACAATGAAGGGTATTTTGAGCTGCAGTTTGATATTTTACATGATAAATTGGCCCAACTGTATGAATAATATAACGCGCAGGTAAATTATGAGCTTGACTAACTCTTACTTCACCCGTTTTACATTCTGTAAAAAAAAATAATTTATCGTTAGAAAAAATAAAAATAAAGTTTACTCCTAACTAAATATTCAAATTAAAAAAAAAAAACATTGAACGTAAATATATTTATAGTTTAATTTATTTTTAGTTAAACTACAAATAATTATTTTATTAATTTACGTTTCCATACTGTCAATTTTTTAAAAAATCAATTTTATGACAGCCTTAAAACTAAAAAGCTGTTGAGTTAATTAATTTTCCAATAATTATTCGATTACTCGCTGTACTTTTACTCCATTATTTTTAGTACTTTTCTTTAAATATCCATTTCCCAGACTATAAAGTTCAAGATTATTATTCTCGGTGCAATTTAATTATTATAAAAGCTATTAAAAATAAAAATAGCATAAACAAACATGCAAAAAGTATTTTCAATTCTGTTGATTGATAAAACAGTCAATCAATTTTATATAATTAACATTATCGTCAATTGATTCACTTGTCATTTACTTATAATTGGTCTAATCACTAATAATAATTATGTAAAAAAGTCCACGTCTTTGTATAATTAAGTGCAATCTATTATTCTAATCATTAAATAATTTTCTCTTATATTTTGTATGTATTTATATGTAAAACCGAGTGGAGTATAATAAATAAATGAATTAATAAATAAGCTGTTAAAAATTTTCCGTCAAGTCTAAAGCAAATCACTAGGAGTTATTAACAAGTTCAGATAAATCAGAAAAATAAAATATAAAAATGATTATAAATTAACTTATTTATGTAATTTATTTTCACGTAACTTTAAATTTTCCAGTCATAAATGTCAAAAATTTAAATTACGATGTATTTTATTTCCATAATTGTTTTTTTACTGTCCATAAGCCGATTGATTTTTAATTTTTATTTTTAAGCTGACAGTTATTTAAAAAATCATAATTTTAATTTAAAATTCTTTTTTTTTGTCAGGTAAAAGACCTAGTACTCGATCACTCCATGAATTTCAATGTCTATATTTACTAAATTTTTCTGAGTATAAATATACAAATATATGAGTGATCGGGTACTAGGTCTCTTACTTTACAATTAATTTTTAAATACAAATTTCATAGCAAGACTTTAATAATCTCATAATTATAAAAAACTAATTGAGGTTTTTAAAAAAAAAGTTAGTACTGTATATTTAAAATTTTTTGAATTAAAATCCACTACAATATCTTGATTATTTACATAAAAGTCACATTGTATTTTCATAAAAGATTTTTTTTTAATTATGTGAACAAATTGGTATTGAAATAAAATAAATAAATTTCTATAAAAATTATCATTGAAAATGGAATAAATTTTCCAGTTTAAATAAATAAATATAAATACCTTTAATGTCATTATCAATTTCAATATTAAGCGCTGGGCCAGCTCGTGAAAATATTTTTTGGCACGTAGGACTATTGTCATTCATAGTTTCATTGGTAGGATTTACCACCGCATCAACTTGTAACACTGATATATCACCAGTCCTTTTTAAAAATTAATACACATAAATTATAAATAAGTAAAATTATACTTAATAAATAATAATAAAAAAATATGATACAGAAGTGAGCCGACGTCTAATTTTTGGATTTTTTTTTAAACGATAAATTACAAAAAAAAAATATTTGAAAAAATTGCACTTGTAGTTTTAATTTTAATTTTTTATTTTTTTGTAACGGATTTAAAAAAAAAAAAAATCGAAAATTGTTAATCGCATATTAACCATGAGTGTAAATATGAATTTGAAGTTAGCAGACAATTATAAATTTTCGGATTAATTTTTTCAACAATTAAATTAAAAAAAAAAAAGAACTAAAAATATGCACATGTAGAAAATTTAAAAAACTATGGGTGCAATTTTTTTAACCTTTTTTTTTTATAATTTGTTGTTAAAAAAAAAATCCAATAATTATTAGACGTCGGCTAATTTCAGGCTCATGTGTAAATGTAGCAGACAAGACAATTTATAAATTTTAAATAAGTAAATAAATTAAAATCAAATTTTAAAAAATGCGCTTACTGATTTTTCATTTATCTAAATACGCATTTTATAATTTTTATTACTTACATTTCATTTATTTATTTAAAAATTCAAAATTCCCTTTTCAGTTACATTCACACTCATGTTAACTTCAGGAAAATAAATAAATATAATTATTTATGATGATAAATCAGATGAATGACATAATTACCATAATGCAATCTTGCGATTTATTGAATTTTGACAGGGAAAAGGAGAATCCGTAAAATGATTTGCTTCTTCTCCCAATGAATTTGAATAATCTGTATAACGATGTTGGACTGGTACTTCTGACCATCGTGTTAATGTACGTAGTTCTACGGTTTCGGGGGCAATACCCAGGGGTTCCATCAGCTTCATCAATCTTTAAATTATATTAACACTAATTAATTAAATAAATAATTTATTGTTACTTGTCAGTTATCACAAAAAATAAAAATAAAAAAACAATCATTTTCTTTTTTTAAATTAGAATCTAATATGCTAATAAAAAAAGCAAACAACTGTAGTGATAATTACTTAAAATCATAAAAAATGTAACATATATATTTGTATTATATTTTATCGAATAAAAAATTTTCGCGCACGTCTAACCTTACACTAACTGTCACGCGCCATTTTTACATCAGCTGTTCTTTGATTAAATGATCATACGCGCGAAAATTAATAATTAAAAATATATAATTAAAAAAATATGTATATGTTTATGATATAAGATAGAAGATAATAATAGAGATAAAGATTACGATGATAAATAAATAATAAAGTCAAGTAAATATTGTAACACGCAATTTGACATTACAATGAAACGAAAAAAAAGAAAAAAAAAAAAAACTGGTATTGAACAATGAATATAATCGACTCCGGACACACAATCACTCGTCACAAAAGCATTAGCCTTACAATTATCTTTGTTTACTCCAATAGTCCTTTTTCACTTGCGCACTTTGGCACTGATTTATAAAATATATTTGTCCTCTTAATTTATTTCTTCTCTCTCTTACTCTTGCTTTCTATATGTATGTATGTATGTATGTATATATCTTTGTCTAACTATTATATCTATGTTCTCTTTTTCCTATAATCACCAACCAGTCTACTCTAGGTCGACGTGCCGTCGACGTATCACACAAATGCGCTAACGCAGTTTCATGCTCTCTGCTCTACTGGTTTACTCCCACTCTTAAATTAAACTTCCCCTTCCTTATTTTTAACATTTACCTTTGGAACCACTAATCCATCACGATAAAATGCGCGCGCAATTTTTATGGCGCCAATCAAGTGCACTGAACTTTAAATATTTTTTAGGTCTCAAAATAATTAATCAATTTTAAATTTATACCTTTTGTTAAAATTATATTTTACTGTCATTTTTTTTTAAATTACGCGCATAATTAATTTTAAAAAAATCTTATAATAATTTGCAATTTTGAAATTTAATTTAATTGAGAAATAATTTTATATTTTGTAATTAATTATAAAAATTAAAACTAATTATCGTAATAATAATAAATTTTATCTCATTCATATTTGCATGAGTGTATAATAAAATACGTAATAATCTGGAAACCTTTTTTTTTAATGCCTCTGCATTCACTAAGTTTTAAAAAGGTTTCTCAATATAAATCTTATAACATGAGGGTCAAGAACTTTTTTTTTCTCGTCTAGGACACTAGCAATTTTATTAACAACATAAAAAATACATGCTAATAATTATATTTTTCGCTATGCCGCTATGACGTATATCAAAAATATGACAAAAAAAATGTTTTTTTATACTAAACAAAAAAAAAAAAAAAAAATATACACATATACGAAATAAAATAATAAGTCAGGGTCACAGTAGTAATCTGGTTTGTCCTGAAAATGTTAAAAATAAATCGTTGAGACGTCGGTGCAAAAATAGTCACAAACGTATCGTTAGATACAACATATATATACAATAACGCTCACTGGTTTTATAGTCCTTTATCGATAGTCGATCGAACGCCAATAAATATTGAAACTTAAATGTATATAGATATATTTTGTTAACAATGTCGTATAACGATTTTTGATATTTTACTGGACCTAAGTCATGTAACTCACTTATAAACTCAGGTAATGTACATTATAAAATACATATATATGTTTGTACATATACGAACATAGATGTGGGTAGAAGGAAATAATGACGTATATAATAATGCTTCTACAAAATAAGGCGTCGAATAACAATCGGTATGCAATGTGAGTAGAGGGATATGATGATACACCGTATTTACGTTGATCGGAATCATTTAACGATAATGCAGCTACAAACAATACTAATAACCATGGGGAAAAAAATAGGCATCAATATAAAAACATGAGCAATAAAAAAAATGTAAAAAGAAAAAAAAGACATTAGTTTATAATGTGTCTAAAGAATTTTTCTATACTGATAGTATAATCATTTGGGCGTAGATCTTTATCTTGTGTTGTGCCTTTGACAAACCAAATGGAGATAAAACTTTGAACATCAATATGTATATGTAGATATATATGTACACATATGTGACACACATACGTATTTAATACGTTTTTAACTGCTGCGGGATTAGTTTTGAATGTATTATTATTATTTTTTATGCATACTAAATATTTCAATGACGACATACTTTAATTTATATTTACATATATAAAAAGTTTATAAACATGTTTATTCAGTATATTTATATTTATATGAATGTGACTGTAGCTGACAACTGCCAATTTAAAAATTTTGAAATAAATACCTAAATATTTAAATAATCAGTACGCGCATTTTTTAAAATTTCATTATTGTAATTAATTTAATTATTTATTTAAAATTTACAATTTGTCTCATATCTGATACATTCACACTCATATATTTTTTACGTATTTAATTTTTGAGATTAAATTTAAAAAATTATTTTTAAATTTCATACACAGAAAAAAAGGATTTTTTGAATCAATAAATTTTTTCTCGTCTCAAGAAAATTTTTTTGTTCAATTTATAATAAAAAAAATTCTTGCGCCAAGAAATTCTATTTATCTGTGTAGAAATAATTTAATATTATAATTAGTTTAATTTTAAATATTTTTTTTTGGTATAAATTTCAAAAATTTAGATAGTGCGAGATGGATTTCTACTCAAGATAAAGTATGTTGAGATGTATATAAGACGAGAGAAAAGAGTAGTTGTCAGACCAGGTATAACTAATACCTACGAAGCCGTCCAGCCGCGTTAAATCGATAATATTATCAATTATTACCGTTGCTTTATACGTCCCAAGTGTGTAATGTTATACAGTACATTCCAACAAGGTTGCAACTAAAATAATATAAATACTCTAAGGATGCATTTGAATACTATAATACATAGATTTTTAATATTCCTTCAGACCTCCGCCAAATAATATATAAATTTAATTAAAAAATTATAAAATCCCAGGATTTTATAAATTTAGTTTCTAATATTTTTTTATGAATCAACAAATGTTGCAACTTAAAAACTGTGAGTATGATGCAATATATTTTTCTATTCATTAAAACGTCTTCGAGTGATACGTAACCCACGCACGTATGCTGAGTAGCTCTTGATTAGGAAAAAAAAATTGAAACGTTAAATGTTTAATAGTTACTTGAACTTATTAAACTTTTTACTATTGTTGTATATACATATATGCACCTGGTATAAAGGCTAAAAGTTTACTCTGTGCCACTGACATCGAAGGTATAATGTTTATCTATAGTTAAGTGTACTACGGTATCATTGCACAGTATGTAATATTTAATCAATCAATGATACAATATAACTTTTATATAATAAATAAAAATAAACAAAGTGGTTTCTTTTACTTCCGAATAACCCAATATTTAAGTTTTTTTTTCAGCAGTTTGATTTTATTGTTTTATAATACAAAATTTATTAAACTTCTGACCTTTAACTTTTTTAACTTTCGAATAAATTTAAAAATTTATTTATTTTACTATTGATTTTTCATCTTAAGTTATTGGATTACTATAAAATATATCAAAGTTTGGTAGAGACATTTATCATAAGTTAAGAAAAAAAAAGTCAATACTATTAATAATATAATTTTAAAAAATTTTTGGTACTTACTTATGTTCGAAATTTGACGTTTATGATAAAAAATAAATAAAAATAATGTTTTTTAAAATGAGAGATTTATCAGTAATTGAATTTATCAATCAACTGATGGATTATTCATGTGATATCTGAGATCTATTACTCATTATCTTATCCTCGGTGGTTTAATTTTTATTTACAGTAAAATTGTTGTAATGGTATAAAAATACTGTCCAATTACAGGTAGAGAAAATTTCAACATCTACGATACTAGAATCCGGTCTGACAACGCAGTTGTGTGTCATACCACATCCGACTGTTATTTTATGTACTGTCGAGTTTTGTTTGAGTTTTTCCATACCTTATTATTTATATACGCAACATACATTTACTTATATATTTCACCAGCACATTTTTTACTGCTTCATAGTTCAAGTACTAATTTATCTTCACACTTTATTGGGATTAAAAATTAAATATGCAAAAAAAAAGAAATACATTTAAAAAAAAATTTCATTTTATATTGAAATGTTTATTTAAATAATTACAGTTGAGTTCAACGCTATCTATTGACAAGTGTATAAAATATAAGCTTTGAAAAATTCTTATCAATTACTAGTAAATTTTAAATGAGTACTTTATTTTATTGATTACATTTCTGCTGAAGATTCGAAATTTTTATGAGGGAGAGGAGCATCCCTAAAATTTAGTAAGAAATTTTTTTTTATTTAAATATTTTTTAAAGATTTAAAAATCACTTGTAATTTTTTTTTTTTTTCACCTTTTTTGAAAAATTTTGTTTTTGTAAAAAAATAGTATAAAAACAATATGATTTTTTTTCTTATCAATTTACAATAAAAAACTCCCAGTATCAAATTACTTAAGATGTATCTCAATAATAGAAAATGTTTACAATTTTTATAATTTTGAAATTTAATAATTTTTTAATCTATTAATTTAAGCAATATATAATTGCTTTTTCAAAAATATCTTCTTTGGAATTGAAACTAATTTAAATCATTTACTTTGAAGTTAATAATAAATAGTAATTGAAAACTAAGCAATTAACAATTTAAAGTTGGTAGTTAAACTTTTTCAAAAATCGAACGTGTCAGTCAAAAAATGTTAGTGACTTTTGTTTAATGATAAAAACTATTAAAAATTTTTTTTCTTCCTTTGCATCCAATAATTATGTGAAATTTTATTTTTCTTTATGTAAATTACTTACGAGAAAATTTAATTTGATCAAATTTAATTAATATCCAGAATTTTTTTTTCACCTTTCTTTAGGGGGTTCCCTATTTTGCCCGCAAAAAATCAAAACTTTTTTTTTAACGGCAGCTTGAAATACTTTTTACTTTCGATGTCAATAAAAAAAAAAGATTTAACGGATTTGCGTCGCCGAAAACTTTGTATTTCCTACCCCCCCCCCCCCCCCTCCCCCATAACTTGGATGATATTATAAAATACAAAAAAATGATGATTAAAATATTTAAATTTCTAAAAACTAATAAATGTATTTTTTTAAACTAAATTGAATAATTTTAAAAGTATTATTTACTACATTAAAAACAAAATATTTACTGTTTGCAAAAAATTCTACCCATACCCTATAAAAAATTTGCGGAGTGAATCTGAAGTAAATTTAGAGCGGATGAATGGGTATTTATTTAATCCCTTGGAGTGAAATGAACTCTTAAAAGGAATTTATTTTAATATTAAAACACCGAACCAAAGTGAATCTGGTTTTTTAAAAAATCCTGATCACTCCGAATTCACTACCAATTTTTTACAGTGTAGAAATTCTTATTAAATTTACTTTAATTATTCGGCTTAAAAGTTTTAAATTATCGACATGCATTAGATGACATAAAACTTTAGTTTAAGATAAATTGATTTTTAAGTCAATCATCAAGAGTTGTTATCTACTAAGTCATTAGTGACTTAGTTTCTTCCCGAATACACCAATGGGCTCATCAGAAACGTTAATGTCGACCTACTCTACCTTGAAATATTATTTTTCTACTAATACGCCCGGAGCTTTTGACGTTAAAGCAGCAACATCCGCTAAGGTAGCGGTTGAAAGTAGGACTAAAAGCAAATTTGTCTTAATTAATTAAGTCATAGATACAACGCTATTAATACACGGAAAAAAATGATGCTCAAAATTTTAATAGTTTATAGTTTATTTTCGACTTAAAACTAATATATTTGATACTAATATCAAACCAGGATCATTATATATATTACAAAATGGCTATTATTTATATTTAAATTTGATACACATAGAAGAGCAAAATTTGTAATTTCGTATATTAAAATTAATATGAAAAAGAATCGATAAATTCGTATCTACAGTTATTACTATTCAAATAAACATACAAAAATTTTAAAAATGAGGAACCGAAAAATTAGTAAACGTACATATTAATATATAAAGATCTAGTATACTAATTTTTCATTTTATTATTTACCACTTATTCGATATATGTATATAATAAATTAATTTATAATAACGAATAAATAACATTTTAAATTAATTATTAGTCAATATGGGATAGAATTTATAAAATAAGAGTTAAAAATTTTCTGTATTTTTATGAGCAAAAAATCGGTATCTAGTATACTAATTTTTCATTTTATTATTTACCACTTATTCGATTTATGTATATTGTAAGTTAATTTATAATGATGAATATATGATATTTTAAGCTAATAATTGATCAGTGATATCGAATTTATAAAATAAAAGTTACTAACTTTTGCAATTTTCGGCTGGAAAAATCAGTATCTAAAATATCAATTCTTAATTTGACCAAGCATTACTTTTTAATATATTATGCCATAAATTAATTAACTTTCACTAATAAGTCACGTATTATATCTAAAAATAATAATATTTACTTACTTTTTGAAATAATTGATAGTAGTTTTTAGGAATCTACAAAAATTAGTAAACTACTTTGCATTAAGTACATAATGATACTAATTATTGATAACAGATTCAATTTTTTACTATTATTTATTAATTTTTAATAATCTGTTTTTTCCGTGTAATGAATAATTAATAATTTATACTGATGCTTAATAAATTTCTTGTTATTGTTGGCTGGTATTATTGCATCCTATAGGATTAGTTACACTTAATTTTTCTAAAATTTTTTTCTTAGCCCTATAATTGGCGAAAGCTGTTTATTTCGACTAGAAGCAGATAGTAACTCATCTCTATGCATTTATACTTACAAGTTAGATAATTTAGACCTCGTTTAAAAATTTTCTAAGTTCAGAATTAATATTAATATGTATAATAGGGTGCTTCGTTTGAAACGACTATTTTTTTTTTCGCTCCTATCTCGAAATTTTGTTGGAAATACCCCCAAAAAAATTCTCCGAGAGTTTGAGCCCTTAATATTAATAATGAGTACTCGACCACAGCGTGTGAAGATTTTCCATTTAAAACACACGTAAACTTGGGTTTTTATTTTTTAAACTTCTATAACTCCGCGGCATTTTATGATATCATCTCGTCCAAAGTCGGGATTTTCTCAGAATTAAATGTTCTACAAAAGTGCCCATTGTCGCGAAGTCGTAACTCATACGAGTGGGGTAGTACGGACCGCTAAAACGAATTTTTTCATAGCATTCTTGTTTTTTCTCTCATTATCTCATAAACAACAAGACTTACAGAAAAAATGCAGACAAAAATTTTATAGGAAATTTAATTTCCTACAAAAAAGGTCCTTAGCCTCGAATCACTCAGATTGATATTTTCTGATATATTAATTATTGAAGCTTACGTAGCATTGAATTCCCATAAAATGTCAAATCAAATCTTAGAAAATATTGATTTTTTATTTGACTAACATCTCAGAAAATATCAATCTGAGTAATTCGGTGCTAAGGACCTTCTTTGTAGAAAATTAAATTTCCTACAAAATTGTCATTTGCATTTTTTCTGTAGGTCTTGTTGATTATGAGATAATGAGAGAAAAAACAAGAATTCTATGAAAAAATTCGGTTTAGCGGTCCGTACTACCCCACTCGTATGAGTTACGACTTCGCGACAATGGGCACTTTTGTTGAACATTTAATTCTGAGAAAATCCTGACTTTGGGCGAGATGATATCATAAAATGCCGCGGAGTTATAGAAGTTTAAAAAATAAAAACCCAAGTTTACGTGTATTTTAAATGGGAAATCTTCACACGCTGTGGTAGAGTACTTAATATTAATATTAAGGGATCAAACTCTCAGAGAATTTTTTTGGGGGTATTTCCAACAAAATTTCGGGATGGGAGCGAAAAAAAAAAATAGTCGTTTCAAACGAAGCACCCTAATGTATAACTATTGTACAATTTAAATTTCATTAATGCATAAATTGTTGTTATCAAAAGAAGCCTTGTTCAATGATCGATAATAATTCTAAACTAAACTACAGTGATAAAATATCAGAAATATGTCAATTTAAATTATGTAAGGTTTACAATTTATTTTTCAAACTTTAGGTAGATCTTTCAAATATCACCGCTTAATATCTAATGGCATTTAATAATTATATAATATAACAATTTATCAAAGTTATTTTTCAACAAGCAAGGATACAAGATTCAACTCACTAGATATAATTTTAATTATATTGCTTTGATTTTTCTTAATCCACCATAAAATTGAACGGATTAAATTAATTAAATTATGGATATTATGGTTATTAGCCGCATTAAAACTTGAAAATATGTGGAGTCCTGAGGTCCTGAAACTAAACAATTACCAAGTATTTAACCTTTTTTTTGAAGATTTAGGGGAAAGAGGGGCAAAATGGGGTACCCTAAAAATTTTACAAAAAAAAAGCTTTTTTTTAAATATTCCCTATTCATTTTTATAAATATAATTAAGTACTATTTTGAATTTTTTTTCTTAAAACTTTTTCAAAAATTGAAAGTGTCAGTCAAAAAATATCAATGACTTTTGTTTTATGCACAGTAATAAACGAATCGTCAAAGTGTAAAAAAAGCGTGTGTTAAAATTCTGACTGTGGAATTTTTAACACTTTTTTAACACATTTTCTAACACACAAACATGTTATTTTATTCGATAGCAACACTTTTTATATGTTACTGTCAAATCAATACACAAAATATGTTAAAAGGAATGTCGACCATCACAAAAGAATTCTTGGAAAATTTTTACTCTCAACATATACGTGTGTAACTTTTTTTTTAACACTCTCAACATGTTGAAGTAACATATAAATAAGTGTAAAATGTTCGTTTTACACACGATATGTGTTGATTTTGACGAATCCTTTTTGACTGTGTGATAAAAACTATCAAAAATTTTTTTTTCTTTCTTGGCATCAAATAATTATGTGAAATGTAATTTTTCTTTATATAAATTACTTATAAGAAAATTTAACAATCAAATTTATTTAATTCCCAGAAATATTTTTTTTTTTACCTTTTTTAGGGGGTACTCCATTTCGCCCGCAAAAAATCATTTTTTTTAACTGATGCTAAAAATTTTTTCTATTCACTTTGAATATCATTAAAAAAAATATATTTAACGTATTTAAGTTTCCAAAAATTTACTATTTCCTCCAGTACCCCGTTTTGCCCTTATATATTCTTAAGCCTCGGGCAATCTCCTATCCGGCCAATTTAATGAAATTCAAATTTTTTCAATTTTTAAACCAAATCTAATCATAATATTAAAGTTAGGAAACATCTGACAATTTTAAAAATTTTGAAATAATAAATTAAAATGTTTATAAACCAAAAATAAAAAAAGGCCATTCGGCAGCCGAAATGGAAGGTAGATTTTTCAATTAATTGATATAAAAAAATAGTTTTATACATACATATCTTGTTAGTGTATAGTCATGATATGAAATTAGACTCGTTTTCTAGGAGTGAGGGTAAAAAAAGACAACGATTATTATTGATAGAGAACTTCAGATAGTTGATTTGACATAACATTAGATAGATAATGTACCAAACTAACCTTCACATAAATAAAGTATTGAAAATTTAATTAGTATGAGATCATAATTGTAATCGCTGTTACCATGACAAGCCCAGTTAAAATAACAGTAATACTTTTATTTAAAATATAAAATAGCTGTGAAATTAACAGGTTATTTTGTTTACAATAAAATACACGTGACAAAATTGTATTATAATGGGAAATTCATAAGTTATGTGGAATGAAAACCATATTTTCAACATTTTTGATTTCAGTAAAAAGTTCAAGGGTATCAAATTATTGGAAGAAATAGTCAAAACATAAAGCTTAAGGTCATTAATGCAAGATTATTAGTCAAGCTTTTAGATACTTTTTACGGAATTTGTGTATAAATATTAGTTTTGAAGTTATATGAGCTTTAGCGTTGATTAAAAACTGATTTTTACGAAAAATCATGAAAATTTCAAACAGCCATAATTTCAAAACTATTCGAGGGATTCAGCCTATCTTCGAACCTGATCAAGGTAATCGCTTATAGAATAAGTGTAAAAAATTTCATCAAGATCCGATAAGAACTGTGGGTGCTATCGTAATGACAAGACAAGTGATAATCATGGGGAGTAGAGGTACGTTTGATACACCATAAGTAATTAAAGAAATACTTTTAATATATAAAATAGCAGTGAAATTTACAGGTTATTTTGTGCACAATGAAATACAACTGACGAAACTGGATTATAATAAGACAGGCATAAGTTATGTGGAATGAAAACCATATTTTCAAAATTTTTTGATTCCATTAAAATTTTCAAGGCTATGAAATTATTGGAAGAAATGGTCAAAATATAAAGTTTGAGGTCATAAATTAAAGCTCATTAGTCACGCTTTAAAATACTTTTTGCAGAAATTATCTATGAGTTATAGTTTTAAAGTTATATGGACTTGAAAGTGATTAAAAATTGATTTTTTCGAAAAATCGTTGAAATTTCAGACAGCCATAACTTCTAAACTAATCGACCGAATCAGCCCATCTTCGAACTTAACCGTGGTAATCACACATAGAATAAGTGTAGGAAATTTCATTAAGATCGGATAAGAATTGTAGACGCAATCGTGTCCTCAAAAGTCGGTTCTATGACATAAATATATATATATATATACATATATAAATTTTTCAACGAGTGGTATTTTTGAACTCTACTCAACTAATTATGATAGTTTATGACGAAATCCCTTGTAAAATCGACCATGAGGACAAATACAATAGTTAGATTTTTAAAAAAATCTACCTAAAAATGCATATTTAGAAAATCCAAAATTCAGTACATAAATTTTTTTTAATTTTATGGTTTTAATTATTTAATTTTTTTATGTGTCATGAAAAAGTTGTCGTATGTCTGCTACATTTGCACTCATAATGAAATTCACTTTAAACCAGACACAAAATTTAGGAGTGTAAATGTAGCCAACATATGATAATTTTTAATTACATATAAAAAAAAATTAAATAATTAAAATAATAAAATTAAAAAAAATGCATCTACTGAATTTTGAATTGTCTAAACATGTATTTTTTTATTTAGGTAGATTTTTTTTAAAATCTAACTATTGTATTTGTCCTCATGGTCGATTTTACAAGGGATTTCGTCATAAACTATCATAATTAGTTGAGTAGAGTTCAAAAATACCACTCGTTGAAAAATTTATATATGTATATATGTATATATATATATATATTTATGTCATAGAACCGACTTTTGAGGACACGATTGCGTCTACAATTCTCATCCGATCTTAATTTTAGTTTATAAACATTTTAATTTATATGAGTGTGAATTGCAGACATCAGACAAATTTAAAACTATAAATAAATAGAGTAAATAATTAAAAAAATAATATTTGTAAAAAATGCGCTTATTAATTTCAAAATTTTTTAAATGTGCATTTTTCAAAAATTTTATTTCATCAATTATTTACTCCATTTATAAATAATTTTAAATTTGTCTGATGTCTGCTACATTTACACTCATTAAATATATATGTGATGATTTGTACTAAATATTATAAAATTCTTAATTTTTAATATTTATTATTGATTATTTAATATTTTAAAAGTAAATAAATAAATTTAATATTAAATTCAAAAATTCCCTGGTGGAAATTTTTTGGACTTTTCTCTGAAAAACTCTGAAAAAGTATTTAGAACTTTGAAAAAGTCTTTAGAACTTTAGAACTGAGTAAATAATTTAAAAAATAATATTTATAAAAAATGCACTTATTAATTTTTAAATTTTTTAAATGCGCATTTTTAAAAAATCTTATTTTTTTAATTATTTACTCTATTATTAATAATTTTAAATTTGTCTGATGTCTGCTACATTCACACTCGTTTAATTTATTATTTCAAAGTTTTTAAAATTGTCAGATGTTGTGATCCTGAGTTAGCAGACAATTAAAAATTTATGATTTTTTTTTCAACCGTTTAGAGACAAAAAAACAAAAATCTAAAAATATGCACACGTAGAAAATTTAAAAAACTACAGATGGAATTTTCTGAAATATTTTCATTTTTATAATTAATCATTTTTAAATAAATTCAAAAACTATTAGACGTCTGCTAAATTCAGTATCATCAGATGTTGGCTAATTTTACTATCATATAAAATTCAAATGTCAGTGACGTCACGAATCTCAAGACCGAACCAAGGATTGAAATTCCAACGTCAATATGCCATTGCGCTCCATCTAACATTTCAATATCAAAGCGCCACAGCTGACAGTTTTAAAAAATATTTCATAAAATACTCACGGGAAAAATGCGCCATTTTATTTTTTTCATTTCAGTTTCTCTTCTATTCTGTTTTCTATACACTTTGCACCGAGTGTGTACTCAAAAAAAAAAAAAAGTATGTAAAGAGTAAAAATGGCGGATGACAATGAAGACCAGTGGCTATACGGCGATTCAAATGATGGAAAAGACAGTTTTACAAAAGATGAGCCGTCTGAAAATGATAAAGATCCAACGCCAACAGTAAGTCAAGATGAGTTACAAAATATTGAAGAGAATAACGCGGAAATTAACGCTGATGAATCTACTGAGGTAAGTAGTAAACATAACCTACAGAAATATATATACCGGTAGAAAAATTAATAATTTATTATATGTATCAAAAGGTAGCGGATACATCAGCATTAGAAGAACCATCGGCCCTAGAACCAGAGGATGAAGCTTCTGAACAAACAAATGAAAATGGTACTAAAGAACCAAGTCAAGAAGACGCTGATGCTTCAAGTGATTCTGATTCTGACGATGACGTTCATGTTGTCATTGGTGACATTAAATCAACACCAGCTTATAATAATTTAAATATTAAACGCACCGGGCTTTTAACAAATGCGTCTGGGATATCAGATAAATTAAATAAGCAGCCTGGTAAATTTAGTATTGATGAATTTGAAACAATTGGAGTCATAAATGGTATCCAAGCACACGAGTTTAATCTCGATCAGTTAGAAGATAAGCCATGGAGGCAACCAGGTGCTGATATTACGGATTATTTTAATTATGGTTTTAATGAAGAAACTTGGCGGGCTTATTGCGAACGTCAAAAAAGAATGAGAAGTGAATCGGGTGTTGGACTTGTTCTAAATGCTGGATCTGGTGGACCCAATTTAATAAACACACGTGTCTCACAAGTTGCTATTACTAATGACAACAGCAAATATTCAGGTATTTCAGGACCTAAAAGAGCTGGACCACCACCTGGAAGAAAGATGGCTGGGACAATTGACGTTATTGGTAGTTCTGGTTTAGCATCGCGTAGGAATCTTGATAAATCGCCGCCTAAAGAAAATGTTATACAAGTTATGACGGCTGATAGACGAGAGTACTCAAGAAAACCCGGGTTCCCTGACATGAGTGTACCGCCACCAGCTCCTGGAATGGCACCACCACCATTTGATTTACCTCCCCCTCCAGCTCCTTACCAGGAACCTCCACCTTTTTATATATCAGAACCTGATCCTTATTATCAGAGTTACGAGCCTACACAAGACAGTCAATGGGGAAATGATCCTGTAAATATATATTTTTTTATTTATAATTAATAATTAATTATTTTTTAAATTACACTTATTTATTTTAATTAACAGACTTGGCAGCCAACAAATTTAGCCATTCCATTATCAACACCTGAAGACAATAAAGAGCTAGGTCCTAAATCAATTCCAACAATGGTACCGCCGCTGACAATTCCTCCACTGATTGCTTCAGCTCCACCTCAACGTGAGCCACCACCTAGGGGCGACATTCCTCGCAATGAAAGAGAAATTGATTCAATGGGTAGAGAAAGAGAAAGAGAACGTGAACGTGATCGTTCAGAACGTGACAAAGATTCATCTGTCAGAGAACGTGAGCGTGACTCTGTAACGCGAGATGACGACAAAGATCGTGATCGTTCAAGGTCACAATACCGTCATAAAGAAAGGTAATTTTATATTTAATTTAAATCTCATCTCATCATTAATAAAAAAAGTATATGGATTTAATAACTTTTTTAAATTTTAGACACAGGCATCGATCACGATCACGTTCAAGGCGACATAAATCAAGATCTCGTAGTCCCAGTCGTCGTAAGAAAAAATCACGACGTACTGATCGTGAAAGATCTAAAGAAGAAAGTGAATAAAATAAATTAATTTCTATTACCGATACTTACATAATATTTTATTTCAATTTTTTATTAATTGCGCATTATTAAAAAAAAATAGCGCTTACTTTGTACAAAACAAAACAAATATTAATTAAAAAAAAAATGGTAAATAATGATGTGACGCTAATTAAAAATAATATTTTATGTGTTATGAAAATAAAATAGAATTAAGATTTAAATGGAATATTGATAAATAACGAAACCATAAATAATTATTTAAGGGGGAGGGGGTAAAGGTTAGCATTTTTGAAAAATCGGTTTTTTTTTTGTTTTCTTATAGTTGAACATTTCAAGAATATTGTCCTGAAACTTAAAGTCAATCAGAGCAACCCTTATGTTACCCTCTCCTGAGTTAAAAAAAAGTTTTATTTAAATTAAATTTTCAGGGGGGGCCTTCTTGCCTCAGAGAGATTTTTCGCCCCCTCCTCAAATAAGTTAAAAAAAAAAAACAATTTTTTTTTACTTTTTTTTTTTTCTAAAACTTCAAACGCATTTTCCTTGAAACTACTTTTTCAAAGTCCGTGAGCACTACTATTTAAAAACTGTATTACCGATTCATTTCAAACTTGATACACACTTTCTACATATAAAATTCCTCCCTCCAACGATAAGTTTTAGAATTTTTTTTTTACACGAAGGGGGTTTTCCACCTACAAAATGGTGCAATTTTTCGTAAAAAAAAAAGCAGTTTTACTTTCAATAACCACAAAAAATTAAAAAATAAAAAGAAAAATAATCAGAGATCGTTGGGGGGGGGGGGGGGAGGATTTAATGATACTTTGACTAAATTTCAATGGTTTTTTATTTCGCATAATTTCCAGCTAAGATACAATGCCCACTGCAAATCGTCCATTTCAAAAGACGTTCTTGGAAAAGCTCCGTCACCGGCTTGTTTGTGGATATTTTCGCATGACAAAATTACTTAATGTTGTTGAATCCATACTTAATAATGTTCGAAAGGTTTCAATAAATTTGCTCAATCCATATGCCTAAAAAAAATTCGTAAAAAAAACGTTTTTAAATTTAATTAAAATTTTTATATTTTGAACTTCCCGCTAAGAAAATTTAAAATTTTTGAAAATTCGGGAAATTATTGGTTTCGGTCCAATTTTCGAAAACCCCGAGTTTTCATCAGATGTCAACGTTTTAAGGTCCTAGGAAGCAAGTCTGACCATTTTTAGGATGATGCCTGAGTGTCTGTATGTGTGCATGTGTGTATGTGTATGAACTTGCTACAACTTTTTAACTAATTGACCGATTACAACAGTTTTTGCGGGAATTGAAAAAGCTTGTTGGCCGTCAATCAGACTGAGGTTTAAAAAAATTACGAGAAAAAAAGGAAATTTTTTTTTTTTAGGTTTTTGAAATTTATCAGAAATGACTCCAACGATTGATTCCAAAATCTACTCAGCTCTAGAACTCAATAAAAATGCGTCGATTTTCTTGTTGAATGTCAGAATCGATCGATTCATAAGATATCGACGACGAAACGTTTAAAGAATAACATTTTATGTCGCTTTTCCCGAATAGATCTTAACATAATGTATTGAGATGTACTCAATATCATACTCTTTGTCTTGTTTGTGTCTCTCAATTAACACATAATACAATGCAACTCGTTCTTTAGTTTAAGTAATATTATTAGCAAAAACATTAATTATAGACCATTTTTAACGATTTTCTGGGAAATTTTATATATTAGCGCTTTGATGCGAGTTTAAAACTCATCCAGATCCTTTTTTCGATCACGTACATTGATTTCTGCCTCAATACATTTGTTACGTCAAAATAACACATATTAAGAGTAGCGCTCCTGTTTAGCCTTCGCCTAGCGAAATAACTGGGACGGAGCTATAAGGATGACTGTTTATTTAAAATTAAAAGAAAATAAAAATTAAAAAATGTTTCGTTGTCTAAGAGATAAATAAAAATAATAAAAATTAAGTAAAATAAAATTTAATTAATTAAGTAAAAAAAATAATAAAAGCAAAATTAAAACAACTTCCAAATTTATTAAAATCAAAACAATTATTTAAAAATTATTACAAAACAAAATTTAATTCGCATTAGACAATTAAATGCAATTTACAATTTTAACACTTTTATAAAATGGTTTAACTCTCGATTTCACTTGTTATTTAATTTATTTAAAATCAATCAATTATTATTTAAAATTTGATAATTAATTATTTATTTAATTAAATTGTTACCTTGATTTATTTGATGATTATTATTGTTATCAATAGTTATTTATTTGATTTTTTATTTATTATTCTTCCTTCTTAACCCTTGATAATTGATGGAATTTTATCAATATTGAATTTTATTTATTGAATGAATTATATTTAAATAATTCAACTTGAACTTGATAATTGATGGAATATTTATCAATATTATTTTTATTAAAATGAATTATTACTTTCAATAATTCAATAATTATTTAAAAATATTTTGAATTATATTTTTATAATTCAGTTTATAAATATTTAAATCACATTACAATGATTTAATATAATTAAGGACCGTGCCTTTAAATAATTAAAATTTCGTCGATGACGAATGAGCTCACTTAGGAACCCTGTGGAAAAAATCTGATAGAAAATGTTAAATTCCAATAAGAATCCTGATAGGTCTATCTGGATCGAAAAATGCTCAGATAGAAATTCTATCGTAACTTATCTGTTAATTCCGAAAATTGAATTCTATACGGGTTTTCCATATGGTAATCTAGAGGATTCTTTTATTTTTTTTCATTGATTGGATTTTACTCGGATTCCCAGGTAGATTATTTATTGGATTAAATACAGCCAGATCAAAATAGTGATCTTATAAGTATACGCAGTTACTAGAAGCTATATTTTTTTATCTGTACATACATTTAGGTTGTACAAGACATATATGTATCAGGATATTCTGCTAATAAATGTGTCAATATTACACTGGATGATCTACTCAATTTCTCTATCTGAAGCTAACAGTAATTGCTCATCTAATTTTTCTATCTTTATCGTTTATAATAATGTATTTACAATACATAAATGTGATTATTTTGTGGATCTTTATAAGAAAATACTGTTTCAAAAACACATTAGATTCCAATAACTGAATCTGACATTTCATTAAATGAATTGTAATTGTATCTATAAGCAATTGCAGGTTTCTTTTTTTTTTTTTTTGGTTTTTTGTAATAGTTATAATAAACACATTATTTCAATATTATTCATAAGTTGGTAAGAAAATTTTCTATGTAGTAAGAATCAATTTCTTTCGTTTGAAACTTTTCTAATAATTTCTGACTTATTTACACTATTATCACGGAAAATTGATATGAATTTGTTTTAATGTGCATCGCCAGTTAAAAAAACTTTTTTTTGATTTATTTCCCTACAATTGAGCTGAAAATTTCAATAGTTTTTCTGATTGAAGTATAGAAATAGATTTTTTTTTAAATTCTAATTAAAATTGAATTAAAAAAGTTACAAATCTTATCATTAAGTAGATCGTATAGGGATTTACACCATGGTTGAGAAATCCGATTCATCAATAGGATTTGATCGGAAATTTTCGTTAAATATAATATTTTCTGAGTAAAACCAATCGATTCTCGTTCAAAATTTTTAATCGAAATGGATCGGTTCCAATCGGAAAAAACTAACGAAATAAAAATATTATTTACCGATTGAAATCAATTCATTCCAATTACAAATTTTAGTGGGAATCAATCGGTTTCAATCGGAAAATAATATTTTTATTTTTATGCACTTTTTCCGATTGAACTCGATTCATTCCGATTTAACTTAATTGGATCCCAATTGGGCTCTTAACCAGGATAGTTTTACCTGTAAAATCCAAGAAGCCTTATTAGCACAATTACCAATTTTCGTGCTTGAAAGGATCGTATACGGACTTACTATTTTGATCGTAAAATCCAATAAATCCCATTAAAGTAGTTATCAACATTCTCTATAATTTTAATTATTTTTTTGTACGTTAGGTGTTATAACTTATAACTATAATAAATAATTAGATATACTCTAAAATTGTTTGAAAAAAAAAATCGTTTTGTTTTTAAGTTACTAGATATCACAAATAAATTTTGTGTTTTGATTTAAATTTTGGAAAAAATGATAATAACTTAGATTAATAATCGTCATTCGAATTTATTCTGAGAAAATAGCATTTTATTTCTCAACTTTTAAGTATAAAAATTATGTAATTTTGGTGGTTTCTTAATATTATAAAACTTTAATTATATCTTTAAAAGTATTCGTTCACAAACAGGGCAAGTACCAGGAAATTGAGTATTTGCATACTGAAAAATAATTCATGGAAAATATTCTGTAATAGTGCATGATATATGTTAATGTATTGTATTGGAAATTGTGTGTAGTAGACAATGCTGGTGGTAGGGGTAAAGAATTTGTCAGACACAATGTAAATACAGTCGAATCGCGTTATAAGTCCGGCTAGTATCTTTTTCTTTTAACCAGACTCACGTTAATATGAGAGAGACACTAAGCGGACTTATAACGCGACTCGACTGTACATAACTAGAGCCGACCGAAGTTAGGCCGGTAGTCACGCTGTCTTGTCAGTTGTTTCTTGGCCGTTCATCGTGCTATATCGACACAAATGTAAGTAATGTATGTGCGTTCTGTGTTCTCCTAATATAACCCACCATAATACATCTGCACCAAACTATGTAAGTACTGATTGTTTAATCCTAATTATTGATTTTACAAGAAATAAGATAAAAAAAGTTAATTAGTTTCGGAAACTTCTGTTTTTAATTTTAGTCGTTCGAAAAACTGAATATGATAATTGATAATTTGTAAGAATAATCATTCTTTGATAATCAAAAACTTCGTAAATTAATAAGAAATTTTTAACTTTCTTATAATTATTGTTTAACTTTGTCAGTGTTTTTAAAACAGTAGGCACTGCAGTATTTACTTTAAACATTGCAAACCAATTTTTAATTTCAGTTTATATTATAAAAAATTGCTAAGTGATTTTTTAATGTGTATCGATATTTAAGAGATTTTTTAAATTGTTTGTTTCACTTACGAATGAGCTAATTGAATTATTGATTAAAAAGATAATAAGAGAGTTTATAATTGCAATGATAAATTGGTTTGAACAAGTGTCGTGACTGATGGGAATTTATCGGAATCTCCAGTTTCATAAATAGAATCTCCTAGATTCCATTGAAAAATTGTTAGCTATATGCTTGGGTGGGTTTGTTTTTCTTTTCATTATATTATTGTCTGCTAACAATCAATTATCAATTTTAATTTTAATGTATTCTGAAAAGATGTCTATAAAATCTGCAGAAATAATTTAAGTTAGTTTTAATATTGTCTATTTATTTTGAAAATGAAAAAACTTTTTAGATCTGTAACAAAGTTTTAGAGGAGTTTTAATTTTTCAATTTTTTTCATTTATTTAAACAATCTGTGACTATAAGCAGTATAAAAAATTAGAAAAAGTCTTTTATTTCCTTCAATTTTTGATTCCTTTAAAATTTAAAAGGAATAATACAAAATTTCATTTTTCCCCAGTTGTTTGTTCTAAATATTTCTGTATTAATTGGACTTTATTTGCATGCGTAAAATTACGGTTTATTTTTTGCTTCCTGAAATATATTAAATTTCAGACTTAGAACGACCGAAAAAAATACTACCCAAAAGTGAGAATTATTTAAATTTATCTATGTTATTCGTATATTGATATTCCCCATGATTAAGAAAAATGATTTAATCCATGCTAAATGTATATCTATAAATTAGTCGACTCGAATTGTTTTAACTCATTTCAAATTTGTTTGAATCATTTCAAATAATTTTTCTTAATCAGGAGAATCGACAATTAAATGAAAAGTCATATAAAATGTTTAAACCTAGTTTTCTAGATGAAAATTACATTTAAACATTTTCTTGCCTCAAAGTTTATTTTCAGTACATCAATATTCGTATGTTACAGAAACTGAGGAAAAGCCTGATAAAATAGTGAAAGAGGCTAATGGATCAACGAAAAAAGGAAAAGGCACGAAACGGATAGAAGTTTCTAGCTCCAGTAACAGTAGCAGTGCTAGTAGCAGTTCTGGTGAAGAAAGTACGAATTCTGAAAGTGAAACTAGTAGCAATAAACACGGCAATAACTAAACTTTTTTTTTATCTATTCTTAATTTTTTAAATAATAAATATAGTTAAGTAACATAACAGAGTACAATTATTGCTAATAAATTTTACTGCTAATGATGTTGATAACTGTTAACTAAAGATACTAATAATAAATAAATAAATTATTATAGACTTTAAAGTTTTAGTTTTTTGGTTTTAGTATGGTACATATAAGTAATTGTTAAAAAAAGATCAAATTTATTCTCAATTATTGTTTCTGAGTAGTACGTGAATGAAGAAGATGTATTGTGATCAACACCATACCATCTGATCATTTTATAATTTGGAATATCTGGTAAATTTAGATGCAACGTCAAGATGAAATAGTACATTTAAAGACTTTTATAACATTGATAATATATGCTTATAGATTCTTATCACATATTAATATTTTATTTCGTGAAATACAATAAATAACTATACAAAAGATAAAATATATTCGCAAATACTGTTTTCACACAGTATGTTACTGAAGAAAATGTATTAGGATCAACCGCATATGATTTGATCGTTCTCTTATTTGGATTACCTGATAAACTTTACTGTAATACTGAAATGGAATAATGCATTAAAATGCTATACAGATATTGCTGATATTTTCTCATAGATTTTTATAAGCCGTATTATTTTTGGTTTAGGAAAATACATATAAATAAACATTCAAAAAAGATCAATATAATCCGTAATTACTGTTTATAAACAGTACGTAGATATAAATATTGTATTTGGATACAAAGGAAAGCTCTTTCAATCTGATCGTTTTCTGCTATCAATGCCTAAAAAACTCTAATGTAATATTAAAATAAAATAGTACATTAAAAGACTAACCTGATATTGCTAATACGTTCTCATAGATTCTTATAAGATGCGTTATTTTTTATTTAATGAAATATATATATATATATATATATATATATATATATATATATATATATAATATGTATATATTAAAAAACGATTAACTTTATCTGCAATATCTGTTTTTAAACAGCACGCGAAAGAACAATCTGTATTTCGATCGACCTCATACAATCTGATCGTCTTCTGATTCGAATTATCCGATAGAGTTTGATATGTCAGAATGGAAAAATACTGAACAGTACATAGTGCATATTTCTCATAAATTTTCATAAAAAACCTTATGAACTTATCAGTAATCTCCCAATCAAAACAATAAGTCGAAACTCTCAGTACTTTATTTTGCTTTTTTATCCATTTTTCTCATCAAAATCCCATAGAAAAGTATACAACAAATATGTGTAATTTACTGATACAACCTCATTAACTCTATCGGTAAACTTTAGTATCGCAATTCTGGATCATTGTTAATTGGAAATACTGATACACTCCAATTCGTCGTTCCCAGATTGAATCCGATAAGTCTATGATTTTTTTCGTTCATCTGTAAGTTTCCGGAATTGCTGTTTCAAAAACACAATAGTTTATCATAACTTCCAATCAAACATCGTATTTTATTTGGATCTATCAGGATTTTTCCACAGGGAAACTGAAATCTTTTTCGATTTCCAGAAGAGCTGTTACCAGGTAGTAACATCCCTTCCAATAATTATTTAATTATACCAATTATTTTATTGGCTATAATTAAATCAATATTTTTTCATAATTATTATTTATATATATATATTTTTCATGACTTTCAATGCAGTTAGCAACATACGCATAAAGCATTGGAGTCGAATTCATAAATCAATATTTATTGATTCTTATTTTTTTCTTTTATTGCAATTTATTCTTTTTTTATTTAAGCATTTTATAATTTATTTTATTTTAATTATTAATAACTTGTTTATTAATAATTATTATTTCTTTATAAAAATGTCATAATTTCATTTCATACTCCTTTATTCCTTTATTATTTTACTTTATTATTAATAATTATTTTTCATTTATAATTTTTCTATAAATATTTTATCATTTCAAAATTCTATTTCATACTTTACAATAATATTCTTTTCATATTTCATAATTCATTTCGTTTTTCATTATTTATTTAATTATTAATAAATTTCATTTTATTATAAAATATAGTAATTTGAATTTATATTCAAATTTCATAATCATTTAATTTTTTAATATTGAATCATTTTATTTTCATATTTATTTACAACAATATTTCATAATAAAAATAATTTGAATTTAAATTCAAATTTAAAAATCATCAGCCGTAATAATGGCTGGAAGTCTTTTGCTAATTAATTAATTCATGCATAGCCAGATGGCATAACATGTACGATTTTTTTTTAAAAGCTGATTGACAGTAAGAATACGACGTCGTGACGTCACACATTTATTTTCTTGAATATAATTGTGAATAATAATTTATAAAACGCTTGTTTATCAATTATTTTCGATTCTTACATTTTTAAACTTTGATATGAGACGTAATTTGGTTCAGCTTAAAAGCTAATAAAAAAATACATTTTCAAATTCTCCGAGCTAGGAAATACTCTTGCATGTCATTTGTTTTTTATGAACTTTTCAGGTTCAAAAAAGTTACGTTTTTTGTTAAAGTTTGAAAATTTATGAATCGGAAATTATTAATAAACAATCGTTCTTTCAATTTTTATTCCCAATTATGTTCAATAAAATAGATTAATTTATGCAGAAATCAATGTAAGTGTTCAAAATTAAGATTTAAATGAATTTTGATTCAGATTGGAGCGATAATATATAAAAAAATCTGAAAAACATATTAAAAAAGGTGTTTTTTTAATTTTTCTGTCAATAATGTGCTTTGTCCTATAGAACATGTTATTTCTTCATACGGCGATCGAAAGAGACCATAAAATCGAAAAAATTTCATGATTTTGAACACATTTTAGGGTAAGTGTGAGTATTACCGCGGCTTGATGTGTCCGTCCAACTTTAACAGCATGGTTTGAAGATCCACAATAAGATATCGACTTAATTTTTTTTTTTAGATCGAGAATTAACTTATTCTAAGCCTTCCCTATCCAAAAACTCCTATAGAATCCACTCAACTGCGACAAAAACCGCATAGAAACCAATACAGTCTATACACAGAAAAAAAAAATTCTCGACTGAAGGTAAATATTCTTGATTCAAGAATATTTTTTTGGAGACCTAAACTTTCTCAGATAAAGTAGAAATCTTCTCCGACCAAGACGAATTTTTTTTAACCAAGACAAATTCTCTTGGCTCAAGAAAATGTTGACTTGGTTCCTGAAAACGTTTGTCTTCAAAAATATTTTCTTGACTCAACATAACTTTTTTTTCTGTGTAGGATTCTATGCGGTTTTTGTCGCAGTTGAGTGGATTCTATGGGAATTTTTGGATAGGGTTAAGAAAAATTAAGCGTATGATTTAATGTCAATTTCATAAAATAATTAGCATTTAAAAAAAAATTCGAAGTGCTACTATTACCGTGGACTTTAAAGAGACTTGTGACAATTATCGCGCAATCCGATGAAACAAAAATCAATGAAATAAATTATGAAAGCAAACGTTTAATTAAATAATGGATAGTTTTTTTTATAAAAAACAAACTTTTAACTTTATTAATGCACATCACGTTTGAATTATGGTACAGTTAACCAATACAATGAATATTATGACTGATATAATAATATACAATTTAATCAGTATCATTATTATTTATTTTCTTGACAGCTCTGCAATAATTTTGCCTCTTTGCGCTTCTTTTCACCACTAATAATAAATTTTTATGTTCATAATTACACTTATTTTTCACTGATTACTTTTTTAACTTTTTTTTTTCGTATTTTCAGAATTTGTTTGAGTTTTTACAATTCTGAATGTTCAATACAAGGGGTACACTTGTGGTCATTACTGCCTGGTCCCTTAGACTATAAATTCTTAACCAGACAGGGGGCCAAGCATTAATTACAACGAGTGTATAAGATAAACAATGAGTCATATTAATTTTGAGGTTATGAATAATTATATTTTAACCGCGGTAATTGTCGCATTCACCTAAGATACTACATATGTTTCTATTACCGTGGAATCAAGTGAAAACACGGTAATACTGACACGCTTAAAAAGTTGGTGACAATTATCGCGACAGTAAATTAAAAGTGACAATTGATTAGAATTCAATGTTTGTTGAATTTTCGACTATAAAAAAGTATAATCTTGCTCTGGAATGCAACAAATATAAGTATTAAAGCATTAATTCATAAAATAACACATTTTATTCGACCCTACAGTTGCACACTAACTGCAAGAAATTGATAATATTTTCTCTTAAAACGATCAATTGGTTTTCAATAATTTATAACAAACTATAGTAGTTACATTTTATATCGGATTGTTTGTTAATTACATTCTTGAAATATTAAATTTGTTGCTGGATTTTTTTTAAATTACAAAAAATTATGTATCATTCATTTATAATAGAATGAAAAAAATCCACGGTAATACTCATACCCGCGGTAATACCCACACTTATCTTACAATTCTGTGAGTGACTAAAAAGCGTTAAAATAAAAAAGTTTGGAAAATCCAAAAGTGCACACCTCGAACGTTCATGTTACAATAAAATATATAAATTATTAATTTTCACGTTCGATTACAAAATTTTTTAATAAACATCTAGAAAGAAATTCGTCGTTTTTTTTTTTTTTTATTTAGTTAATTCTATGACAGTTAACTTATAAAAAGACATTGCTCTACAAGTGTTGCAGTGAAACATTTACGGCTAACTTAACGAGAAAGTTTCTGGCAAGCCTTTGCTGGGTAATACTTTCCATTGTTGGCTTCAGAATACGGCAGTAGCTTAAGGCTGGGCGGCACCTAACGAAATCCTGAATTTAAGAATTCTAATTACTTTTGGAATATTTATGGGACTCGAATGATGAAAATCTTCCGAGGAAGTTCGTCTTCGGCTTCTAGTCGGAAGCTAAGAAAATTGCTGTTAGGACAATTATTGAATAAATAATTTGAATTCTTAAATTCAGGATTTCGTTAGGTCCGGCCCAGCCTTAAATATAACTTGCCAAAAAAACTTGCCGTCAATTTGAAGTGAAACTTTCAATCAACTTAACGTCATTGTCTGACGTTCATACTTGTAGTCAAATTAAATAGAAAGTTGCAGACAATTTACTGTCAACTTGAAGGTAACTGTCTGCTCTCCAACACTTACCTTTAAGTTCCCTTTGAAATATGGGGGTGACCCGGTTTTGTCCTAACGGCTAGTTATTTTCAGTATCGAAAAATGCCTCTCACATATTATGCCTCTTATAGCTCCGAGACAAATAATATTTAGAGCAGACGTGTTTATTTCGAGTGATTAATTGAGGAAGATTCATATTTAGTCATTTTACTTTGGTGTTATGTTAAATAAATACCTATATACAGTGGTGGCAGTACAACATTGTTACCTAATGATATAAAACGATGTCAATTTATAAGCATTTGTAATTCTAAGCAGTAGAGTTTGTATACACACTATAGTAAAGTCCCATGTGAAGTGCTGCACTCATATTTTGAGTGGATATGAAAAATAACCAGTTATATATCAGAGCAGGGATAATTAAATGCGCTATATTTTTATTATGTATCTTAAGACAGCCAGGTCGATTGAGAGTAGTTTGCATATAATAGCAGTCAGCCTTTCGTCTAGTCTTATTTTAGTGTACAATAATTTTAAATTCCTATGACTGTGTGTTACCAACAGATTTTGTCCACAGAAGTTGTAGCCGGTGTGTGTTTGCGCCCGTGTAATTTAACAGAGTGTATGAAAAATTGCCAAAAACTAGAACGACGCGATTTGGTGATAAAACAAAATTACTAGCCAAACAAAACGCAGTATTATAGATGAAACAGTTTGTACTTAAAAACAAGATGTGGCGTTGTAATCGATGCAACTAGAATTGATGGGAGAGAATGCTAAGAATACGCGGTAAAAAGATTTCAGGAATAAACAGAAATAAAAATTAAAACTTGCTGAAAAATCAAAGAGAGTGCGCTGAGAGTTTAATTAAATTCACAATTTAAGTCTCACTGTCCTTTACAAATGTATTAGATAACGGAAATATATATTAACAATAAAAATAATTTCAATATATATGACAATGGTACGACTCTGAGATAATGAACGGGAAGAACTTGAATGTTAATATGTAATTTTTGAAATTAGGAATAAACTATAAAGGGTAGTCCGTTAGTTGTGGACGAGTGTACCCGTGTTTCAGAAACGGGTGTACCCGTGTTGAAAAACGGGTAGAAATAAAAGATCCACGATTTTCTTTTTCCATTAATATTTTATGGCACCGAATCATTTCTAAATAAAATAAGACGCTGGAAACGGGTAAAACTTTTAAATGAGTCTATAATATTGGACTTGCAAAATATGCATAATAGATTAGCCAGTTAGTACTTAACAAGTATACCCGTGTTGAAAAACGGGTAGAAATAAGAGATCCACAATTTTTTTTTTCCTCTAAAATTTTATGGCATCGAATCATTTCTAAATAAAATAAGAAGCTGGAAACGGGTACAACTTTGATATAAGTCAATAATATTAGACTTAAGAAATATGCATAAAGGATTAGCCAGCTAGAGCTTAACAAGCGTACCCGTGTTGAAAAACGGGTAGAAATAAGAGATCCACAACTTTTTTTTCCTCTAAAATTTTATGGCACCGAATCATTTCTAAATGAAGTAAGAAGCTGGAAACGGGTAAATCTTTGAAATGAGTCTATAATATTGGACTTGCAAAATATGCATAATAGCTTAGCCAGTTAGTACTTAACAAGTATACCCGTGTTGAAAAACGGGTAGAAATAAGAGATCCACAACTTTTTTTTCCTCTAAAATTTTATGGCACCGAATCATTTCTAAATGAAGTAAGAAGCTGGAAACGGGTAAATCTTTGAAATGAGTCTATAATATTGGACTTGCAAAATATGCATAATAGATTAGCCAGTTAGTACTTAACAAGTATACCCGTGTTTTAGAAACGGGTGTACCCGTGTTAAGAAACGGGTGTACCCGTGTTTTAGAAACGGGTGTACCCGTGTTAAGAAACGGTCGTACCCGTGTTTTAGAAACGGGTGTACCCGTGTTGAAAAACGGGTAGAAATAAGAGATCCACAATTTTTTTTTTCCTCTAAAATTTTATGGCATCGAATCATTTCTAAATAAAATAAGAAGCTGGAAACGGGTACAACTTTGATATAAGTCAATAATATTAGACTTAAAAAATATGCATAAAGGATTAGCCAGCTAGAGCTTAACAAGCGTACCCGTGTTGAAAAACGGGTAGAAATAAGAGATCCACAACTTTTTTTTCCTCTAAAATTTTATGGCACCGAATCATTTCTAAATGAAGTAAGAAGCTGGAAACGGGTAAATCTTTGAAATGAGTCTATAATATTGGACTTGCAAAATATGCATAATAGCTTAGCCAGTTAGTACTTAACAAGTATACCCGTGTTTTAGAAACGGGTGTACCCGTGTTAAGAAACGGGTGTACCCGTGTTTTAGAAACGGGTGTTCCCGTGTTGAAAAACGGGTAGAAATAAGAGATCCACAATTTTTTTTTCCTCTAAAATTTTATGGCACCGAATCATTTCTAAATAAAATAAGACGCTGGAAACGGGTAAAACTTTGAAATGAGTCCATAGTATTGGACTTACAAAATATGCATAATAGATTAGCCAGTTGGTACTTAACAAGTGTACCCGTGTTGACAAACGGGTGTATTCGTGTTTACAAACGGGTAGAAATAAGAGATCCACCATTTTTTTTTCGTTTAAAGCTAAGTTTTATTATTAATTATAGATAATATTATTTTATTATTATTCTGTAAAAATCGTCTTTTAAGATAAATCATATTTTCTAATATTTGTTCATCTGTAGCTTCTTCATCAATCACCATGTTTATACTCGTGAAAACGGCGATATTAGTATTTATTTGTGCAGTTTTTATATCTTCTAATTGTGTAATCATCAATTGTTTTTCTCTATCAATTAATTTTCTTATCCAGCTCAATTCTAGCAGCTTATTAAGCAGATCAATTTGATGGTCTCCAACTTCATTTATCATACCTTCAATTGCTGTCCACAATTGATTTATTTCGCGATTTCGTTCCCCAGTTTCTTTGTTAGGTGGCCGGATATCATAAGTACCCAGTGATACGGCCATCGCAATCGTTCTTGATTTTAGATAAACAATTTTTAAATAATCTACAATGTAAATGAAAGTATAATTAAATCATATTATATTGTATCATTACACGTTTTTCAGTTCTAAATGTTACGTACTTATAAATGCGTTAGGATCCGGATGTTTCTCAAGTTCTAGATTTAAGTCTCGGTGATGGGATTCCATGTGATTATTCGTTCGGTTTTTCATTTTATATACCGAATAACCACTTGGTGTTACTCTCTTTATCCACCAATCGTCATAATATGTAAACATTGAATCAAATAATTCTCCGAAATTTGTTTTTGCCATCTGTTTTATTGATGCATACGTGGTTTCAATTAGATGAGCGGGTAGCAATGCTACAGCTTCTAACAATCGTAAAATCAAATGAATATCGGGATCTGTGCTTGTATTCACAGTTTTTCCAATGAGTCTTCTCTCCTGGGCATTGCGTGTGATGGCCTAAAAATAAATGAAATCTTGATTTCTACTAATAATGGCATTGCAGTGATTTCGAAATTTATAATGAAATATAAAAATTTGAAACCCCAAATTTTCAAATATTTGTAAAAAACCTACCTGCGTGTAATGAAAATAACAGTGCCTAGCTACAATGTTAGGAAATGCGTTTTTTATAGCGTTATGTAATGCTGTCTCAAAGTCTGACATGTAGCTCACTGGGACAAAAGATGGAAAATTATTTTTTAAAAAATGAAATACATGATCATAACAAGTTTCAGACTTGTTAGTCATTAGAACTGTCATCACTGAAATAGGCTGAAGTAAAAAATTAGATTAGGTTTAAACATTTGTAAAACAGCATTATCTATTATGAATTTGCATACTTTTTCGATGTTATTATTTTTGTTTACAACACTACCCATTATCGTTAAAAATTGAATATTTTTAACATCTGCAAATTGTGGACATACATTGAAAGTCGCATCGACAAATATATCTGTTGATCCAATATTTCGAATCAACTCATCATCGTATATATAAATATTTGTTGCAGTCTGCTGTCCTCCAGGTACTGTCATACTAAAAGATTCTTTGGCAACTGACAATCGAAACGCATCATTATTGCCATATGTTAAAACATTTTGAGTTTCAGCTTTACTGATTGCTTCCCAAAAAGATTCAATATTTTTATCTTTTACATTCAGCTTTACTCGTTGCGGCTGTTGTTCTTGTTGGTAGTTGTGAATATTCGGGCGTACTTTATTGAGGGAAAGAGTTGCAGCTACGTCATTACATCTAAAAGCAAAGAGTTCAATAGCACATTATATCGATTTCTAAAAATTTATTGCGTAATAACAGTTTTTATTTTACTTTTATAACTTACTTAATTTGAGCTACAGTATAAATTTGGCTAGGTCGCATTGTCGGAATAGCACAACAATTATAAACTGTTTGGTAGAAATCAACGGTTTCATGGAGCAGTGGATTCGGCTCGTGATTGTGTTTCGGCTCATCATTGGACCGAAAAATGCCGTTGGTGAAACGGCCGGATGCCAAACATTTATTTGATCCTTTTAGTTGGTCTCTAACACATGCTACATAGCTAAAGTTAAAAAATTAAAACGATTAATTGAAGCAAGTAAAAATAATTTCTCTTCGAACCCTTAATAAACATAATATAAAATTAATGATGATGAACATAGGATGTACAACTAATAACGTAATCTATTTGGTTTTACTGGAAATTCACTGGCACCACGATTAATTATACTTACGTATGTAATGTACCGAATTTATCGATGTAATCATTTTTTTTATGATAAGTGTAACCACCAATGTTCCACTGATTCAGCTGCCACTTTTTATTTTTAGTTGTTTTTTCGATAACACTCATCACTGTCACTTTAATTAGTTAATAATTAAAACCTATTAGTCATCAACTTATTTGTAAAAATGTATTTAAATTCAATGAAGCACAAAACTACGATTGAGGTTCAACGGTTCTTCTTTCTTCGACGCTATGATTAAACAAAGCGCGACTTCACGAGAAGAAAAAATCTTTTCTCTCTCTCTCTCCTCATGACACAAAAAATAAATGCAAAGACAAATTGAAGTCAAATATTGGTTGAACTATTTAGATTAAGATTACCAAAATTTCATAATATATGATAATAAATTATTTGTCTGGAAATTTAATGTAATAAACATATATACCTGAGCATCTTGCTTCGGTGATTGTTAATATCTATTTAAATGAATGATTACTTTTTAATAATGGATTTCAAAATTTCTCTAGGGAGTCAATAATGTTACTGGATACATCATACACAATTGTTTTGATATTATAGCTAGGTCTTGATAAGGATAATGGGAAGAAGGAAAAATGATAACGGAGAAAAATTCTGGTGAGAAGTAGTCATTACAACTATACATATAAAATATATTTTTTATTAATATTTTTATTATATGAATGTGAAAAAATCAAAAAATACTGTATTTTTATTTTTTTTTCAAACATTTTGTACACTCCCATTCATTCACATTTTTTTTGCTGATGCCTATTTTAGCACATTGTTTGTGAGACCAAAGCCAACAATTTCCACAAACAACAGAATTGAAATACGGCCATACGTTTGAATGGCATAAGTTACAATAAAATTTTTTGGTTCTTCTGTCTTCTATTTTTTTTTTTTAATCATTATACGCATCTTTCGTAAAATACATTTCTAAATTACTAACTACATCAAACCCATGGACTACGGCATCACAGAGTTTCTTCTTTACGTCATCTTTTGATATTTTATAACTACCTGCTAGAACAGCTTCTATAATTTTTTTGTGAGCAATAAGTTGTAGCAAGCGTTGGGTCTGAATGACTTCTGTAGAAGCCTGAGGAACTGTATTGTTTAAATCAATGGGTGAGAAGTCAGTTGTTATTCGTGTATCAGTGTGACCTTCAGCCTCATTTAAAACCTGCGGTACGGTAGAGTCCGATGCTATTGGATCAGAATCATCATGAATTTTATTGGCATTGAGATCTTTAGCACTGCGTAAGCCAAGAGACTTTGTAGGTGTAGATTGTTTATTATTTTCAGCGGATGTCGGAGATGACACATTTTGACGAGGTGTAGACTTGACTGGAGACTTTGGTAGCCCAGCACACGGAAAATGTGAAGTCATATCTTCAGTGTGACCTTCAGCCTCATTTAAAACCTGCGGTACGGTAGAGTCCGATGCTATTGGATCAGAATCATCATGAATTTTATTGGCATTGAGATCTTTAGCACTGCGTAAACCAAGAGACTTTGTAGGTGTAGATTGTTTATTATTTTCAGCGGATGTCGGAGATGACACATTTTGACGAAGTGTAGACTTGACTGGAGACTTTGGTAGCCCAGCACACGGAAAATGTGAAGTCATATCTTCAGTGTGACCTTCAGCCTCATTTAAAACCTGCGGTACGGTAGAGTCCGATGCTATTGGATCAGAATCATCATGAATTTTATTGGCATTGAGATCTTTAGCACTGCGTAAACCAAGAGACTTTCTAGGTGTAGATTGTTTATTATTTTCAGCGGATGTCGGAGATGATACATTTTGACGAGGTGTAGACTTGACTGGAGACTTGTCAGTTTCTTTTGATTTTTTATTAATTATACCTTCTACTTTTTTTATTTTCTTACTGTGATTACGAGAATGGTCAATCTCATCGAATTCATCAAGCAAATCGTACATCAAGGTTATTTTAATTTTAGCATAATCTTCTGATGGATCGATATTTTTCCTAAATTTATCTAAAATTATGTTAACTTCCTCTTCACAATCAACTTCCTTTGGTTCTTGCATTTTCCTTTTCTTTGTTTTTAATAAATTGACATCTTCATTTTCGTGTTCGGTATTTTTTTTCATTAACTTCTGGAGCTTTTCAACCCATGTTATTTTTTTAAATGTGATCACCTAAAAAAAAATGATAATTGTATATTTCCCATTTTTGCATGAGTTAATTTTAATTTACTTACTTTCGGCTCATGGTTATGGTTTGGATGCCATTTTGTTACTTTGAATTTGTTGTCATATACATCAAACCGGGCTACAAGTTTGACATCACATTTTTTATCTCTAAAAAAATTTAGCAAATAAATAAATTTGAACAAAAACTATATATAATATTAAACAAATGATTACTAAAACTTACACATCACGAGTACTTTCGTTTTGTTTGCCTGAATTATTGCAACAATGCAAATAAACCTCATAATAATAAATATGAGGACATGGGTTCTTCGACTTTTTGCTTTGAAAAACACGGTTTAAGGTCCGTGATTCTCCAATGACAAAGTTGTGGTTAGTTTTTTTGACATATCTATCCACAACTTTGTAAAATTGAATACAATCATCAAAGCATTGTCCAATATGAAAATAATCGGCCATGATAATCTATAAATTTATTATTTTTTATTGATATATTGTTATTATTATTATTTATTAATAATTTATTATTTATATTTATTTAAATAAAACGTAAATCCATTTAGAAATACGACTATATATTTGCTGGCTGAAGATAGAGGAACGTGCAATAAAATGAAATTCAATGGATCTCATACAAATAAAAAATAAAATGAAAATCGTCCAAATAAAGAAAGAAATAATTGTTATAGTCAATAAAAAACTTACCGGGTTTTTACGTTGACTTTGAGTCAACGACAATGACAAAAATGATAAAATTTAGAAAAATATCGTATTAATATATAAAATGAACGAAATACGTGAACTCTTCTTCTTTGTCCTGGAATATTTACTTTAAATCATACACAGACTTGGTAAGTATAAGATTGCACGTAGATTCTATAATAACACGTAACAAATGGCGCCAAAAATTCTGACAGATATAATTAATTAATGTAACGGGACCTAAGTCCACCTCCGCCGACCGGAAGCCGTTTCCTCACCCTTTTGGGCATACACGCGCTGCGTAAGTCCTTTCTTTTCTACCATAAATATTATATAGCGAAACATTGAGCAAGCTCAATATTGGCGGATATTATAACCCTTAGGATCAGAGATCCTTTGCGTGTGGGTGCCGAACCAACAGCCACTACGAGTCCATACCCAGAGTATCCTAGCATTCGGTTTCCCTCATGCCGGCTTGGAAGGATACGCCCATAGCACCAATTTCATGTATTGGTCGACATACCACTTGGTCAGGAGGGGTCGTGGTTTCTTCCCTCGCCTTCCTGAGAAGACACCCAGTTTTATAACATTCATACTTCCATACTTAATACATTCACACTCACACCTAACTTCGGACTGGCATCCGAGATGCACAGAGTCTTCACAATTCGTGAGCTCCGCACACCCATGCCCAGTTGCTCCGACAACAACTGGGTGGATGCCAGTTGAACCGCGATCTAGTATTCTTCTCCTCCTTCCTCTCGGTGCTGGAACTGGCTGCTGAGCTTGTGGTGGAGACAATCTTTGCTGAAACCATTGAAAACTTTAAAGGAGTTTGGGGATGTGGCAAGAACCCGCCCGATTTGTGGCCACTCCGCGACCCACCCATCTATGCTCTGGAGCACCTCACGCTGAGGCTCGAACTCGGTGCATTTTAGCAGTAAGTGCTGAACGGTGTCCCACCCTTTGTTGCATTGGGGGCATTTCCTATCTTTTGCGAGTCCGTACTGGAAGAGTCTATCTTTAAAGCAGCCGTGACCGGTTAAAATCTGGGTAAGCCAGAAATTAGGGCTGATGTGTTTGTTTGCTAGACGTTCAGTAACGTCGGGAAAGAAGTTGAATGTAATGCGTCCTTTGTCCGTTGTGGACCACTGTTCTTGCCATCTGCGAATGGTTTCTTTCTTAAGGGAGACAAGGCCTTCTTCGTCATCTGGCTGCACGGTCACGGTTCCAAGGGTTGCCTGTTTGCCAGTGCGAAGATTATAACGGGCGCAACGTTCATCAATCACAAGCTCAATGGGCACTGCCCCTGCAACTACACAAAGTCCCTCATACGATGCCGTCTTGTATGAAGACGTCATCGTAATCAGGGCTCGCCGTTGCAGGGCCCTAAGAGCCTTCCAATCCTCTACTCCACATAGGTCACTCCAACTTGCTGCCGCATAAATGACAACAGGCAAGAAGTAGCCCCTGTAGATAGTGGACATAGCCGGAAAGCGCAGTCCCCATTCAGTCCGTGCGAGACGGCGTAGACGACCAAAAGTTTTATCTAATTTCGCGCGCCTTGTCTTTATGTGTGTTGTTGGTTTGAGGTCCTGGTCGAAGTGTACCCCCAAGTATCTAACGCTCTTTTTGAATGCTATTTTTGAATTGCCTATAGCGATTTTCGGTGGCTTTGAGTCATACTTGGGCTTTTTCTGTCTTTTCGCTTCGTAGGGGTACGGACCTTTGTCCTTGCGTGGACCGCGTCGGGTGTAATCTCTTTTGAGGAAGATAGCTTCAGTCTTAGACTCCGACAGTGTGAGTTTCGCGGAACGACACCATTCCAGTATCGAGTCTACCGTCCCTTGCCCCTTTCTTTCAATGTCCGCGCGTGAAGTGCCTTCTATGATGACGAGGAGGTCGTCAGCATATGCTACAAATTTACTCCCGTGTTCTGTTGACTCTAATTCTTTAAGTAGATCATCGAACATAATGTTCCAAAATAAAGGCCCTAAAACTGATCCCTGTGGACATCCTCTTGTTGGCTTTTTATATTCTTTCCCGAATCCCCATGACAGTGAGACTGTCCTATCCTCAAAGTAACTTTGAACCACCCTGTAAACATTTTTGGGGCATTCCCGCTTCTTCAAACCCTCGAGTACTCGCGGCCACCACACGTTGTCAAAGGCGCCAGAAATATCGAAGAGAAGTCCGATTGCCAGATTCTCTGTTGTCGAATCTAACAAGCGGCGCATCTCAACGATTGCATCTTCAGTCGACCTTTTGGCCATAAAGCCAAACTGTTGACTGGAGATATTATCCCCAGCTAAGACTGTGGTGGTGAGTCTCGACTTAATCAGCCTCTCAAATACCTTCCCGATTACCGATAGTAAGCAAATTGGTCTATATGATTTAGGGTCACTCGCGTCTTTGTCACTGCTCTTAAGGAGCATGATAATCCCACCCTCTTTCCATGCGGTTGGGAAAACTCCTAATTCTAAGCATCTATTATATAAATCTAAAAACTCTCCTGATAAAATTACTGCCGCCCTTTTGACTACCTCATTTTCAACTAAGTCTGGCCCGGGTGCTTTTTTGTTTTTAAGGGTCTTTAAAATTCTGTGTAGTTCGCGCGGGGTGAATAAGTCGGCGTCCGCGGTGTCTGGTGGTGTTTGTGAATTTACTCGGGTTGCTTTCTGCTCCTCCGTTTCTACCTCTGGTTTGTCATCAACAATGTGTGTGTTTAGAAAGCAGCTAGCTGTGTCCTTGAAGCTTTCTGTGGATCGTCCGTCACGCCGGAGTGTGGTGAGCACTCTGTTAACTCGGTGTTTATCTGCCTGGAGCTTGTAAACGATGCCCCAGTGCTCCTTGTTACCGTTCGACGTGACAAACTCTCGCCAGCTGTTTTCTCTCTGTCTTTTAACGTGTTTTGAGTATGTCTTGCAAAGCGTCAAGTATGTCCATTTAAGTTCTGTCTTCCTGTCTTTCTCCTCCTCTCTCTGGTATCTCCTTCTGGCTTTGTACACTTCTCTCTTTTCCCTTGTTAGGTCCCTGGTCCACCACGGGTATGACTTTTTGTGCAGTTTCTTCTTTGGGATAGCAAATTTAAATGATTCTATTATGACTGTAGTGAGTGCATCGGCATACTTTTCCACGTCCTCGATCGTTTCCAGTGCTAGGCCGTCAAGATTCTCTCTTGCGAGTTCCGGTAGTTTCTCGTGGAACTTTTCCCAGTCAGCCAACGCAAGGTTGAACCGCTTGGGATCCGCCCCGTCAAGACCCTCCCGTTCTCTTGGAATTCCTAGGCTGATTTCGATCGCATAATGGTCAGTACTTTGCACCCACTCGCGTTTGATGGACCAGTTTTTTACGTACCGTGCAAGTTTTGGGGTAGCTAGAGTAACGTCTATATATGATTCCCCTGTGGTTGATGAGTAAGTTGGTCCCTCCCTTTTAATGTTTAAAATCTCCAACCCATAATCGTCAATAAAATCCTCTAGTTTTTTCTGACAGATATAGAGATATAGGACGTGCTAGAATGTTCCTTTGTGTCGAAGCTTACATTTTCAGCCACCAAAACATTAATGTTTTTAAAACGAGACCGCCATCTTAAACCATTTTAAATAGCGGCAAAACTGTGCTATACAAAATTAGCGAAACATGATTCAAATAAATTATTTTTTTTAAACTATTAAAATATCTAGAAATGTCATAAACCATTAAAGATCTTTTTCTTACGGCAAACGCCACGAGACCTCTCTCTCACATTCAGAAAAATGAACAGGACTATCTTTGTTGCACTCGAGAGTAAATGAGGATTTTAAAACTATTTTTGTCGAAGATAAATCAGAATTTTTGCAAGCACGACATTTTTGCCCTCTGTTAAGGTTCCAAAAATCGCTAAAGACTCTCTATTTTAAGCTTCCTGCGTTCGTCCGTGAAATGAGTTGAATGGATATCGGTTGAGGTTGCCCCTTGAAAATTGAAGAGTAACTCAAGGATTTAGAAGATCAATTGATTTTAAGTGAAACTTTTGAACCGCAGTTATTCATCCTACTGATTAATTTTTTCTTGAGAAATAATGATATCGAGAAAGGTTACAATTGAATTATGATTAAAATTTATAAATGTGTATTTTTCAATTGTTAGTAAAATATTAAAATATATAAAAATAACTGACCATCATTAAAAATTAATCCGTTAATTGTAATAGCTAAAGTTAGTAACTTGCATTTGGACTGAAGAAAATTGGCTAATGCAATTTCTCCAGTTGAAATACAATTATTAATTGAAATGATTCGAATTATTAGGTGTATATTTTTTGTTTAATTATTAAAATAAAATGTTTAAAAACTAGATGAACTACACTTACGCTACAAATTAAAGGAACCGATAAATTTTATAAATTTTTTAGTGATTTTTAGAAGGCCGTAACTTTGTTAAAAATCATCGTATCGAGATTTAAAAAAAAAAACATTTTATAACTTAAAATCTGTAGTTTCAGTGCATTTTTTTTCGAAATTTTTAAGAGCTCCGTCTATTCCGCAAACGTAAGAAATACCGCGGGACAAAAAATTTCGAAACTTTTTATTTTTCCGAAGAGCCCACGGACCGTGGAAAAATTCTTTCAACTAAACCAATGCATAAGTCGTTTTGCAAATTTATTCAGCTTCAATTTGGCTTTTTTCTTTAACCTCGTAGGACGATTTGTCGCAGAGATATCAGCCTTCAAACAAAAAATGATCCTTTTGGCTTTGATCATCGATATTCCAGCTACCAATGATCGCACAGTAATTTGAAAGGCGGCGTTAAAAACTTGAATAAATTCCCTACAAGACTCTCATAATTTTTTGAAAAAAAAAAAAGGCCATTCGGTAGCCGAAATGGAAGGTAGATTTTTCAATTAATCGATATAAAAAGTTAGTTTTATACATACATATCTTGTGATATATGTTAGTGTATAGTCATGACATAAACTAAACTCATTTTCTAAGAGTGAGGGTAAAAAAGGACAACGATTACTTTCGATAGAGAACTTCAGAAAGTTGATTTGACATAACATTATATAGGTAATGTGCCAAACTAACCTTCACATAAATAAAGTATTGAAAATTTAATTAGTATTAGATCATAATTGTAATCGCTGTTACACAATGGCAAGACCAGTTATAATTATAGAACATCATAAATAATAAGATAAATACTTTTAAAATATGAAATAGCTGTAAAATTTACAGGTTATTTTGTTTACAATAAAATACACGTAATAAAATTGTTTTATAATGGGAAATGCATAAGTTATGTGGTATGAAAACCATATTTTCAACATTTTTTGAGTCCATTAAAATTTTCAAGGCTATCAAATTATCGGAAGAAATAGTCAAAACATAAAGCTTAAGGTCATAAATTAAAGATTATTAGACGAGCTTTCAGATACTTTTTACGGAAATTGTCTATGAATACTAGTTTCGAAGTTATATAAGCTTTAGTAGTTATTAAAAACTGATTTTTACGAAAAATCATGAAAATTTCAAACAGCCATAATTTCAAAACTATCTGATTGATTCAGCCCATCTTTGAACTTGATCAAAATAATCGCTTATAGAATAAGTGTGAAAAATTTCATTAAGATCCGATAAGAAGTGTGGGTGCTATCGCAATGACAAGACCAGTGATAATCATGAGGATTGGAGGTACATTTGATACATCATAAATAATAAAAGAAATACTTTTAAAATATAAAATAGTAGTGAAATTTACAGGTTATTTTGTGCACAATAAAATACAACTGACGAAACTGGATTTTAATGAGACAAGCATAAGCTATGTGGAATGAAAACCATATTTTCAACGTTTTTTGATTCCATTAAAATTTTCAAGGCTATAAAATTATTGGAAGAAATGGTCTAAATATAAAGTTTAAGGTCACAAATTAAAGCTTATTAGTCAAGCTTTAAAATACTTTTTACAGAAATTATCTATGAGTTTTAGTTTTAAAGTTATACGGACTTTAAAAGTGATTAAAAGCTGATTTTTTCGAAAAATCGTTAAAATTTCAAACAGCCATAACTTCTAAACTAACCGACCGATTCAGCCCATCTTCGAACTTAACCGTGGTAATTACACATAAAATAAGTGTAGAAAGTTTCATTAAGATCGGATAAGAATTGTAGACGCAATCGTGTCCTCAAAAGTCGGTTCTATTACACATATATATATATATATATATACATATATAAATTTTTCAACGAATGGTATTTTTGAACTCTACTCAACTAGTTATGATAGTTTATGACGAAATTCCTTGTAAAATCGACCATGAGGACAAATACAATAGTTAGATTTTTAAAAAAATCTACCTAAAAAATTTTTTATTTTTAACATCCATTAGAAGTAAGTACAAGAAAATGACTATTTTTGATTTTGTAGTAAATCAACCGCTACTGTGCAAATATCAATAAAAAAAATAATATTGCCATGGACTTTGTTAGCTTAATGTATCACCAATAATCCTGTGACTTTTCAAATTGATCTATCGAACCGTTTTTTGGGAATGACAATCAGAGTTTTGCTAAACAATTAAAGAAATAAGTTTTGTTTCTTTGATTGTGTAATCATAATCAAAATGAAGAAATCATTTTTTTTCGACTTTACTCAAATTTTTGCATTGGTTACTTAGCGAATGCAAGGAAATGACAAAAAAAAATTTTAAAAATGTCAAAAAAAAAATTTCATTAGAAATGATTCGGTGCAATAAAATATTAATGAAAAAGAAAATCTTAGATCTCTTATTTCTACCCGTTTTTCAACACGGGTACACCTATTTGTCAACACGGGTACACCCGTTTCTGAGACACGGGTACACTCATTAAGTACTAACTGGCTAATCTATTATGCATATTTTGTAAGTCCAATATTATAGAATCATTTAAAAGTTTTACCCGTTTCCAATGTCTTATTTTATTTAAAAATGATTCGGTGCCGTAAAATATTAATGGAAAAAGAAAATCGTGGATCTCTTATTTCTACCCGTTTGTAAACACGAATACACCCGTTTGTCAACACGGGTACACTTGTTAAGTACCAACTGGCTAATCTATTATGCATATTTTGTAAGTCCAATACTATGGACTCATTTCAAAGTTTTACCCGTTTCCAGCGTCTTATTTTATTTAGAAATGATTCGGTGCCATAAAATTTTAGAGGAAAAAAAAATTGTGGATCTCTTATTTCTACCCGTTTTTCAACACGGGAACACCCGTTTCTAAAACACGGGTACACCCGTTTCTTAACACGGGTACACCCGTTTCTAAAACACGGGTATACTTGTTAAGTACTAACTGGCTAAGCTATTATGCATATTTTGCAAGTCCAATATTATAGACTCATTTCAAAGATTTACCCGTTTCCAGCTTCTTACTTCATTTAGAAATGATTCGGTGCCATAAAATTTTAGAGGAAAAAAAAGTTGTGGATCTCTTATTTCTACCCGTTTTTCAACACGGGTACGCTTGTTAAGCTCTAGCTGGCTAATCCTTTATGCATATTTTTTAAGTCTAATATTATTGACTTATATCAAAGTTGTACCCGTTTCCAGCTTCTTATTTTATTTAGAAATGATTCGATGCCATAAAATTTTAGAGGAAAAAAAAAATTGTGGATCTCTTATTTCTACCCGTTTTTCAACACGGGTACACCCGTTTCTAAAACACGGGTACGACCGTTTCTTAACACGGGTACACCCGTTTCTAAAACACGGGTACACCCGTTTCTTAACACGGGTACACCCGTTTCTAAAACACGGGTATACTTGTTAAGTACTAACTGGCTAATCTATTATGCATATTTTGCAAGTCCAATATTATAGACTCATTTCAAAGATTTACCCGTTTCCAGCTTCTTACTTCATTTAGAAATGATTCGGTGCCATAAAATTTTAGAGGAAAAAAAAGTTGTGGATCTCTTATTTCTACCCGTTTTTCAACACGGGTATACTTGTTAAGTACTAACTGGCTAAGCTATTATGCATATTTTGCAAGTCCAATATTATAGACTCATTTCAAAGATTTACCCGTTTCCAGCTTCTTACTTCATTTAGAAATGATTCGGTGCCATAAAATTTTAGAGGAAAAAAAAGTTGTGGATCTCTTATTTCTACCCGTTTTTCAACACGGGTACGCTTGTTAAGCTCTAGCTGGCTAATCCTTTATGCATATTTCTTAAGTCTAATATTATTGACTTATATCAAAGTTGTACCCGTTTCCAGCTTCTTATTTTATTTAGAAATGATTCGATGCCATAAAATTTTAGAGGAAAAAAAAAATTGTGGATCTCTTATTTCTACCCGTTTTTCAACACGGGTATACTTGTTAAGTACTAACTGGCTAATCTATTATGCATATTTTGCAAGTCCAATATTATAGACTCATTTAAAAGTTTTACCCGTTTCCAGCGTCTTATTTTATTTAGAAATGATTCGGTGCCATAAAATATTAATGGAAAAAGAAAATCGTGGATCTTTTATTTCTACCCGTTTTTCAACACGGGTACACCCGTTTCTGAAACACGGGTACACTCGTCCACAACTAACGGACTACCCTTTATAGTTTATTCCTAATTTCAAAAATTACATATTAACATTCAAGTTCTTCCCGTTCATTATCTCAGAGTCGTACCATTGTCATATATATTGAAATTATTTTTATTGTTAATATATATTTCCGTTATCTAATACATTTGTACAGGACAGTGAGACTTAAATTGTGAATTTAATTAAACTCTCAGCGCACTCTCTTTGATTTTTCAGCAAGTTTTAATTTTTATTTCTGTTTATTCCTGAAATCTTTTTACCGCGTATTCTTAGCATTCTCTCCCATCAATTCTAGTTGCATCGATTACAACGCCACATCTTGTTTTTAAGTACAAACTGTTTCATCTATAATACTGCGTTTTGTTTGGCTAGTAATTTTGTTTTATCACCAAATCGCGTCGTTCTAGTTTTTGGCAATTTTTCATACACTCTACACTTTGTATCCAACTAGACAGGAATACCAACTTTTGTAATTTCAACTTACCCGATGATAAAGTAGATTTCAAATGGTAACTTTATTACAGGTAACGACAGTGAAAAAAATTAAATTAAAACTATTCAATTTACAAGGGCAAAATTCGCTTATTAGAAAAAGTTAATAATAATTTCTACTTAATATTTAATTTTAAACAAAATTGTGCATTGCAGTAAATTATTACTTTTATTAAATATTTTTTTGTACTACATTTAATAGCTAATTAAAAAATTAATTATTTATTTTTATAATTATTAAATTTTTTTACGGTGCTTAATTAATTAATAAATAATATATATTTTCTTTTAGATTTTATATTTTGAACATGTAAAATTATATTTGACGACTTAATTTAACATTTTTTAATTATTTTATATAAATGTAAACTATATTTTTTTAGTTCTGTAATGAAATAATTAATTGAGTTATATAACTCAACAATTAAATCATTCATGATTATTTAAACATGAGTAATTTTTAAATTTTTAAAAAGATTCAGTTTCCAAAACTTAAAGAAATTGAATTTCTTAATTGCGTCTTCTCTGATTAAAAGTTCTAATTGAATTCAATTAAAAAATTAAATTTAAAATAATAATAAACAAATTGTACATTGTAATAAATAATTATTTTTATTAACTTTTTTTTTCTACATTAAGTAGCTGTTTCAAAAGTAAGTAATCTTCTTTTTATTATTAAATCTTTTTATAATGCTTCATAAACTACTAATTAATATATATTCTCTTAGACTTATTATTTTTATCATGTAAAATTATACTTAACGACTTAATTTAACATTTCTTATAATAAAATAAATTTTCATATATAAATGTCAATAGTCTCTTTTTAATATTTACTCTGTTAAAAATAGATAACTTGACATTATTAAGTAACGACAACAACTTATTATTATTTTCTTGTTTAAATAAATAGCATATTCTCTAGGATACATTTTAAAATTATAAACATCAAATAATTAAAATCTAATTAATTTCCATAAAGTCTTTAAAAATAATCCTTTTTTGTTGAGTCAAAAGAACAATTTTAACGAAAACTTTGTCGCTTCATATTAAAATAATTGAGTTATTATCTCAAACACTACATTACTCATGTTCATTTGAACATGAGTAATTTTACAAATTTTAAAATGATTCCGTTTTTCAAAACTTTTACAAGTTTCATTCTTTAATTATCTTCCCTGATTAAAAAATTTTATTGAATCCAATTGAAAAATTCCACTTGGATTTTAGAAATTTTTAATTGACTCAATAGACTTTATTAAAAAGTTCAATAAAAAAAAATTATCGACAATAAAATTATTATTTTTCAATTGAATCTAACTTAAATATTTCAATCAGAAAATAATCGATAAATAATTATTATTTTCTGATTTAAATATTGCCATTGGATTTAAACCGAAGATAATAGAAAAAAAAGTAATACTGAAGTTAACCGACGTTCAATAATTTTTGGATTATTTTAGAAACGATAAATTAAAAAAAAAAAAAAAAAACAATATCTCCAAAGTTTGCATTTATAATTTTTAAAATTTTAAATATATATTTATTTCTATTTTTTTTAATTAAATTACTGAAAAAAAAAAAATTCAAAAATTTTTTAGTATCTGCTAACTTCAGAATCATAAAAAAAATGATTTTCCTATTGAATCTGATTAAAATATTTCAATTGGAAAATCATCGAAAAACAATTATTATTTTTCGATTGAAGCCAATTGAAATTCAATCAGTTAATCGGAACGCTCTGGACTACATTCCAATTGAGTTTTAATCAAAATTTTTAATCACGGAATTGGCAACTAACTTCAGAGTCATTACAATCGATTCATTCAAATTAGTATTATTTTATCATTATTTATCTTTTACATTAATATTATCCATCATTTATTCAAGTACCACGAATTTATATTCTCTATAAATCTAAGACATCAAGCTCCAAAAAAATTAATAAATCATCATAATTCTCGTTACGATCGGCATTGTCTGAAATGGAAAATAATTACTATCCTTTTTTCTCTATTTGATTTACCAAATACTATTATTTCGTTCATAGATTACCAGCATCATTTTGATATGCCCTTTGAAATGCATTTTAAAAATTACTGGCGCAGGCTAAGAAGTTAGGTATATTCAATACCCCTGAATGGTACAAATTCCACGCTCTCGTAATCTGTGACTCACAATACAGTTTTTTGGCCGATGGAGTATTTTTTGTGATTTCTTCTCCATTACATAATGATTCAAACTCGGTGTGTCACTGCTTGAAGATTAGTCAGTGCTTCTGTAATTAATAAATGTTTCAGTTTTTTTTTATGAACACAAAAAAGGCGACATCTAAAAAAAATCCAGATTATTTATTAAAATTTTAGTGAAAAAAAAACTGAAACTGAAAAAATAATCGAATAAATAAGAAATTAAATTAAGAAATCTGAAGTTAAGGAGGTTCGAGACCGATTATCTTTCTAGGGGATCTCGTAGATTTTCTATTGTATTTTTGCAAGATTACAACTCCTACACACCAAAATTTCATTGATAGAATATATTATAAATTGACTTAGTTTTAAGAATTAACACAATATACACTACTGGAAAAAATTAAGGGATCAAAAAAAAATTCCAAATTTTTGGGCAAATTTCAACAAGCCGTAACTTCGAAAGAAATGGTCGTACAAGAAATCGATGAAAAAGGAAATTGTAGCTCCAAGTGTCTAGTTTTTGGATTAGAAATTTAAAAATTTTTAACCTCTGCGGTTTTTGAGTAATCGTAGAAAAACTAGCAACAAAAAAATTTTCAAAATTTTTTTAGTTATTTTTTTTGGTCTACGGGCGTGGAAAAAATTTTTTTAGCTTAACCACTATAAGGATCGGATACTTTGTTCATTTAGCTTTAATTTGGTTTTTTGAACACCTCGATACGTCCACTTCTCGCCGAGATATCGGTCTTCAAATGGAAAAGGATCCTTTTGTGTTTGATTATCGATATCTCAGCAACCAATGATCGCACAGAAAGTTAAAGGTGGGTTTCAAGAACTTGAATGAATTCTCCTTAACGACTAGCCATTGCTTTTCCAAAAAAAAAATTTTTTCTTATTGTTACATGAATTTGAAAATGCAACAAAAAAAGGGCTATTGGTGGTTTTTTGGAAAATCGAGCGCTAGATCGAAAATATTGAGGAAACCACTAATGTTAAGTGTGCCTTTTACAGTTCAATATGTCCACAAAAACCCTACAAAAAATCAAATTAATCCAGCCAGCCGTTTTTTTGTTTCACTCGATCGAATTTTTGAAAAAATTAAAGGATCACGTTTTTTGCTCTGAAAAGCTCATAATTTTTAAAAATGAGAAAAAAAAATCGTTTTTCCTAGCTTTTTCCACATTTTTGCTCCAGAAAAAGCTTAAATTTAAAACAAAAAAAAATTTCGAAAAAAAAAAAAAATTTCAAAAAATAAAATTTTTAATATCATCGCATATTTAAGAAATTAATTAATTGTTTTATTTTTACCTGTAAAATTCCATATAGAAGGATGGTCACCAAATCGAAGATTTACTTTCTTGTTATAGGATTCGCCCTGTGGAAAAGGTCTCATAAATTCTCATAAAAAAAAATTGACTATGAGAAAATGATGTGTATTTGTCATTGTAAATCTTTATAATTTCTCATAGATTTTCACTCTTATAGAAATGACCTCAGAATGAATTTTCCCTTTTAATTCTCATACATCATAGTTGGAATTTATGAGAAATGAAGATAAGTATTTATAACTATGAGTACTTGTGAGATCTAAAAAACATATATGAGTATTATATTTGCTGTAGATATAAAAACCTATGAGATTCAAATAGGAAATTTTCAACTTATTTTCATGAGATTCGATGAGGAAAAATCAAGATTAAATTAAATTTGAGTTTCTCGTCTCGTGATCTATAATTAATTATGAGGAATAAACTGATCCAATCAGCATCTATTGTACGGTTCTATGATCAATTTTTTAAATTCTTTTATATATAAGTATTTATAGGGAAATCACAAAAAGTAAATTGCGTCTATTCCTATAAGAGCTTCTAAGATTTAATTTGTTAATTTATTTATTAATTTATGAATTTGTAAACTTATTAATTATAGTAATAAATATTTTTCAGCAAACTTCTGAAAGTATTCTTATGAGTATTTAAATGAGAATTCGCTAGAAATTAATTTCATGTTTAAAGTATTCGGATTTATAAGATTGAATTTGCCAGTTCGACTGCTACTGATGTGAGTTATCATAAGAAAATTTAGGAAATTTCTCTGTATGAGCATTTATAGTCAACTTACAAAACAACAAGAAGCGCACATACCCTTCAATATTTATGCGTTTAAATCGGTAAATCTGTGTGCCATTCAAATAAGTATTAATGATAAATTTCTAAAAGTATTCGTATGAGTATTTAAATGAGAATTCGCTAGAAAATAATTTCACGTTTAAAGTATGGGGATTTATACGATTGAATTTGCCAGTTCGTCCGCTACTGATGTGAGTTATTGTAAGAAAATTGAGGAAATTTCTCTGTATGAGAATGGAAATATATTCCTACAGATTTGTGTATATATATACTAAAGCTGTCCATATGGTACTTTGATTTATACTCGAAATCAATAATTATAGTTACAAACGCACTTATTTTGATACTTTTTTTTTTCATTAAATTTTTGTTAGTAAATAATGCAATTTTCAAAAAGATATTCACCGTTGCAATAATAAATTATAAAAGGATAGTAAAACATTATCTAGATATATCTATGCCAATATTTTGACCACCATTATTCAAGAAACAACTTCAGAACACTGATGCTTAGTGTTTTGAAAATTACAATTGTTGTGCATTACCTGACATTTTCATTAGATATTTACCTTTATTGGAATAATAAATATCTGTCAATTGATTTTTAAACTATATTGTACATAAAAGCAAGGACATATATAAACAAAAATTATAGTGTTTGGGAGAGCTATTTATTTTATTGTACTTTCTTAAAATAAAATTTATTTTAATGATTTTAATTGAGTAGTCATATCAGCAGTAAAAGAAAATAAACGTGCAATAAAGTGAGTGCAAAAAAGATTAATAATTAAATTTTTTTTTTCAGTGATTCGCATTAATTATACGAATTTTGTTTTCTTTTTTTTTATTATAAATTAGTAATATGATTTTTTAATTCTTATATTTTCAGAGATTCTCATCTTCGTTGACAATATCATCTATATCTTTATTGTCTTCTTTAGCAAGCTCTGTATTTTTGTCATCATCATCATCATCACTTTCCTCTTCATCAATTTTTCCACTTGTATCTTTAGGAGTATCTTCTGTAATATTTTCTAAGTTTACAGTTTTATGAACCTCTTCTTCGTCAGAATTTTCTGAGCTATCGCTACTCTGTTCAGCACTTGATATCTCTGTATCTTCACTATCATTACTTGTAACTGATGTTTTACAAATTGCAAATTTTTTTGTATTTTCGGGTGGTACTTTGGCCGGTTCCATACTTTTCTAGAATTTAAAATGAAAAAATCTTATTCACGCATTTACTTTTTTTGAGCTTGCTCAAAACTTTTCAGTGGTTTTACAAAAATAACAGTCTAATGATACGGTCTCAATCCTGATTAACAATATTAATTTTTATCTCTATTAATAATTGCACACCTCAAGCGTGAAAGCGCTGAGGATGCTCTACTGTCGCTCAATTTTTAGTATATTTCTGTCATTCTAACATTTACGTACCTTTTCAGATCTTCGAGCTTCTCGGCGTAAGTCCCCAATCTTACTTCTAATGTAGCAATCAACCTTTTTTATTTCATCAGGTATACTTTCTTCTTTTACTCCGCCTTGTTTAAGATAGTATGAATAGATATCTGTAATAATGAAGAAATATTAATTGAAAAAATTTTTTATTAATATCAATATTCAAACAATAAACATTTATTAATTTTTTTTCGGGGGATGTTATAATTTTTTGATATACCTTTAATTGCTTGCAGTTTTGTAGCATCCAATGCAGGTTTTTGTTCTTCTACTTTAACTTTATTAGATTTTTCACCGTATAAACTACTATTTTTTAATTCTTCTTCGGTAAATAGAATTATGAGTATATTCCGAACGAACTGTGAACCCGATTTTGCCCTGACAGCAACCGCATCATAATATTTTTTGGGAATAAAAATGCCTTGTCCAAGATGAATCTGTAATCAAATTTGTACAAATCTGTAAACCACTTACTATAGTGAGATATTCATAGAAAAGGAAAAATACATACAGTATCATCAGATATTCGATTAAAACCAGACAAAGGGAATCCCGTTTTCCTTTCGAGTTGCAATGATTCCATATTTGAAGGGGTATCTGTGAAATTTACAATTCATTGTGAGAAGGAAATTTAGTAAATAAATTTTTTGCAATTCATAAAAGTTTCAATTAAAAACATTATTTAGTATAAAATTAATAGATCTTTTAGACTACGTTAACGTGATTGTGTAATGCATTTTTATTTCACGAGCATCACGGTGATTTTGAAACTCACGTGTACACTAAAGTGAATACGTATACAATTAAGTGAATAATTTATTTTTTGAAAAATTAATTGAAACAAAAGAATATTATCTGGAACAAATTCATTTTCATTAAATTCAAGTAATTTCATTTCCCTTATTAAAAGAAACCATTTAAAGCGATTAGAAAAAAAAAAATTTTAAATACTTTTTAATGCTTTGGAATTCTTTTAATCAGGGTTAAGCAAAAATGATCATTTACTTGATTCAACAAAATACATTATTGCTACTTTATCATTAAAACATTTTCTTGAATCAAGTAATAATCCCTAACGGAACCAAATTACGGTAATCCGCCGTAAAATACGGTAATAAGGTAATCCACCGTAAAAATACCGGCTAATCACAATTTGCGGCAGATTAACCGCATTTTACAAACGATTCAGCGTTGTTCTGGAATTCATTGTTAGTATTTTACAATGGGTTTCGCAATCGCATTTTAGTGAAATTATCGCATTTTATGGAGGCTGTAACGTACCTTATCTCTTTTACGGTGAATTTACCGTATTTTACGGTAAACCCACCGCAACTTACCCATTTTACCGTAAGTTACGGTAATTCCACCTGAATTTTTACGGTAGATTTATCGTAAAATGTGACAAATTTATAGTAAATTTGGTGTGCTAGGGTTTATTCAGAACCCCAACTTATTTTTTTTTATAGTGTAAAAGTTTTCGTTAAGTATAAAATGATTTAATGTCAACAAGCAATTGTAGGGGTGCTATGTGGCTAGGGATAATTAAAAATATACAATACACATATATTACCTCGGTGCTCATTCCAATAATCTAAGATCTGTTGTACCATTTGTGATAGATGATTACATTGCTGTTGTAAATCATTCATTGATTTTCAAGTTTTCCGAGCTTTTCAATTACAACTTCAGTCTGACTATGCTTATGATGCTTTTTTTTTCCTTTATTACTTTTCGAACTTACGCTGAAATTATTAAACGTAATTTAAATTAATTTTCAGTCTATACGACTTACAAATTTTGTACGTAAGTTTGATTAAAATAAAAAACAAACATCGATCGTAAAAAATCGAATTCCTCATTATCTTCAAGTATTTATTGTTAACAAAAATTTTTTTTACTAATGGATTTTCAATGCAAAACTTTTGTTATAATAATTTCAGGTTCATTTACATGTACACAATAGAAAAACTAATTTATCCGATATTTTCATGAATTATAAAACTTGAGAAAAAGTAATAAAATTCAAAACTTGTATACTTTCAACATAAAGAATATTTTACCTTTTCTTCTTTCAATTGAATTTAGTTATAATTAATGAAATTCATGTAAAAATTTTATATTTACTAAGAATTAAAATTAATTTCCATCACAACATACCTTTTCTTCTTTGAATCATTTGTTAATTTGTTATTGGAATGATTACACGAGTTATTATTCTCGTTTTCTGAGGTATTGGTTTTTGCAGGAGTGATTGGATTTTTTCCTTTTATATCATGCATTTCCGATGAATTACTACATTCAGGTAATAGTGAAATATCTTCATCATGTGATAACGATGATTTCAAAAGGGAGAGTGAATCGGTCTTATTATTTTTTTCTATTTCTTGCAGTATATTACGCCTCTCAGTGGCTTTAGTATTATCTGTTATCGCAAGAGTAATCTAATGTAAAGAATAATTTTCATAAAAATAGCAATCATATAATTAAACTCATATCATAAATGGTAGGAAATTCAAATTAAAATACATACTGCCTTCGTAACTGAGCTATCTGTCTTGACTGAAATATTTTTATTCTGAAACAGTTCAATAATAATTACTGTAAGTAAACAAATAATGTCCATTATGGATATTACTACATTACAGAAACTTTCATAATCTCAGCATATAATTCACCAAAAATTTAAAAAACTAGTTGAATTGAGAGAAATCAGCAAATATCGGAATTAGCTTTCTGACCCGTATAAAAAAAATATTTATCCATATATATCTGGGTACATCTGCATGTATGCGACACATATCTATAAAGATTGATAGCCGGATATATATTTTTTTTGTATAAGAAGTACAACCATTGTACGCAATGTAATTTTCTTCTTATTACTATCTTGATTACTAATAACGTTGATAAATTAGCTTCGCTATCAATACAATAGATTCACTAAATTTCTAACGGCAACTTTTACTAAAATAATGAAATACCATTTTTTATTATCTATAGCCTCTATCACGCCACACCTTATATTTCTTATTATATTAGTGAAACGTTGTTTTTAGTTAATTAATAAAAAAAAAAATATAATTTCACTTTAACAAATTTAATAATTAAAATAACGTAACCGAACAATGATAATCTGGACATAAACGGTCTTATAAATTCAACAAATAAATCTCTCTTAACTTTTGTTTTCTTGAAAATAAAATAAAGCTTTTTCTGATGCTTACTTTTGACGATTTTGGTTCTATCTTATTTTTTTTGGATGCATTGCTTCCCTACAGAATGAAATAGAAAGTAAAATTCAATATATTTTAATATTACTTTGATTAGTATTTTTTTAATGTAAAAAAAAAAAAAGTAAATGATAAAAACTTTTATAACTTACGTTTTCTTTATTATTTCGTTCGTCGGAAGGAAGGGCCTCATTACTCCTCTTACGCTGCAAGAAAATTGATAAAATTGCTAGTAAAAACAAAATTTTAATGCTTAAATTCTTAGGAACATAAATATTTAACGTGATAAAATTAACCAACAACTAATTATGTTTAAAGGATTTTAATGCAGTCGATCTTACCTTCAAAGATTTTCCCTTGTTTGACTGTTTAGTATCTTCAATCTTGTCTTCAGATTTTTCGTCAGATTTCATGTTTTTATTTTCAGTACAGAAACGTTCCTACAATCATATCGTCTTATGTAATGATTATCAAATTTTTCAAATTATATCTATTCTAAATAAATTAGTCAGATGGTAACGGTAAAATTAATAAGCAATATAAATTCAAAACTGATTACCTATAAATGATAACTTTTCGTTTCTATATTTTGTCATATCTTCAACGCTATATTTATTATAGGTTTACTATTATATGTTTTCAATGAGTAACAAAGCGAAAAATTTATAAGCAGCTGAGTATGAAGAGTTTTCTTAAGAAAAATAAATTTATTACATTCATGCATAGAGAAAAAATCAATTGATGCCTACTAAAGTGGTTAAAAAAAATTTTTTTTTTGCAAGTCTTACAGTGTTGAAAGGTAGTCTTAGGTATCAAAATAAAAATCCTCCTGGAACATCTATTCATAATCTCAATTCTACCAAGAACTCGGCTAATATCCGTTTTTTTTTGTTTAAATTACATGTAAAAAACTATTTTTAGTTTTATACAAATAAAGGTATTGGAATTTTTTTTTATAATCAAAGTACATTGTCAGTAGGAAGTTTATATCTCTACGAAAGATCTCTAAGGCATTTTCGTCCTAAATCAAATACAAAAAATGTTATGAAGCTTTAAACAATAGTAAGTTGAAAAACAACATATGCATAGTTTAAAAGCAAATTTTTATAATTTCATTTCATATATATGCTGTAACGAGGTTTATAAATACCTCCTTATCGTGTCATGATAATAGGCAGTTACCCTGGGTAATTACCATGTGTTACCTGGTTTACCCACTAGATTACATTTAATTATTATTATTATTATTTAATAATCCCTCTCCATTCACATTTCAAATGGAAGGGATGCGCATCACGTCGACGCGTCAGCATCGACGTGAATCTATAAAAAAGGCCTACGCGCCAATAATAATCAGTTTTTACTCAGTTTCTCTCATTTCACTTTCATTATGTCATTATAATAAATATAGTTTACATTTTAACCTTTTTTTAATTTTTAACTTTACCTGCTTATCTACTAGTTTCTAAGCTTTACTATTAGATAACTCTAGCCCATAGCTTCACTATGGAAGACGGAAACCCCGTAGGGATTTACCTTGGTTTATCCTGTGTGCTTTCACACATCCTGGCCTGTATCCTTGCGCTACAGAAGGCGGAAGCCCCGCAGAGGACATACATTCCTATCTCCTCGTACGAGTTATTCGTACAACCTAGCCTGCATCCTTGCGCTGCAGAAGACGGTAATCCCGTAGGGATATACATTCTTATATCCCGTATGAGTTATTCATACATACTAGCCTGTATCCTTGCGCTACAGAAGGCGGAAACCCCGCAGGGCATATACATTCCTATATCCCCGTATGAGTTATTCATACACCTTAGCCTGTATCCTTGCGCTGCAGAAGGCGGCAACCCCGTAGAGGTGTGCCTTGCGCAGCCTCGTACGACCTTGGTCGTACACCACAGCCTATAGCATTTCCTATAGAAGACGGTAACCCCGTAATCCACCTTTTTGTGTGGTTTTTAAATAAACAATTGTGGAGCTTAGGCCACAATTGTTTCTTTTAATCATTACCTGTTATATTCCATTCACCTGCGTAATCGAACCAGATATTTATAAGTAAGTATAACAATTCTATTATTTTTTACACCTTTTTTCAACCTCTCGTGCTTATCACTCTTTGGCTTGCTACATAAATACCTGTAATCTAATTTCTTTTCATATCATTTATAACGCCCCACGATTCCCGATCCTTTATGTGCATTTTGCATGTATAAATTCAAGGCCAACCGGTCGTCTGGTCCTTACGAACCGGGTAACACCAGGATCAGTTACCAAATAATTAGCCCGCTGGCTAAAAGGGACACGGGCCTATTTCTTACGAGAGTTAGAAATAGGTAACGGACGGTTGATTCACCCACTATTAAAGGGGGTGGACCTCAACTTCGTTTCAATGCCTAAATGAATATCAGGTAATTGTTAAAATTCCTGAAGATAATTTTTTTTGCTATGCAATTTTCAAAAAAACAAAAAATTATTTAAAAATTACAACTTTAATTTCTTCCATTAAAAGAAATAATAGTTATAATAGAACTATTGACTACATAATGAATAAAATTACAAAAAAAAATGTATTTACAGTTGTATCTAATTCAAATCTTTACAAATTTCATTTTTAAATAAAAAAAAAAAATTTAACTTTTATTGAAAAACTATTAATCATGATCAAAATATGAAATCATACTATTTTTTATAGTTCAAATCTTCATAACTTTTTACCTGTTCGGAATTTATATAAATCATTTGAAAGTTTTTTGTAGATAATTAAATTTTCTACAATTCCGATTTAAAAAAACAATAAAAAATGATTAGAAATGATTCAAGATAATTAAATTTTTATACTATATAAATATACATTCATTAAAGATTTCAACAAATTTCACAAGAATGAATGAGTTCTATAAAAAATGCTACAGTTAAGTATAGGCTTTAAACACATAGATATAAGAATCTATGGGATTTTATAGGCAGGTCTAATTGTCTTCCGAGGTAGACATTACATTTTCAATACACGGAAAGCTTTCTGCCAGTCATATTTTTTGGTGTTACCTAAATTAGTTTCTTCAATAAAGAATTACCTTTTAATGAAATTTTATCCGATGGTTTTATAATGACGGTAAATAAAAAAAAGAAAACAACTCATCAAATATTGTATTATTTATGAAAATCTTCTGCCATTTTGGAGGGCTGATCACATTATGATTTGTAATTTGTATATATTTTTATGAGGTACATCTGTCGAGTTCGTCTCATATAATCTTATAAAAATCTTTGCGAAGTCAGTTTATCATATCTACTACTTTTCTTTTTTTAAATTGAAATTATTATAATATTTATTACAATAATTGTTACAATATTATTTGCCAGTTATTCGAAATCCTTAAACGATCTTTAAAAATTCATATTTGAAAAAGAAAGTTTTACAAGATCACGGATTTTGTATGTAACAACATTTATGATAATAAAATTATTTTAAGAAGGAAATCTTGAATATTTAACATTTTTATGATTTTCAGAATTGATGAAGTCTCTAAAATTGGAGTTTTGAGCACGAGCTTTGATCGAACTTTTTTTTTATATGTATTTGTACAACTTTTAAAAGTGAGAGCGAAACAACAAAAAAATTTTTTTTTTAGGCTATAGTTATACCTCAGTTTTTATTTTAAATATTTCGAAGGCCCTTTTAGTATATCTTATGAAATATATTCAATTAATTTAAGCTTTGAAACCAAAATGAATTTCCGGAGCTTTCCTGCTTAAAAAATCCGATAGATTCTCATAGCTGTATGTATATAAGGCTCTATACTTAAATATTGCATTTCTCATAGGACTTATTCATTCTTATTAATTTTCTATAGGATGTATGAGAATCTATTGGATTCGATGAGATTCTCTAAGCGGGGTTAGAACAGAAAGGCAAAGTTAAGGAAAGTTTTCATAAATATAACAATCTTTCAGAATATTTAGATTAAACAGCGTTGGCTTAAAAATTCTTATAAAAATATATCTTATTTCTTATGAGATTATTCAAGTTATTTATGAGATGATGGTTTGTTAGTATTTGAATTTTATTATCGAAATAAATAAATGAATAAATATTGAAAATATTATGTGATAGATATGGATTTCAATTTAAATATACGAACAATATCACTAATACAAAGAGGAAAAGAACGTTAACATGAACTATCTTCTATTTAAAACTTTAATACATATAAATAACTAATTGTATGATAATAATAAGATCAGATCATAATTTAACAAAAGAAAAAATTTTCATATATATTCTTTCAGCATATTTTAGTTAATCAGTATCGACCAATAAATTCTTTAAAAAAAATCTTATTTTTTATAAGATTATTTAAGTAATGTGTGTAATAACAATTTGTTACTTTTTTAATATTAAAAATATTATATAAAAAACAGTATTTTTAATTAAAATGTATTTAAAATATTATTAATATAGAGAACAAAAAAACAAGAGAATAAATGTACATGGAACTATCTTCGATAAAAAACTTCAACAAAAATAAATTAGTAATAGTAAGAAATAAAAATCAAAATTAATTTTAAGGTAAAACCCTAAAAATTTATAATTTAATTATACGTGTAACTTACCATGAGTTGCAACAACCAAGCAATTATGAATATCTCCGTCAATCCTAACTTTGAATACTTTGCTTGGACAGTTTTCTTTATATTTAATCACTTGATTGAGTTCTACAGTCAAAAATTTTCCACTTTTCACCACTTTAATGTATGCAAACATTACAACGTATATTAAATGACAAAAATCCTAATAAAATTTGGATATTTTAAAACAGAAATTGGATAAAAATAAACAATTTACAGCACGCGCGTATAAAATTTAATTTGCCGACACACAAAGCCGCAACCAGTGACAAGAAACAACATGAAATTAAACGTGCGTACGATACAGAAGCGCTCGAAGGAATAAGTGGCGCTGTACGAGAGTATACATAGAAGACAATAAGCAGAAAGACAACAAACACTATGATATAGGACCTTAGAAAAACAAACGTTGACGCTCTCTGTCTTAACGCCTGACTACTGCAGCCTACTGTACTGCTGAAGCCATACTAGATCAATCGTAATGTAAACGACGTGTACATATATATATATATATATATATATATATATATACACATTTACTTTACTTAAAAGTATATATTTTATGAACAAAGGACTTAGTTTCACGAAAAAATTTTCTGAGTTATAAAATGTACACAAATATATATACGGTCACTGATATATATATATATATATATATATATATATATATATATATATATATATATATATAATTATTTTACTATGGTTTCCACATAAGATCTGATAGAGCGAAATTAAAATATTTTCGAACTCTCTTTTACATGCAAACCTTTCTTTAAGATTACATAGTTTTCTTGTATTAACATTCTCTATAAACTTATAGGAATGTAATAAATGTAGAAAAATTCAAAAACTAATTTTTTTAACAAACTCTTAAAAAATAATAAATGGACAAATAAATCGAAGACTCCTCCGCAAATGATTATATAATCTCATCACATTAATTTTAAAACATCATAAATATTGTTAAAGAGATAAGTTTCAAACTTCTATTAGAAACTCATGTTTTCAGTATGGCTTAATAATTCGAAAAAAAAAAAAAAAAAATAATTATTATATAGAAATTTTGTGGGATAATTCGTCTGAATAACAATAGGGAATATCAGTCTAGAATTTCTTATTGCATCTTATTAAAGAAAAACAATATTATTAAAACCGAAAATAATTATAAGATACCGTAAGGACTCAATAATATCTTATAATAAATAAATTCTCAGATAAAACTTATTGAAGCGCATAAAATTCAAACTCAAATTAATCTTTTCAGTTTTTACGAGATTTTTCGATCAACATTACTGATTAAATCTCCTAAAATTTTTATGAGAAACTGTTGTGCATTTGACCGAGAAATTCCCCATTCAGCCTCATAAAATTACAAAGAAAATATTTTTTAAACGTTTCTCATAAAAACAATAATTATCTAATAATATTCTATAAGGTATTGCCTCATAGAATAATCTTATTAAATCTTATTAATTCTTCAATTTCTTAATAAATAAAAAAAACATTAAGATTTTGTGAGTATTACACTACGAGATTTCACTCTATAAAAGCTCATTGAAAATGTATTGGTATAAACTTATATGATCTTATTAAAATAGATGTGCTCATTTAACCTCATGAATATTAAGCAAATTTTTAATTATGAAATCTCATAACTTTAATTTACCTATTTATTCTTATAAAAATATAGTAAGAAATTTCTCATAGACAAATAGAATAAAGTTCAAACTCATAAATGCTTATAAATATTTATATGAGAAATTTTTTGGGTCTTATAGAAATTTTTCTATCTTATAGAATCTTATAAAATTTTTCATAAATTGTATGGGAATTTATGAGACTTTTTCCACAGGGCGGTAAAATTATTTGTTCGATGGAGAAGATTATACACACTCCACATTCTAGGAAGAGTTCTGACAATCCACTCATCATGAAAATATTCAAGAAAGGGTTGAAGAATTATTAGAATATCGTCAGGAATATTATTCATAAACCAATTATATTCATGTATTATATCATCCGCTGGTAGCAACGCTAACGCCATAAAATTTTCGAGCTATAATTTGGCCATACTTCCAAGTGATTATAGGTCTTCACAGTCGAAGTTTCTTTAGTTTTTTGGTCAGTGCCTATTCACAATAAAAAAAATTCAAGACTTATAAGTTTATAAATTTCATGTATATTGTAATATAATGAAGAAGCCGGCTTTTTTGACAGTTCCATTAATACGGAACAAATAATAGTATATTACACACCTAGGGCAGTAAAGTAAGAAATGTCTTAGATCACATGTAATTGTTGGCCGAGGCAAAGACGAGGGTGGTAAACACGTGGATTGTGACGTTCTTTCTTCCTCCGTGGTGTATATACAACTTTTCACCAGATCTGTATTTGGAAGTTTAAATTTTTGCATCTGTTTATGGGAAGAATAACGCATGTGCTAATTTTTATCATTCATTTTTTCATAAAAAAAAAGTACGATTTTCTTCCCTCTAAACAGGACAGGAATTTAAATTTTCGGCACAGGTATGGTGAAAATTTTTTAAATACAATTTGAATTTTTGTGCATTAGTGCAAAAAAATGATTGTTTTAAATGTTTTGTGGTGATTACTCAACATAGTTCAACTCTAACTAATTATTTTATATTGGTTTGAACTAAAATTTATTATGCTGGTGTCCAACAGAAATCGACTTGACAATGAAAATTTTGCAAAATAGTTATTTTAAAAATAATTGTAAATAAATAATTTTTTATGAAGAGAAATGATAAATCTACTCAACAATATTCTCTCACAATAAGCGATGTAAAAAATTGTTTTTCAAAGATATATTAATTATTTTTTTAATGTATTAAAATTTTGATAATTGATTAAATAAATCTTGATACTAATAACAAAACAATCTTTTCGGTCATTTGCGATGCTACTGTCAAAAAATAAATTACTCAAAAATTATGATAAGAATACAGACGAATTAGTATTAAAACTTACTTGACAATAATGAAAGAAGCAACCGTGATGAACAGCATCAGGGTATACTGTTCTAATCGCGACCTTCGAACCGGATTCAAAATCCGTCATGATATTATCGGGATTGATGTGAGGAGCTACTTGGTTCTTGAAGAATTCCAATCCTGTCTGGTATGTGTTAGCCGATTTCTTAGACATCAGCATCCAATATACTGGTAAAGCCTTTTATTGGACAAAAATTCATTAAAATATAGATACTGTCATTTATTAAATTTTAAATTTAACACAAAATTACTTTATTTTATAACTTATGTTTCAATAAATATCTTTTTTTTTATTAATCAATAGAATTTGAGAATCATCATGTAATGAGACGATAAAAGTAGTTACAAGAGAAATTCATTTGTATATTTCAACAATAACTTGTTAAAAAAGGCCATCCGGCAGCCGAAATGGAAGTAGATTTTTCATTATTTATTAAACTATTTAAATCCGTAAGATGGACGGTAGCGTTTGAAGGTTCATCTAAAGCTTATAAGGTCAATTATTTTTATGCTTGTCAATTTAGAAAAAAAACTTGGTGTATACTTTAATGTTGAGATTTTAAAAGTGTTAGACGGCAATAATCTGAATTGGAACAGTTACATGATTTTATTAAAAAGTGGAAGACAAATGCAACAGCTAAATTTAAATGAATAAATAGGTAATTATTGTTGAATACACACTGTAAAAAATAAGGTACTGACATCAAACTCCCTAGGAGTTTAACGAATTTCCCCTTCAGTGAAACCAAATTCGTTTAAACCAACAAAAACTAGTTTGTCTCAAGAAAATCATTTTTATTGAATTAAAATCTCTAGTCGATTATGAGAAATTGATTAAGCGTTTATGTTAAAGTTTTTTAGTTTGACCGTAAATAAACTAACATTTGATTGAATAGTAAAACATATTTTAATTAAAGTTTGGATGTACTTGGTTTAAAAATAAAAACTTGTTGAAGCAAACTTTTCAATTTTTAGAAATTTAACTGAAACTCTTGAAACGTTTGGTTTGACAACTTTACATATTTCAATGAAACAAAAGTAGTTTCCTATAATACCGAATGTGTCGTGGCAACCGACTAGTTTCTTGGAGAGAGAATCCGATGAGGTTAAAGGAATAATTTCACGCACTCACATTAAAACTGAAAAATATTCGACAAGATTATAAATGTATTTTTTACAAAATATCGAACTATATTTGAATGGAAGTCTTTATATTATCGATTCGATAAAAAAATTTATTTATAAAAAGAGTCACATATTTATCTCGTTTAGATCAATCTATAAGCAATTGACTGTATATATTCATTCAATATGAAAACGAAGTACTAGAAACACAACTAAACCAAAACTTTTCTACTGGTTCTGTAGTGTAGCGGTAAAGCGTCTGACTCTCGCGCGTAAGGTGCTGGGTTCGAATCCCCCGGATGGCAAAAATATTATTTAATTTTTCACTAAAAACTGTAAGTATATGTTAGGATGGTTGTAAAGTATAATTGATAAAATGTAATAATATAATGTAATTGTCTTAATACTTAATAAAAAAAAAAAAATAATAATAATAATAATAATAAAAAATAAAATCAAAAATAAATAAATACATAAGAAAAAAAAAATTTTTTTAAAATGAATCATTAATGAGATAATTAAAGGCAATATTCATTTGATTCAGATTACTGTTTTTTTGGATCAATCCGATACAGCAGTTTGAAATAACTCGATTTATTATTGAATCAATTGCATGGGCAGTTTCTACGGACCTAAAAAAGTATTACTTTCAACACTAAAATTCATTTGCTTTAATAAAATTTTGATTTTACTGAAAATTCATACCTTCAATCACCTTACAATTTACTTTGAGTGAAATTTTGAATCAATATATAAAACAAAAATCATTATTGTATCAACAGCATTAATGACTTGAACTAATTTCTATTTTTTTTTAAATGAAAAAAGTTACCGAGTTATATCAAATACTATAGAGTTAGTTTGAACGACTTGGTACCTTCCCTCAAGAAACTCTTAGTTGGAGCAAAATGTACTGTCAAACGTAGAGGGCGGTAGACTCAATTGCTTGACGCGCTTGGCTGTATCCAAACGCACGGAGTACTTGAGCCAAACGAATCTGGTTTGATGCCAGGAATCTTTTTTTACAGTGTATAAAATCATTTAAATATATTTAAAATATTTTCTTTAATTAAATAGATTAATAAACGAAAGTATGTAATTTTAAAGAGAATTAAAAAAAATTACTATAAAAAAATAAGTTCTAAAAACAAACATTCGCATAACTAAACATGTATACAAGAAAATTAAGTAAAAATGAACATCTCGGTAAATAAAATATCTATAAAAAATTAATTATTTTTGAACATCTCTATAAAATATAATATCAAAACAAATTTGATTATAGATATCATATTTTATAGATTTGTTCCAAAAGAGTTAATTTTTTATAGATATTTTATTTATAGAGATGTTCATTTTACATAATTTTTTTATATACATGTTTAGTTATGTTACATTCTGGCTTATCTATTATCAGACAGAATAATTTTTTATTTGACCAGGTTGACGTCGTTAGGGTGTCGATAGACCCCAGGTGCGTCAGCTGTTGACCTTCCTTTATTTTATGCAAAAAGTTTAGTCACTTACCATGGTGGAGATTATGGGCCCCATAAGTCGGCCCAAATAATCCCTTTCTTGAGTAACTTCTTCTCCTCCGCCGGTGCGTATGCGTCTCTGCCGGTGGCCTTGAAATAGGCCTCAGAATAGTACCCGTAACGTGGGTCGTGGAATGGGATGCTTCCGCTGAGTGGATGGACGGATGCCAACCCTCGCTGATGCCAGTCCAGAAGACCGGGTTTTTTTTCGGTGCCTCGTCTGAGGTCGAACAGGCTGAACTCTGGAGATTCGACTCCTCCGTGAGGACAAGTGATTGTAACTGGTCGAACAAACCGTCAGAACCTGAAGGCTCAACAACACATGAGCTCGACGGCTCAACAACACACGAGCTCGGAGGCTCAACAACACACGAGCTCGGAGGCTCAACAACACACGAGCTCGGAAGCTCAACAGCACATAATTTTGATATCTCAATCGAATCGTTGGCGACCACTCGCGGTATTACTAGCGTTACCGGCTCGATAAGGACTTCCTCAGATCTTATTCTCGGTCGACCTTGTGTAAGGTCCGCGATAACGCCTTGAATTACGCGACCGAGCTGTACAGTACGTCCTGATCTCCTGCTTTGTCGGCCTCGAGGCATAAAGGTTGTTATGATAGGTGGTGAAGGAGCCCGAACTGCTGATTAGCGCTCTGAGCAAAGGAAGGGTGGAACAGCTAGTAAGCGCTCGCCCCTTTAAGGTTCTTAGACAAAAGATTTATGTAAAAGTTAAATTTTAGGTTTTATTCCTTTAAACCGGTGGAGACAGAAGAATCAGTCAGTCAATTGTACAGAGTTTCGTACTCTTTGAGATCTCGCGATCGACTGTCCTGATTCTTCAGCTCCTAGACTAAGTACATTCGTCAAAGTGTTAACGTTGCATCTCAGGTTTCCTATGAGAGAATCGTCGTGGCCCGGGTCTCATGCGTCGTCATCTGTTTAGACTATCCGCGAGCCACGGCGATTCTCTTATCGCAAGAGATTTCCGTTACATTGTTGGTGATGAATAAAAATGTTATCGCCAACAAAGTAATGATTTATTAATTTATTATTTATTTATGATTCTAAAAAGTGTCGAACCGTTTATTCGCCCACCGTGGCGAATAAATAATTCGAGACTTCAAAAAAAAAATTTTCTAAAATTTTTATGTAAATTTAATTAGAGCCAGAACGTAACAGTTATGTTAATGTTTATTTTTAGAATTTTTTTTTTCATAGTAATTTTTTTTTGTTCTCTTTAAAATTACATACTTTCATTTATTCATTTATTCAGTTAAAGAAAATATTTTAAATATAATAATAATAAAATAGTTTTATTTCCACAACTATTAAGTCTTTTACAAATTTTTACATAAATAGTATTTTCATTTGATCAATTTTTTATTTCGTTATATATATTATTTCTTTCTTACTTTCTAACTTCTATTATTTATTTGTTTTTGGCTTCTTTTGTTTTTTGCACGTAGCAGTCTTGGTATCCCGCTTGCACCACGCTCCGTAATCCTGAGTTGACTCTCTTCAATTCTCTTGAAGACCGTACATAATTTTATGTCAATCCCTCCTTTTAATTTTGCTATCAACGTTTCTTCTACTTTTTTATCCTCTAGCCCTCTCCACTCTTCTAGCAGCTCTTTTTCCTTCTCCACCTCCTTATATATTCCTTCACATTTCAGAAGGTGTATCAACGTTTCCTCCTCTTTCCCACACCCTCTACAGCTCCAGTCCGTGTACCCTTTTTTGCCTGCTCTTCCCAAATTTCCACACCTTATCCTCGCCCACATCTCCTTGTCCTCCCCTCTTACATCATCTTTTTTCCAGTAATTATCTTCTTCCTTATCTAATCTTATTTTTTTATACATTGCACTATACGTTGATTTGTTTATCGCGTCTTCGTCCTCCTTTTTCACTTTCTCTCTCATTTTCTTAATTCCCTCGTTCAGCCTTTCCTCTATTTTCTCTACTCCCACTTCCCTGTAGATCATCTCTATCACCTCCTCGCATTCCATTTTTTTTAGCGCTACCTCTACCATCTTCCCCCATTTCGTCGGGCACCTGTTCATAATCCCTCTCATTTCTTCTTTCAGTGCTATCCTTGGCCATCTCTCTTTTTCCATCATCATACAATCCTTCATGTATCTTACTGCTCTCTCTTTTAATATTACATCCATTTTTTCTACTCCCATCTCGTCCCTCCAGATATATTCTGGTGTATCCCTTCTTACTCCTAATGTCATTTTGCAGAGCCTCCTATGCACCCTCTCAATTTCTTCCGACTTTTCCCACCCCCAGACCTCCACTCCGTACAAAGCTACCGTTCTTGCCACAGTGTTCATCAGATACATCCTGTCCCTCATGCTATTCCTTTTGCTCCTTTTTATCACTCCCCATACTGCATTTGTGGCCTTTTGCGCTTTTTGTGCTAGTTCCTGCTTTTGTTTTCCTGCGCTATTCCTTGTGGTGAAACGGTACCCAAGATATTTAAACTCTTTGACTTCTTCTACCTCACTTCCTTTATACATCCATTTCTTTCCCTTCTTCTTTCTCCCTCCATTTCTGCATATTAGAATTTTTGTTTTTTTCACGTTCACCTCCATCTTATTCTCTTCTGTATATCTTTCCAGTTCTTTAAACATCCTTCTTAGCTCTTCTCCTGTGTCCGCAACTAGCGCCACATCATCCGCATATTTCATAGCATGTATTCGTTGGTTCCCAATCATTGTCCCTCCTCTCTTCTTCTCTTCCATCGTCTTTTCTAGGTCATCAATATCTATGCCATATACCGCTCCACTCATCGCACACCCTTGTCTTACCCCTTTTCTTGTTATAAATTCTTTTGTCAGCCTTCTTTTTCCCGCTTTCACCTTACAATATGTTTTTTTATATATTTCTCTTATCATTCTGTGCATTCTCCCTCTGGCCCCGTTCCTCCAAACCTTTCTCTTCATCTTTGGTCTCCTGACTGTGTCAAACGCCGCTCTAAAGTCTATGAACCCGATGCATAATTTTCCTCCCTTCCTCTTCATTTTGTTGTTTATTAGACTGTTCAGCACAAATATATGGTCCCTTGTCCCTCTTTTTTTCCTAAACCCCGCCTGACTTTCTCTTAAAATTTTCTCTTTTTCTATCCAGTTATTTAGCCTCTCCGTCATCATCGTTGTCAGTAACTTGTACCCTGTGTTTAGTAGCGAAATTCCCCTGTAATTTTCTGTTCTTTCTTCGTCTCCTGCTTTGTATATCGAAATTATCACTGCCGTGTCCCATCCTTCCGGCATACATCCTTCCTCCCATATTTTATTTATAATTTCGCCTATCCATTCAATGACATCTGGTCCACTGTTCTTTATAAATTCTGCTGCCATCCCGTCTTCTCCTGGAGCTTTGTGATTTCCGAGCTTACTTATTGCGGCTTTCACTTCCCTCCTACTGAAGTTTTCATCAAGCTTCGGGTCCTCTGATCCTTCACTGCTACCTTCTCCGCTCCACAGCTCATTTCCTTCCTCATCTGATTCTTCATTGTCTTCCCCATTCAACAGATCACTAAAGTGCTTTTCCCATTGTTTTGCTTTTATGCTGTTGCTTGCTGCTCTTTTCTTTCTTCCTCTGAACCTATTTATGGCTTCCCACCATTTTGTCATGCCTTTGGCGTTACTTATCTCCTCACAACTTTCCATCATCCACCTTTCCTTGCTCTCTTTGATTGTTTCCCTATATTTCTTTCTGCTTTCCTTCAGACTTCTCTTTTTTTCTTTGTTTTTATCCTTGATGAATTCTTTGAGCTTCTTCCATACTTCTTTTCTTTTTTTTTTACACTCACTATTATACCACCTTTTTTTTTCTTTTGTATCTCTGTCCTTCTTTTCTTTCATCACCATCCCCGTTTTTTCAGCCCCTTTTCTTACTATTTCCTTTATATCCTCCCACTCAAGCTCACTTTTTTCCTGTAGCGCTTCTATCAGTGCTTCCTGTGTTGCTTCTGCATATTCCTGTATTTTTTCTTTCTTCCAGATTAGCTTAGTTACTCAAATTTCTTCCTGCTCTTCCTCCTCTGACTTGCATCTTCCTTTCTTACTCTCTTCCTCATTTCTCTTTATCTGATATCTCGCCAACACTGGTAGATGGTCTGACTCTATTCTTTCCACTACTCTTACCTCTGTTTCTTGCTCATCGCCTCTGTCCAGCGTTATTATTAGATCGATTACTGATCCTAAGCACTCTTCGTCTCCTTCGACGTAAGTTATTTCCCCACCTTCATCTCCTCTTGCTCTACCATTCCACAAGCATAGCCCTAACTCATCACACATCTTTAGTAATTTTCTTCCTTCGCCGTTTACTATCTTGTCTTTCGACTTTCTTTTTTTCCTCACACTGCTTTCGTTCTCTCCTGTTACTCTTTCTTCTCCGATTCTCGCATTAAAGTCCCCAATGACCATCACACTTTCGTCCCTGTTTGCACATTCTTCTATTTGCTTTCTTAGCTCCGTTTCTAATTTGCTCATTCCTACATTGTTGTACACTGTGATTATGCTTTCACTTTCCTTACTTTCTTCTTCCAAAATCATTCCGTATTTCCATTCCCTGACTTCCCATTTTGATTTAAAATTTTTTTTTATCCCAATTATATGTCCTCCCTTCGCTCTTCCTCTTTGTTTCTCTCTCGTCGCAGGCTTCGCCCACCATTTGAATTCTTTGCTCAGCCTCTCACATGTTGTTGCCACCTTATCTTCCATCACCCATGTCTCAACAAGCACAACAATATCGTTTTTTTCCATCAGTGTGGATGCTTTTTCTACCTCATTCATACCTGCAACATTCCAAAACATTATTTTCCTTCTATTTTCTTGCTCTCTCCTTTTATTCTGGTTCTCCCCCTCCTTGAACTCTATATCTCTTTCTGTACCCGCTCTCCACTCCTTTTTCTCATCGTTCGCCCACTTTCATAATTCCAGTTCTCCTTTTTTTTCATTCCAACACCACCACACCTCACCAATTTTTATTTCCTTCCCCTCTGCTTCTGTTTCATTGCTATTGCTCTGCTCCCATTTTGCTTTTCTTCTTATCCACCTCTCGACTTCTAACTCTCTACCCGTTTTTTCTTCTCCCACCCACACTTCGGTCCCTTTCATTATCTTCCGTCTTCCCAGAATGTCTCTCTTCTCTTTCTCATTTGCACTCTCGATTATTATCTGTCTTCCTTTCTGAAATCTTACTTTCCTCGGCTCAATTCTGACTTTCATTGTCCTTTCCATCACTTCCATGACATCTTCTTTTCTTCGGTACAGGCCATTTTCATAATATATGTGTATGTTTAACCTTTTTTTCTTCCTTTCTTTTAGTTCTTCCTCCAGCTCATTTCCATTAATTTTTTTTTGATTTTCTTTAATGAACTTTTCTTTTTCTTGTCTTCTCCATTCTTCATTTTTTTTATCCTTCTCATCTTGTCTTTTCCTCGCCTCACTCACGAATCTTCCCACCTCATTTTTCAAACTCCAGTCCCTCATTTCTTGACCATCCCTTTCATTCGCCCACGCATTTTCTGTTTCCTTCACTCTTGAGCCCCCTCTTTCCTGCCTTCCTTCACTGTTACTTTTTCCTTGTCTCCTTGTGTCGTAGCTTTGTCTGTCGTGTTGCTTTCCTTCCTTTCCCTCGTCTGCTTTTGTCTTCTTGATATGTTTGTCTTACTTTCTTTCTCCTTTTTTAGTTTGTCACTTAGCTCTTTAATTATTCTGTCTTTTTCCTTTATGCTTTGTTCTCTTTTACCAAGTTCCTTCTATAGTCTTTCTATTTCTTGTCTGTGTCTTTTTTTCTTTTCCACTTGGTCTTCTTTACACTTACACTTGCTCCTAATTATTTGGGCCCCTATTTTCGAGGTTTCTTGTCTTGTAAATGCCTTTATTTCCTCTAATGATATCATTATCATTTCTTCAACTTTTGTCTTTACCCTTTCTTCTATCTCTACGATCACTTGCCGCATCTTTTCCTCTGCATTCTTTTCACTATCCGTCATTTCATCTTTTTCACTCCAATTTAACACTCCAGTCTGCGTTGCTTGTTCCCTTGTCTTTTTTCCCACCTCATCTTTCTGTTTGTCTATCTCATCAGTGATTGTCTCAACTATACCTAAATCTTTTGCCTCTTCATTACTGTCTTTCTCAATTTGCAGACTTCCTCTGCTGTTTCTTGCCGGTGTTCTCTCTAGCTGAAACCCGACTCTGCACCAGCCTGTTTCTAACTCCTTTATATTGTCTGTGTTTTCTACCTTTTTTGCTTTTGCCTTTATTATTTCCACCTGACTCAAAACAAATTTTTCTAGCGCTCCATTTTTCATTCCGTAATCTCTTTTACTCGCTGAATTTGTAAGTTTGAATTTGCGCGGCCTTCCCCTCCTTCTCTTGATCGTCCCGGCGCTTGCGCTATTTGCTTTACCTCTCTCATGTCTTTCCTCGTCACTTGTCAACTCTTCGTATGTGCTGCCCTCTCGTTCCTCGTCACTTTTTTCCTTTGCCTCGTCTTCCGCCAATTCCTCTGTGTCTGCCATAACCCTGATTGCTTTTTCCTTTTGGCTTCAGCGTCTATTGCTTTTCCGTGCCGCTACTTTTCGTTTTTTTATTATTCACTTTGTCCAGCGTTTTTCACTCCACACTTTTTTACTCTGCACTTACTTGATTTTTCTTTTTTTTTCACTATTTCAATTATTTTTGCACTAGCTACTCTTTTACACGTCTGTACACTTACACAGCTTACAGCGCCCTCAATATTTTAAATATATTTAAATGATTTTATACTTTTATAATTACAGTTATTTTTAATTTTTTATGTTTTTATTTATTGCAATTAAATTTTATACAGTAATTTATATGGAGGTGTATCTTTATTTATAGAAATAACTTTTTATTAACTTTTTAATTTAGTTCATTTTAATTATAATAGATATTTTCAAGTACACACAAAAATTATTTACAAATTTGTAGATAGTAACCATGTTTTTTTTTAGGGTCTGTATAATTTCGCCAAACATGAAGTTAGTCAGTTATTGAAAATAGGTGGCGTGAGAGTAGGCGATAGTAACAAGATGAAATAGCTTATTAAGAAAACCACTAAGGTAATGTAGAAAAATTGAAAAATTACAGCTCTCTCATCTAGATGGCGATTGAATGTCAATCATAGAATACGGTAATAGGTATATAAATTAAATAAAAAAATTCACCAATAGAAAAAAATTTTGAACAGAAAAGTTCAAGCCTACGAAATGATAGCAGCTAAGAATAATTAAAGTCCTGCGCTCGGTGTTGTAGGCAGCAAGGACTTCGCACGGTCAACACGGTTTACTTATAAATATCATCGTTTAAATTCTGCAAACATTACTGTATATCCATACAATATCAGCATATCATTGATAATTTATTAATTTTTTATTACTAAAGGCAATTAAAATAAAATCATTCATATACTTATAAATACAGAGCGGGAACCTTCTAGTCTACTAAGACTTCGCACGGTTCACACGGTTTATTTATAAATGTCACCGTTTAATCTCTGCAAACATTACTGTATATCCATACGATATCAGCATATGATTAATTAGTAACTAATTTTTAATAACTTGAGCCAATTAAATTGAAATCATTCATATATAAATACAGAGCGGGAACCTCTAGTCTACTAAGACTTCGCACGGTTCACACGGTTTATTTATAAATGTCACCGTTTAATCTCTGCAAACATTACTGTATATCCATACGATATCAGCATATGATTAATTAGTAACTAATTTTTAATAACTTGAGCCAATTAAATTGAAATCATTCATATATAAATACAGAGCGGGAACCTCTAGTCTACTAAGACTTCGCACGGTTCACACGGTTTATTTATAAATGTCACCGTTTAATCTCTGCAAACATTACTGTATATCCATACGATATCAGCATATGGTTAATTAGTAACTAATTTTTAATAACTTGAGCCAATTAAATTGAAATCATTCATATATAAATACAGAACGGGAACCTCTAGTCTACTAAGTCTTCGCACGGTTCACACGGTTTATTTATAAATGTCACCGTTTAATCTCTGCAAACATTACTGTATATCCATACGATATCAGCATATGATTAATTAGTAACTAATTTTTAATAACTTGAGCCAATTAAATTGAAATCATTCATATATAAATACAGAGCGGGAACCTCTAGTCTACTAAGACTTCGCACGGTTCACACGGTTTATTTATAAATGTCACCGTTTAATCTCTGCAAACATTACTGTATATCCATACGATATCAGCATATGATTAATTAGTAACTAATTTTTAATAACTTGAGCCAATTAAATTGAAATCATTCATATATAAATACAGAGCGGGAACCTCTAGTCTACTAAGACTTCGCACGGTTCACACGGTTTATTTATAAATGTCACCGTTTAATCTCTGCAAACATTACTGTATATCCATACGATATCAGCATATGGTTAATTAGTAACTAATTTTTAATAACTTGAGCCAATTAAATTGAAATCATTCATATATAAATACAGAACGGGAACCTCTAGTCTACTAAGTCTTCGCACGGTCCACACGGTTTATTTATAAATGTCACCGTTTAATCTCTGCAAACATTACTGTATATCCATACGATATCAGCATATGATTAATGAGTAACTAATTTGTAACTACTTGAGCCAATTAAATTGATATCATTCATATATAAATACAGAGCGGGAACCTCTAGTTTACTAAGACTTCGCACGGTTCACACGGTTTACTTATCAATGTCTGCAAACATTACTGTATATCCATACGATATCAGCATATGATTAATTAGTAACTAATTTTTAATAACTTGAGCCAATTAAATTGAAATCAATCATATATAAATACAGAGCGGGAACCTCTAGTCTACTAAGTCTTCGCACGGTCCACACGGTTTATTTATAAATGTCACCGTTTAATCTCTGCAAACATTACTGTTTGTGGGAAAATGTTCCCCTTCTTTTATTTTATGTTATTTTTTATTTAAATTTAAATTCTAAATTTACGTGCAAATTAATTTGAATTAATAATCTAAATTTAGTTAATTTATTATTAGGATAGGTAGGATGCGACAGGTATTGTTGAATGAAACTCGTGGTTTGGGTATAGCAAAATTGAAGGATATATTTTGACCCAAAAAAAATAGGGAAAGCACTACGGCATAAAACCCTTTGAAGAAATACAATGAAAAAGATTGAGAATATTCAGATAATGAGAATGAGGGTAACTCGTTGAACAATTCATACAAGAATGAATGTGGATGTGTGTGTGTTTTTGTGTATGTATGTGATAAACATATAGAAAAGATTACGCGATCACGGATCGTCGTAAGTAGTGTGATCTTGGATCGCACTGAATGCTAGAGAATATACACGTCTGTATACCGTCAGCGAAAGATTGATTGTCCACTGTGGGACAATTAGACAGTACGTGGTACTGGAGAAAGAATGATGGTAGAAAGCTTTCAGTTGAGAACACTTGCGTCGTTAAATGTGTGTGTTATGCTATGCGTCGCGACGACGTTACCGATTGATCAGATCGGCGATATGAATTGAAATGTTAAATATATCAAGATCGTAATTTACGCACGAGATATGTCAAAATTGTAATGGGATATTCCAAAGACAATATGACGTGACTAGTCGTTGAATTGATTGACCGATGTCTTACTTCGATCAATTGATGACGTAAATTTATTATTGTTGTTATTTGTAACAGAGGTTATTGTTTAACTGCAGTTAATTAAAAATCTAATCAATTGGTATTGATAGATGCTTACCAGCGACGAGGCTATTGTAAGTGTGAAGTTAGATTTGATGTATTTAATTCGTCAATGATGATAAAAAATGTGTGTAATTATTAAATTCTAATGATTTTCGTTGAATTGAATAGTAAACTAGAACTGTATGTAATTGCGAATTGATGAAGTTAACACAAGATAAAATATTATTGAATATTTGATATTAATTGTGCTGATATTACCTGATATTAATATTACTATCAATATCAAATCACAACACAAAAAATTCCAAATATTCAATACATACAAGGAATGGATGCCCGGAATTGAGAGGATTGGACCCCCGCGCAACAAGTCCCGACTTGTTCGTATTGCGACGCAATAAAAACCCGGTCTTTGTTTAATTCACGAAATATTATTAAAGATCAACGAAATAATCAGAAAAAATTAATAAACTGTATTAATCAATACTTATCTTGGCACGATGGCGTGAAATCGTAATCGATAAGCAATTAATCAAATAATTATCAGTTATTTAATGATTGGCTTAATAGACAGAATGCTCACAGTGTGTGCTCGATAAGAAGACTTGTGGTCGACTGACGAAAAGACGCTGTGAAACCGGGTCGTCGTTTCGACGGACCGAAGAATTCAGACACCCGAGTGACAGAGATATGCTGAAGGCGTAAGTGTAACGAAGATGCACAGCGAAACCGACGCTATAATGAGCGCGCGCGTTTACGGTGCGCCCGAGTTGACGATAGAATTAATTAAAGCACCGCTAGATGGTGACTCTACCAAATAATTAAATTCTTTACATTATTATGATGACAACTATTTCAGGTCTTCCGTTTTTCGACGGAACATGCTCCCGCCCGCGAGATGCGAATGCAATGAGTATAAGTATGAGTATGAGTAGTGTAGGTAGTGTCGACAATATTGTTATACATAGATTAATTTATGTTTTTAAATTGTTAAGTATCAGGTAATAATGGACATAAAGTCGTAGTATTCCGGGTATAGACTCCTCGCGATGTTTTGACCTCGACGACTCGTATGACACCGTCGCCTCCTGGATGCACCTTAGTGATAACTCCCAACTCCCAGACCATACATGGCTTATTTTTGTCGATGAGGATGACTACTGAACCCTCCTTCATTTCCACGGTCCCATCATTCTGCCATTTGTGACGTTTTTGCATTTCGTTAAGATACTCTAGCTGCCACCGTTTCCAAAAATCCTGTTTGGCCTTGGTGAGGAACCTCCAGGTAGATAGTTTGTTATCTGGTACAGAAAGTAAATCAGGATCAGGTAGAGATGTTAGTTTTTTACCAATTAATATATCAGCAGGAGAGAGAGCAATAGGATCGTTTGGATCAGTAGAAATGGTACAGAGAGGTCTAGAATTTAGAATAGCTTCAATATCTATTGCTAACGTGACTAATTCCTCAAACATCAAAGATTGAGTACCAACCACGCGCTTAAAATGGTGTTTAAAAGATTTTACAGCCGCCTCCCACACTCCACCAAAATGAGGTGAAAGAGGTGGATTGAAATGCCAAGTGATGTTACGTGGATTAGAAAAAGAAAGCACCTGATCCTGATGATCTTTAGATTGAAGAAGGCTGTAGAGTTCATGAAGTTGATTGCTAGCCCTGACGAAATTTAAACCGTTGTCTGAATGGACGTGTGATGGAATACCTCTACGACCGATAAATCGTCGAAAACTAGCTAGAAATGCATCCGTACTAAGATCACTGACGATTTCGATGTGTACTGCTCGAGTGGACATACAGATGAAGATACAACCATACGCCTTGATGAGAGTGGTATTACGAGAGCGAGTTTCACGGTTATAACGTTTCTCCTTGATGTGAAAGGGACCACAAAAATCTACACCAGTGTGTTCGAAAGCATATGAACCTTGGACTCTAGACCCTGGTAGGTCGGCCATTTTGTATTGTATAGGTTTCGGACGATGACGAATACAGACAACACACTTACGAAGGATTTTACGGACCTGATTCTTGCCATCAAGAAGCCAAAATCGCTGACGAATAGCAAACAAAGTACCTTGAATTCCGGCGTGATGCATACGCTGATGAGTGTCCTGAATGATAAGATCTGTTATATGATGATGAGATGGTAAGAGAATAGGATGTTTCTGTAAACGCGTTAAAGCAGAATTTTTCAAACGACCACCGACCTGAAGTAGACCGTTACTGCCAATATATGGATCGAAGGCTCCCAATTTAGCACTCTTAACTGGTTTAGAATTTTTCAAGCTACTGATTTCAGACCCGAACTGTTCCTGTTGGATGAGCTGTAAAATTCGAACTTCCGTCTGATGACGTTCTGTAACAGATACGCGATCGGTCTTGAAAGTATTGGACGGTCGCCATCGAAGACAAAGTGAAATGACGTTAATAAGTTTAGAGTAAGACGAGAATCGATTAAAAACGACAGATGGTTCAGCTTGAATAATAAGACATTGAGGTTCCGGAGTTTTCGATGATTCATGAGCTTCGAGAGGAGGATTAGTAGGCCATAGATTAGACGACTGAGATAACCAAGGTGGACCGTAAAACCAATTTGAGTTGTTTTGAAATTCCCGTGGATATTGTCCGCGAGAGAGAGCATCAGCTGGATTAGTTTTGGTTCCCACATACCGCCATTCGACGTCCGCGGTGAGTTTTTGAATCTCCTTGACTCGATTTGATTCGAATACCTTCAGTACGACTGGAGATTTTCTAATCCAAGCGAGCGCTATCGTGGAATCTGACCAAAGAACTGAACGCGAAATAGAGACTCCAAGAGTTGACCGAACGTCGTGATATAATCTAGCGAGTGTGAGAGCCCCACATAGTTCGAGTTTAGGAATCGTAGCTTCCTTGAGTGGTGCGACACGCGATTTAGAACAAGCTAAGCGAACCCAGACTTGATTAGAGTTGTTAGTAGAACGGATATAGATGCAAGCTCCATAACCCAATTTACTAGCGTCGCAAAAACCGTGGACTTCGATTCCAATCGGCTGATCAATGATGAGACGACGATTGATGTTAATGGCAGACATGTTAGTGAGCTGTTCAGCGAAGGACAGCCATTTGGCTGCTAATTCCTCTGATACGGACTCATCCCAACCGATTTTTAAACGCCAACAATCTTGCATGATTCCTTTAGCTGCGAATATAATGGGACCTAGCAGACCTAGTGGATCGAAAAGTTTAGCGATTTCAGAGAGAATAAGACGTTTAGTAAATTTTTCCTTAAGCGCGATAGGCCTAGATGTATATACGAGCGTATCTGAACGAGAATTCCAAGCTATCCCCAACGTTTTAGATATCGTGTCCTGAGGCATGCCCGATTCGGAGTTGAATGTTTTGCTAGCGACGTTGTCTAATGCATGACTGTGGTTAGATGCCCACTGACGAATATTGAAACCGCCTACCTTCAACAACTCAATGATCTCGTCGCGTAAACGTAGAACTTCGTCTAACGTATCTGCTCCTGTAAGAAGATCATCGACGTATAAATCTCGCTGTACGATGGGACTAGCTAGTGGAAAAGGTTTTGCTTCTTCGCGTGCTAGCTGATGTATAGTGCGAATCGCTAAAAAAGGAGACGAGCTGACTCCGAAAGTCACGGTGTTTAAGTTGAACACAGAGATACGTCCATCGTTGTACCAGAAAATACGGTGGTATCGCCGGTCTTCAGGGGCAATCCAAATCTGCCGATACATCTTTTCAATGTCTGCTGTTATGACGAACACGTGAGTACGGAAACGCAATAAATGTTCGAAAAGTTTGTCCTGGATAGAAGCTCCGACCATAAGCACCTTATTGAGCGATAAATCGTTACTAGTTTTAGCGGAAGCATCGAAAACGACCCGTAATTTCGTAGTGAGACTGGTATTTTTAATGACTGCGTGATGTGGAATATAATACCCCGGAGGAGACTCATCAGAAACAAGCGACATGTGTCCCAAATCGATGTATTCTTGCATGACCTTGTGATATTCCGATTTCAACTCTGGATTGGCTTGTAACTTCCGCTGTAAAGAATAAAATCTGCGAAGTGCCTGCGAACGAGACTCACCTAATTCGAAATCTTCATATCGAAACGGTAATTTAACGACGTACTTCCCGTCAGAGGCACTTTGAACGTGGTTGACGTAATGTCTTTCACATAAATCATTTTCAGTAGTTTTTATGGTTTTGTTGGAGAGATCTTCGATCTCCCAAAATTTTTCTAGAGTTTGTTGTAAACTAATTAAACAACACGACTCAACTCGTGCCCTTTTATTTGCTTCTAACCCCCCGACGACTACCCAGCCTAAATGAGTTTTTTGTAATAATAAATCACCTTGTGTAGAGTTTATTTTTATTTGGCCGGATTGTAATAGCGCGACGGTGGTGCCCGCACCAATTAGTACATCTACAGGACGTGGGACATGAAAGTTTGGATCCGCGAGGGGTAAATTTTTTGGAAGCTCTAATTGATCGCGCGGAAAGATGTCGCGGGGTTCAAAGTCAGTGATTTTTTCGATTACAGTACAAGATATGAGTTTACGATAACTGGGATTAATCGGAGATTCAATGACCACGCTGGTCTTTCCTAACGTACATGTCGTAAGTGCGTTTACACCTTGAATAGATTCAGTGGATTTGCGGATTGGTAACTGTAGGCGTTTAGCAAGTTCAAAAGTAATAAGATGAACGGTAGAACAGGTGTCTAATAAAGCCCGAGCTGTCGCGAATGTACCGGATGTTGCCCGAACCCGAACCATGGCGCTCATCATCAAAGTCGTACTCGTATGTTTAAGAACGAGTGATTGAATATCCCTAGGTCCCAGTCAACTGGGAGGATCCTTCCTTTTCTGATGATCGCCGCCAGAGAAGGGTTTTCCGGAATGTAGTTTCGAATGGTGGAATTTTGGACAGTGATTTGCAATGATGCTTGGATGTACATGGAAAATGGTTTTTGTTGAGGCAGTTTCTACAGAGGTTGCGTTGTTTCACAAAATCCCATCGTTTGGGTACCGGTAATTTATCGAATTCTTTACATTGGTATAAATAATGATCGATAGCGCAACAATACTCGCATGATTTCATGGCAATGACAAGAGCGCGGTCTCCTTCTGCGTTTTTGAAGGTCTTCGACTGATTTGAGGAACCGTTAAAAGGCCGTTTGTTAGGATTATTCTTGTTTGAGGTGGGTATAGATTTAGTGTGCATACGCGAGATTGTTGCTTCCAAAAATTTGAACATATCGTCAACAGTAGGGGAATCGTCCGGTTTGAGAGTATCCTGCCATTTTTCAGCGATGGGATCCGGTAAAATCCTTTCTATATGCCAAATAAAGCATTCACGATTTGGTGGGCATTCAAGAGTTTCGAGGGATGTTAAATTCTGTCGTACAGTATTAAGTATATGCCCAATGGTGGCTGGGTTAGCCGTTTCCGGTTTTTTAAGGTTAAATATCGCCCCAATGTGCTTGCCTCTCAATACCCTTTTCAGTTCATAGGTACCCTTAAGAATGGACCAAGCCACCCGATAATTGGCATCCGAAGCCTGTAAATGTATGATTCGTTGTGCGGCCTCTCCTTTCAGACTTGTTTTTAAATATTGAAATTTTATAACGTCAGCAATATCGTCGCGTTTGTCAATGATGCCCTTGAATAAATTCGAGAAAGATAGCCATTCGTTGTAATCTCCGGAAAAGGTAGGTAGTTGCGGTACCGGCAGTCTTTGCAAAGTTTGTTTTTCAGTTTGAGTTGAATTCCCAAGCATTGTACTGTTCGCGAGTGGGCCGTCTTTCGCGAGGTGTTCAGCAATTCCGTAATATCCATCGGATACATGCGCGAAGTGTTCTGTTTCGCCTGCTATAGGTTGACACGCGATCAATTCATTGTAAAGCTCTTCGTATTCACGGAACGCAACTTTGATGCGTTCGAATCGTAACTGTGCTCGTAACTCGGATATTTGTTGTTTATTTATTGAATCGACTAATTGATTAATGTGGCATGCTACTACGTTACGTTTTCTCTCGATCATCGGAATGGTCTCATCTCCTGTCGGGTCCGACATTTTTAATAATTAGATATTTAAAGCCGGGTATTGAGATTCAAGTTGCACTGATGATAATGAAACTGAAAGAAATTTAACTGTACGACTCACAAATCACCGCAATTAAGTGATAAATTCAAATAATTAAGTCGATACCAAGATTTGCACAATCAAATTCCCCAATTAAACGCACCCAAATTACGAAGATAATTAATTAACGGAATCAAACGACCCCGATGATCACGACAATGAAATGATCCTTAGATCAAATAATTGACGGGACCCGAATGGTCGATCGACTTCGCAAATTTCAATTTAAATACTCTGGTTACTTTATACTTCGAAGACTTGAGCAATTCACTGATCGCAACAATTAAATGGTTTTGTGACAAATAATTGATGCAATCTCAGAATTGCACAGCTCAATTCGAAATAAGATAATAATTCAAATATAATAAAATCAAATATTAAATATATTAAAAATGAATAAAATAATTAAATTAAATGGAATATTTTACTCGGCAAAATATTAAATATAATGTCAAATAATAATTAAATGTTTAATAAATTTGACTTAGCTCGTATCACTGCAGATGATCCTCCAGATGCGGCGGTATCAACGGTCGGTAATATGAATGGCGTTCTGATTCAAATTGCATCCACAATTAGTAATTGATATGTATTGTATATATTTAAATTGTCCAATCGAGAAAACCTCACAGGAGCCACCAAAATGTTTGTGGGAAAATGTTCCCCTTCTTTTATTTTATGTTATTTTTTATTTAAATTTAAATTCTAAATTTACCTGCAAATTAATTTGAATTAATAATCTAAATTTAGTTAATTTATTATTAGGATAGGTAGGATGCGACAGGTATTGTTGAATGAAACTTGTGGTTTGGGTATAGCAAAATTGAAGGATATATTTTGACCCAAAAAAAATAGGGAAAGCACTACGGCATAAAACCCTTTGAAGAAATACAATGAAAAAGATTGAGAATATTCAGATAATGAGAATGAGGGTAACTCGTTGAACAATTCATACAAGAATGAATGTGGATGTGTGTGTGTTTTTGTGTATGTATGTGATAAACATATAGAAAAGATTACGCGATCACGGATCGTCGTAAGTAGTGTGATCTTGGATCGCACTGAATGCTAGAAAATATACACGTCTGTATACCGTCAGCGAAAGATTGATTGTCCACTGTGGGACAATTAGACAGTACGTGGTACTGGAGAAAGAATGATGGTAGAAAGCTTTCAGTTGAGAACACTTGCGTCGTTAAATGTGTGTGTTATGCTATGCGTCGCGACGACGTTACCGATTGATCAGATCGGCGATATGAATTGAAATGTTAAATATATCAAGATCGTAATTTACGCACGAGATATGTCAAAATTGTAATGGGATATTCCAAAGACAATATGACGTGACTAGTCGTTGAATTGATTGACCGATGTCTTACTTCGATCAATTGATGACGTAAATTTATTATTGTTGTTATTTGTAACAGAGGTTATTGTTTAACTGCAGTTAATTAAAAATCTAATCAATTGGTATTGATAGATGCTTACCAGCGACGAGGCTATTGTAAGTGTGAAGTTAGATTTGATGTATTTAATTCGTCAATGATGATAAAAAATGTGTGTAATTATTAAATTCTAATGATTTTCGTTGAATTGAATAGTAAACTAGAACTGTATGTAATTGCGAATTGATGAAGTTAACACAAGATAAAATATTATTGAATATTTGATATTAATTGTGCTGATATTACCTGATATTAATATTACTATCAATATCAAATCACAACACAAAAAATTCCAAATATTCAATACATACAAGGAATGGATGCCCGGAATTGAGAGGATTGGACCCCCGCGCAACAAGTCCCGACTTGTTCGTATTGCGACGCAATAAAAACCCGGTCTTTGTTTAATTCACGAAATATTATTAAAGATCAACGAAATAATCAGAAAAAATTAATAAACTGTATTAATCAATACTTATCTTGGCACGATGGCGTGAAATCGTAATCGATAAGCAATTAATCAAATAATTATCAGTTATTTAATGATTGGCTTAATAGACAGAATGCTCACAGTGTGTGCTCGATAAGAAGACTTGTGGTCGACTGACGAAAAGACGCTGTGAAACCGGGTCGTCGTTTCGACGGACCGAAGAATTCAGACACCCGAGTGACAGAGATATGCTGAAGGCGTAAGTGTAACGAAGATGCACAGCGAAACCGACGCTATAATGAGCGCGCGCGTTTACGGTGCGCCCGAGTTGACGATAGAATTAATTAAAGCACCGCTAGATGGTGACTCTACCAAATAATTAAATTCTTTACATTATTATGATGACAACTATTTCAGGTCTTCCGTTTTTCGACGGAACAATTACTGTTGTTACGTCAGGATTTGTAATAAAAGCAGGCTTTGAGCCTTGATTATAATATGACAACGGTATTAAGGATGCCAAATTATAAGCGAAGAACTCGACCTACTTTAAAATCGGACTTATAGAATATTTTTGGTCCTAGTCTTTCGACCAATAGACAGGGATCAAACCGAGTATAATTATCTGGAAGGTTTGTTGAAATAGATGACTGTATATACGTATTAACTATTATATATTATACAAAAAAATAATTTCTAACGTTATGATTACAATAGGTCTCACAGTTAAATTATTTTGTGAAAGTATTCGGTGGCTGACCGTCAGTGTTAATCGTATAACAGTTGTTATTTTTGAATTCAAAATTATAACCGAGTTACAAGGCGGCCATGTGCCTACACTTGCTCGTATAATTAGAATTTTACAATAAAATATACCTTATAATTTACTTCCTTTAACAAAATCATAAATTTGAAATTGAAATAAATCGTATAAGGTTTTAATTGATTGGAAATTTGCTTGAATATAAAAATTATAACTTAAGCTTACAGTACCTGAAGGTTTGGAGACTGGGTTATTAATTTTGTTGTTTCCACTGATTCTACGTACTACTCGCGATTACAATTTTTCTCTTAACGTTGAAATAATAATTGATTTAGTCACTAAACAATATTGATTTATGCACTAAAAAAATATGATTAATTTAATAATATTAAGTGTGAGGACACTTGTACATTAATAAAAAAAAACTAGTACGGAACTAGTGTAAAGTGTGAGAACACTTGTAAGAAATATAAACTAGTACGAAACTAGTGTAAAAGTGTGAGAACACTTGTAATAATATTTTCCCGTCGACCCGGAACTGGGAATTGAAAATTTGAGAATAGGCATTGATTGATGTTCAACCATGCTTTTTATATTTTCTTATCGGGTCTTAATTGGTGTATTGTTTGGGGGAAAACTGTATCCAATCGGGACACAGTTTCTATGGGTCCTTTCCCTTTCCCGATGATTTTCCGTTAGGGAAGTGGAAAAGACACACCCCGATGCGGGCCTATGTGTGTGCGCATCTACACATACACTCACATTTACAGAATTTTATATTATTATACTTTAAATTTATTTATAATCATTAATTTATTAATAACTTTTATTTATAAAAAAAAAATAATTATCGAATGGCTTTGTGCCTATTCTGATATTTTATTAATTTGTTAATATATTTATTTGTATATTACTTATTTAAATTTTATTTACTTAAATATTATTTATTTAAATAATTAAATATTATTTATTTAACTTTGATTTATTTGAATATTTAAATATTATTTGTTTAAATATTTTTTATTCGAATAATTAAATATTATTTATTTAAATATTTTTTATTCGAATATTTAAATATTATTTATTTAAATATTATTTATTTAAATATTATTTATTTGAATATTTAAATATTATTTATTTGAATATTAAAATATTATTTATTTAAATATTATTTATTTGAATATTTAAAATATTATTTATTTGAATATTAAAATAATAATAATAATAATAATTTATTTTCATTACATGCTCTAGGAGCATTTGCAATTTCCATACAACTTGTTTTACATTAATAATCTTAAATAAATAATATAACACTTTTCTCTTATTACACGTTTTTCCTTAGTATTTATCATCACCAATACTCTCCGCATACTTTTTATCAGTCACTTTGCTTCTAAAATCTCCTGTCATCCAAATAACGCTTCTATGTATCTCTCCACTTGTTCTCTACAACTCTGACAAATTCGCAAATTTCTTTGACTAGTGTTTCTCTCATCGTTTTGACTAGCAGCCAGTGCATTTCCCATTCCTGCTTCCCATCCTTCCACTTTTCAATGAACTCTTGTATGCTACCATCTTGCAGTCTCAAGACTTCCCCACAGCTAAAGATATGTTCTAGATTCTCTGTACCTCCTCCACAAAGTCTACAACTCCAGTCCTTAAATCCTTTTCTTGCTCTTCCCACGTTCCCACATCTTAATCTAGCCCATGTTTCTTTGTCCGTTTTGTTTACGTTTCTCACATTTAGGTACTTGGCCCCTCCAGAGTCCGGCAGAATTTCTCTGTACACTGTATTATATTCCGAGTCTACTATCCTCCCCCACTCTTTTTCCAATTCATTTCTCCACCATCTCTCTAGACCTTCTTTTAGCTTTACTATAACCTCTGCCTCCTTGCCTCCTTCCCAGATCCACCGGCAAATCTCCACTGCATCCATCTCCTTCAATTTCTCTAACACTTTACCACCCCACTTCGTCGGCTTATTATTAATTATGGCTCTCATCTCCTCCCTCAAGCACACTTTAGGCCATCTTTCCTCCTTCATTGCTAATATATCCTCCCAGTATTTTATAGCTCTTTTTCTGCAAGTGTATTCGATGCTCTCTATGCCCAACTCCGGCCTCCAAATATACATTGGCGTATTTCTCGCAACTCCTAATACCATTTTTGCGTATCTACCCTGCATCTTCTTCATTGCACATGTACTTTCCCAGCCCCATGTCTCTACGCCATACAGAGCCACTGACCTCACTAATGAGTTCATAATGTATATTCTGTCGTCTCTCATGTCCCTTCCCGCTCTCTTCATTACTCCCCAAGCCGCATTCGCTGCTTTCTGCGCTTTCCCTACCATTTCATCAACATGCCTACTTGTGCTATTCTTTGTGGAGAAAGTATAGCCTAAATACTTAAAATGGTTAACCACCTCAATAGCTTCACCTTTATAACTCCACTTCTCACTGTCACTGGCTTTCCCGCCATTCCTAAACACCATCACCTTGGTCTTCTTTGAATTTACCGTCAGCTTGTTTTTCTTGATGTATTTCTCTAGTGTTTCTAGCATCTTTTGCAGCTCACTGGCACTTTCAGCAACAATCGCGATATCGTCCGCGTACTTTAGAGCTCTCACTTTTATTTTACCTATTACCGTTCCTCCTTCCTCTTTTCTGCTCCACTCTTCATCGATGTCATCAATGAAGATGTCAAACAGTATGGCACTCAGTGCGCATCCCTGTCTGACCCCAACGTTGGTTCCGAACTCCCTTGTCATTTTCCCGTTCACTATTACCTCTGCTGTCGTCTTCTTGTAGATTTCCCTGATCAATGCGTGCATCCTCCCTTTTATGCCCACTTTCCACAGCTTCATTAGTAGCAACTCTCGGTCAACAGTGTCAAATGCCGCCTTCAAGTCAATAAATCCCACATAAAGCTTTCCTCTCTTGTTTTTTAGCCTTCCGTTTATAATCGAGTTCAGCACAAAAGCATGGTCTCTAGCCCCTCTTTTCCTCCTGAATCCAGCTTGACTCTCTTTCAACACATCTTCTTTTTCAACCCACTTCCCTATCCTGTCTGCTAAGATGTTCGTCAGCACTTTATATCCAACATCCAACAAAGAGATTCCTCTGTAGTTTTCCGCAACAATCTCCACTCCCCCTTTGTGTATAGGCACAATTCTAGCTTTTTCCCATCCCTCCGGCAGCTTGGCTTCCTTCCAAATATTATTTAGCACCTCGCACAGCCATTGGATATCCTCTTTACCAATTGCTTTTAGACACTCTATAGGGATCCCATCCTCTCCTGTAGCCTTACCATTTGACATCCTATTCAGGGCATTTTGGATTTCTTTCTCTCCAAAATCTTCATCCAAACTACTGTCGTCTGTCTCCCCCTCTCCCTGTCCTACCCACGGTTGTTCGTTCCTTCTCACTTCCTCTGGCTCCTCAGCTTCCGATTCTATCGCTGTATTTAGTAGATTTTGGAAATGATCGACCCACTCATCCTCAGTTATTTCTTCTGTAATTCTGTTGACTCTCCTGGGTCGGAATTTATTTATTGCTCTCCACCACTCAGATACTCCCTTAGCTTTGTCAATTTCAGCCCATTTTTCTTCATTATTTTTCTCTATCTCCTCTTTCTCTATTGCTTTGAGTCTTCTCCTACACTCCATTAACTCTACCTTCAACTCTTTGCATTTATTATTCAACCAGGCATTTAATCGACCCCACATCTCATTTTTTGTTTGTCTCCATTTTTCTGAGAATTTGATGCCACCTCTGCTACCGTTTTTGCTGTCCCCTGATTTTTTTATCATACCAACTTCCCCCGCACTTTCATATATTATACGATTCACTTCTTCCCAACTTATCCCTGGAGATCTCTCTTCCCCACTGCCCCCAACTTTTTTTAGTGCTGTCTCTCTGAACTCGATCTCCTTATCTTTGCTCCATTTAATTCTTTCTGCACCTGCCCCACTTCCATTCCTGGCACCGCATTTCCTCTCACCCCTTACATCGCTAAGGACAAAGGTCACTGGTAAGTGATCTGATTCGGTTCTCGGCACAACACACAGCCTTTTTACTGCTAGCTCGTCCCCCCTGTCTACCTGCAAGACTAGATCAATTACTGAGCCCTTGGTTTCACTATCACAGCCAACATATGTTACCTTTCCTTCTTCGTCTCCCTGACATCTCCCGTTCACGAGCACCAGCCCTAGCTCTTCACACAATTTTATTAATTTTTTCCCATTTTCGTTCATGACGTTATCTTGTGTCTTCCTCTCCTTACTACACCCATCCCCGTCATCTAATCCACTACATACTTGTGCACTGCCCACCCTTGCATTCATATCTCCACATACTATGACTACTTCGAATTTACTCATACATTCCTCAATTGTTTCTCTGAATTTGAACTCACAAAGACTCATGCTTACATTGTTGTATATCGAGATTATGCTTTGCTTCTCTTTATTACATAGTACGAAGCCATACTCCCAGACTTTTATCTTCCAATCCTCCACTAAGCTCTTTTTAATCCCAACAATTTGACCTCCTGCCATTCTGCCCCTTTTTACTCCAATATTTCTTACTGCATCTTTAATCCAGTATTTATAGTCTGTACACATTCTACCCACTGCTCTTATTGCCATAGCCCCTCCTAACCATGTCTCTTGTAGTATTATAACATCAAAATTTTCCAAGAACTCCTGCAATTCACTGTATTTTTTTGCTCCGTGTGTGTTCCACACCAGCACATTACAACCCGCCTTCTTGTCTTCTTTCATTTGCTCCGTTTCTTCTATCACGAAAATTCCCCCCTCTCGGTTCGATCCCACCAACATCTCTTCTATGCTTTTCCAACTCCGCAGTCACCTCGTTAAATTTCTCAATGCCTTTATCTGATATCAATGATAGGTAACCAACTCTTACCTCTTCCCCTCTTTGTTTCCTTTCTCTTGCCTTTACTCTCAACCACTTTTGTATTTCAATTTCTCTTCTGGTGTGGTCGTCATCCATCCATATTTCGGAGTTTTTCAACATCCTCCTTCTCTCTAATACCTTCTTTTTCTCCTCCAGTGTCTCGAAAGTGATGCATACCACGTTATCGCTCTTAAAATTGATTCTGTACTTGTCCTTCGGGATATTAATCTTTCTACTTGCCTCATTGAGGATTTCCTCTTTTTGCAGGTTCCTACTTGCGCTCTTCACCCTGAAGACTACATTTCTCCTCCTTTCTCTCCTCTCTTTCAGTTCATACTTTAGGTGGTCGTTCGCAATAGCCAGCGGTTTCCTTATTTCTTTGTCTCTGTCGTTTCTCAGAAAGTTTGTTAGGTTTCCGTCCCACTCCTTCTGGGTACTCCTCTGCGCATGCTCATGTGTGTTCGGCGTTGACGCAATCGCCCCATCGCTGCCATTTTTGTTCGTCTCTTTTCTACTCCTCTGTCCACTCACCTTTCCATTCTCCAGCACTTTTACCCTCTCCATCAGTTCCACGTTCTCTTCTATCAGTGCTCTGTTCTTCAGTAACCATGCCTCTCTTTGTTCTGCAATCTCCCTTTTTAGGTTGTGTATGATTTGGTTCAGCCTGTCAATTGCCTCTTTGGCTGCTACCATCTCCACACTCTCTTGACCTTCCCCCATATCACTATTTTCCACTTGTAAATCTTTACCATCTTCACTGCCGTCATCCTCCTTGCCACTTTTATCATTTTCCTCGAAATTAATCTGTTTCTCAACGCTGTTGCCACCTGCCGGCTTCTTCCCATCTTGCTTGTTTTTATTTATAGGCGAATGTACCACTTTGCTACCATTCGTCGATAAAAACTGTAGCATACTCTCCTGCTTCTCGTTCGGATCTTCTATTACCTTAACCGGGCGCCCTCTTTTCCTCCTTGGCATCACTGGCCCATCCCCACCGCCATCATCCTTAACCTTACCGTCTGCCATTGCCTTTTACTTCGCTCAAAACTTACTTTATCAAACAAGGATTTCTTCAGCTTATCACTTTATACGTCCCTTGCAATCTTCTGCAGATTTTCAGCACTTTCCTAACTTTTTTATTTCCCTTTTTATATTACTTTATTCGTTTCTTTTATACACGATCCACATATGTGCCTACACTATACGAGCGCCCTCTCGCGAATCCGAATATTAAAATATTATTTATTTAAATATTATTTATTTGAATATTTGAATATTATTTATTTGAATATTGAAATATTATTTATTTGAATATTATTTCTTTGAATATTTAAGATATTATTTTATCTAATGCCTATCTTATCATTAAAATCTATTTTTTTCTATTCATTTAAGGATTCCGGAATGTTAGACAAAAGTGCACTTAAAATGAAAGTAAGGCTCAAGATAGTGTAAAGATTACTCATTTGTTTAAAAAAAATTAAAAAAAGAAAAGAATTCATTTTAACATCTATTTACTTCTTACTCATTTTAGATACTCTTTTGTTGATAAATATTTTCGGTTTTTCTAGAGGTAAGTATTTCTAGATTGCTTTTGACCCTGGTAATTTATTTGAGGGTCATTAAAACTACATTTAGATTTTGTTCCAACATTTCAATAGATTTTTGAACAACGGATCTAAATCTTTTAAAAGCATTTTCAATGAAATACATTATTTTTTTTAACTCTCTAGAGTTAAACAAAAAGGAATTAAAATTTGTTCGCCAGACAACACTTAATTAAGAAAAAATATGAAATATAAAATTATAAATGAAATTATGATAGTCAGTATTTTAGCTGGACGTAACACTGTATATCCATACGATATCAGCATATGATTAATTAGTAACTAATTTTAAATTACTTGAGCCAATTAAATTGAAATCATTCATATATAAATACAGAGCGGGAACCTCTAGTCTACTAAGTCTTCGCACGGTCCACACGGTTTATTTATAAATGTCACCGTTTAATCTCTGCAAACATTACTGTATATCCATACGATATCAGCATATGATTAATGAGTAACTAATTTTCAATAACTTGAGCCAATTAAATTGAAATCATTCATATATAAATACAAAGCGGGAACCTCTAGTCTACTAAGTCTTCGCACGGTTCACACGGGTTACTTATCAATGTCTGCAAACATTACTGTATATCCATACGATATCAGCATATGATTAATTAGTAACTAATTTTTAATAACTTGAGCCAATTGAATTGAAATCATTCATATATAAATACAGAGCGGGAACCTCTAGTCTACTAAGACTTCGCACGGTTCACACGGTTTACTTATCAATGTCTGCAAACATTACTGTATATCCATACGATATCAGCATATGATTAATTAGGAACTGATTTTTAATAACTTGAGCCAATTAAATTGAAATCATTCATATATAAATACAGAACGGGAACCTCTAGTCTACTAAGACTTCGCACGGTTCACACGGTTTATTTATAAATGTCACCGTTTAATGTCTGCAAAAATTACTGTATATCCATACGATATCAGCATCTGATTAATTAGTAACTAATTTTTAATAACTTGAGCCAGTAAAATTGAAATCATTCATATATGAATACAGAGCGGGTACCTTTAGTCTACTAAGCCTTCGCACGGTCCACACGGTTTATTTATAAAAGTCACCGTTTAATCTCTGTAAACATTACTGTATATCCATACGATATCAGCATTTGATTAATTAGTAACTAATTTTTAATAACTTGAGCCAATTAAATTGAAATCGTTCATATATAAATACAGGGCGGGAACCTCTAGTCTACTAAGTCTTCGCACGGTCCACACGGTTTATTTATAAATGTCACCGTTTAATCTCTGCAAACATTACTGTATATCCATACGATATCAGCATATGATTAATGAGTAACTAATTTTCAATATCTTGAGCCAATTAAATTGGAATCATTCATATATAAATACAGAGCGGGAACCTCTAGTCTACTAAGTCTTCACACGGTCCACACGGTTTACTTATCAATGTCTGCAAACATTACTGTATATCCATACGATATCAGCATATGATTAATTAGTAACTAATTTTAAATTACTTGAGCCAATTAAATTAAAATCATTCATATATAAATACAAAGCGGGAACCTCTAGTCTACTAAGTCTTCGCACGGTCCACACGGTTTATTTATAAATGTCACCGTTTAATCTCTGCAAACATTACTGTATATCTATACGATATCAGCATATGATTAATTAGTAACTAATTTTTAATAACTTGAGCCAGTAAAATTGAAATCATTCATATATAAATACAGAGCGGGTACCTCTAGTCTACTAAGCCTTCGCACGGTCCACACGGTTTATTTATATATGACACCGTTTAATCTCTGTAAACATTACTGTATATCCATACGATATCAGCATTTGATTAATTAGTAACTAATTTTTAATAACTTGAGCCAATTAAATTGAAATCGTTCATATATAAATACAGGGCGGGAACCTCTAGTCTACTAAGTCTTCGCACGGTCCACACGGTTTATTTATAAATGTCACCGTTTAATCTCTGCAAACATTACTGTATATCCATACGATATCAGCATATGATTAATGAGTAACTAATTTTCAATAACTTGAGCCAATTAAATTAAAATCATTCATATATAAATACAAAGCGGGAACCTCTAGTCTACTAAGTCTTCGCACGGTTCACACGGGTTACTTATCAATGTCTGCAAACATTACTGTATATCCATACGATATCAGCATATGATTAATTAGTAACTAATTTTTAATAACTTGAGCCAATTGAATTGAAATCATTCATATATAAATACAGAGCGGGAAACTCTAGTCTACTAAGACTTCGCACGGTTCACACGGTTTACTTATCAATGTCTGCAAACATTACTGTATATCCATACGATATCAGCATATGATTAATTAGGAACTGATTTTTAATAACTTGAGCCAATTAAATTGAAATCATTCATATATAAATACAGAACGGGAACCTCTAGTCTACTAAGACTTCGCACGGTTCACACGGTTTATTTATAAATGTCACCGTTTAATGTCTGCAAAAATTACTGTATATCCATACGATATCAGCATCTGATTAATTAGTAACTAATTTTTAATAACTTGAGCCAGTAAAATTGAAATCATTCATATATAAATACAGAGCGGGTACCTCTAGTCTACTAAGCCTTCGCACGGTCCACACGGTTTATTTATAAATGTCACCGTTTAATCTCTGTAAACATTACTGTATATCCATACGATATCAGCATTTGATTAATAAGTAACTAATTTTTAATAACTTGAGCCAATTAAATTGAAATCATTCATATATAAATACAAAGCGGGAACCTCTAGTCTACTAAGTCTTCGCACGGTTCACACGGTTTACTTATCAATGTCTGCAAACATTACTGTATATCCATACGATATCAGCATATGATTAATTAGGAACTGATTTTTAATAACTTGAGCCAATTAAATTGAAATCATTCATATATAAATACAGAACGGGAACCTCTAGTCTACTAAGACTTCGCACGGTTCACACGGTTTATTTATAAATGTCACCGTTTAATGTCTGCAAACATTACTGTATATCCATACGATATCAGCATATGATTAATAAGTAACTAATTTTTAATAACTTGAGCCAATTAAATTGAAATCATTCATATATAAATACAAAGCGCGAACCTCTAGTCTACTAAGTCTTCGCACGGTTCACACGGGTTACTTATCAATGTCTGCAAACATTACTGTATATCCATACGATATCAGCATATAATTAATGAGTAACTAATTTTTAATTACTTGAGCCAATTAAATTGAAATCATTCATATATAAATACAGAGCGGGAACCTCTAGTCTACTAAGTCTTCGCACGGTCCACACGGTTTATTTATAAATGTCACCGTTTAATCTCTGCAAACATTACTGTATATCCATACGATATCAGCATCTGATTAATTAGTAACTAATTTTTAATAACTTGAGCCAGTAAAATTGAAATCATTCATATATAAAGACAGAGCGGGTACCTCTAGTCTACTAAGCCTTCGCACGGTCCACACGGTTTATTTATAAATGTCACCGTTTAATCTCTGTAAACATTACTGTATATCCATACGATATCAGCATTTGATTAATTAGTAACTAATTTTTAATAACTTGAGCCAATTAAATTAAAATCGGTCATATATAAATACAGGGCGGGAACCTCTAGTCTACTAAGTCTTCGCACGGTCCACACGGTTTATTTATAAATGTCACCGTTTAATCTCTGCAAACATTACTGTATATCCATACGATATCAGCTTATGATTAATAAGTAACTAATTTTTAATAACTTGAGCCAATTAAATTGAAATCATTCATATATAAATACAAAGCGGGAACCTCTAGTCTACTAAGTCTTCGCACGGTTCACACGGGTTACTTATCAATGTCTGCAAACATTAGTGTATATCCATACGATATCAGCATATGATTAATTAGTAACTAATTTTTAATAACTTGAGCCAATTGAATTGAAATCATTCGTATATAAATACAGAGCGGGAACCTCTAGTCTACTAAGACTTCGCACGGTTCACACGGTTTACTTATCAATGTCTGCTAACATTACTGTATATCCATACGATATCAGCATATGATTAATTAGGAACTGATTTTTAATAACTTGAGCCAATTAAATTGAAATCATTCATATATAAATACAGAACGGGAACCTCTAGTCTACTAAGACTTCGCACGGTTCACACGGTTTATTTATAAATGTCACCGTTTAATGTCTGCAAACATTACTGTATATCCATACGATATCAGCATATGATTAATAAGTAACTAATTTTTAATAACTTGAGCCAATTAAATTGAAATCATTCATATATAAATACAAAGCGGGAACCTCTAGTCTACTAAGTCTTCGCACGGTTCACACGGGTTACTTATCAATGTCTGCAAACATTACTGTATATCCATACGATATCAGCATATGATTAATTAGTAACTAATTTTTAATAACTTGAGCCAATTGAATTGAAATCATTCGTATATAAATACAGAGCGGGAACCTCTAGTCTACTAAGACTTCGCACGGTTCACACGGTTTACTTATCAATGTCTGCTAACATTACTGTATATCCATACGATATCAGCATATGATTAATTAGGAACTGATTTTTGATAACTTGAGCCAATTAAATTGAAATCATTCATATATAAATACAGAACGGAAACCTCTAGTCCACTAAGACTTCGCACGGTTCACACGGTTTATTTATAAATGTCACCGTTTAATCTCTGCAAACATTACTGTATATCCATACGATATCAGCATATGATTAATTAGTAACTAATTTTGAATAACTTGAGCCAATTAAATTGAAATCATTCATATATACATACAGAGCGGGAACCTCTAGTCTACTAAGACTTCGCACGGTTCACACGGTTTATTTATAAATGTCACCGTTTAATCTCTGCAAACATTACTGTATATCCATACGATATCAGCATATGATTAATAAGTAACTAATTTTTAATAACTTGAGCCAATTAAATTGAAATCATTCATATATAAATACAAAGCGCGAACCTCTAGTCTACTAAGTCTTCGCACGGTTCACACAGGTTACTTATCAATGTCTGCAAACATTACTGTATATCCATACGATATCAGCATATAATTAATGAGTAACTAATTTTAAATTACTTGAGCCAATTAAATTGAAATCATTCATATATAAATACAGAGCGGGAACCTCTAGTCTACTAAGTCTTCGCACGGTCCACACGGTTTATTTATAAATGTCACCGTTTAATCTCTGCAAACATTACTGTATATCCATACGATATCAGCATCTGATTAATTAGTAACTAATTTTTAATAACTTGAGCCAGTAAAATTGAAATCATTCATATATAAATACAGAGCGGGTACCTCTAGTCTACTAAGCCTTCGCACGGTCCACACGGTTTATTTATATATGACACCGTTTAATCTCTGTAAACATTACTGTATATCCATACGATATCAGCATTTGATTAATTAGTAACTAATTTTTAATAACTTGAGCCAATTAAATTGAAATCGTTCATATATAAATACAGGGCGGGAACCTCTAGTCTACTGTCTTCGCACGGTCCACACGGTTTATTTATAAATGTCACCGTTTAATCTCTGCAAACATTACTGTATATCCATACGATATCAGCATATGATTAATGAGTAACTAATTTTCAATAACTTGAGCCAATTAAATTAAAATCATTCATATATAAATACAATGGGGAACCTCTAGTCTACTAAGTCTTCGCACGGTTCACACGGGTTACTTATCAATGTCTGCAAACATTACTGTATATCCATACGATATCAGCATATGATTAATTAGTAACTAATTTTTAATAACTTGAGCCAATTGAATTGAAATCATTCATATATAAATACAGAGCGGGAACCTCTAGTCTACTAAGACTTCGCACGGTTCACACGGTTTACTTATCAATGTCTGCAAACATTACTGTATATCCATACGATATCAGCATATGATTAATTAGGAACTGATTTTTAATAACTTGAGCCAATTAAATTGAAATCATTCATATATAAATACAGAACGGGAACCTCTAGTCTACTAAGACTTCGCACGGTTCACACGGTTTATTTATAAATGTCACCGTTTAATGTCTGCAAAAATTACTGTATATCCATACGATATCAGCATCTGATTAATTAGTAACTAATTTTTAATAACTTGAGCCAGTAAAATTGAAATCATTCATATATAAATACAGAGCGGGTACCTCTAGTCTACTAAGCCTTCGCACGGTCCACACGGTTTATTTATAAATGTCACCGTTTAATCTCTGTAAACATTACTGTATATCCATACGATATCAGCATTTGATTAATAAGTAACTAATTTTTAATAACTTGAGCCAATTAAATTGAAATCATTCATATATAAATACAAAGCGGGAACCTCTAGTCTACTAAGTCTTCGCACGGTTCACACGGTTTACTTATCAATGTCTGCAAACATTACTGTATATCCATACGATATCAGCATATGATTAATTAGGAACTAATTTTTAATAACTTGAGCCAATTAAATTGAAATCATTCATATATAAATACAGAACGGGAACCTCTAGTCTACTAAGACTTCGCACGGTTCACACGGTTTATTTATAAATGTCACCGTTTAATGTCTGCAAACATTACTGTATATCCATACGATATCAGCATATGATTAATAAGTAACTAATTTTTAATAACTTGAGCCAATTAAATTGAAATCATTCATATATAAATACAAAGCGCGAACCTCTAGTCTACTAAGTCTTCGCACGGTTCACACGGGTTACTTATCAATGTCTGCAAACATTACTGTATATCCATACGATATCAGCATATAATTAATGAGTAACTAATTTTTAATTACTTGAGCCAATTAAATTGAAATCATTCATATATAAATACAGAGCGGGAACCTCTAGTCTACTAAGTCTTCGCACGGTCCACACGGTTTATTTATAAATGTCACCGTTTAATCTCTGCAAACATTACTGTATATCCATACGATATCAGCATCTGATTAATTAGTAACTAATTTTTAATAACTTGAGCCAGTAAAATTGAAATCATTCATATATAAATACAGAGCGGGTACCTCTAGTCTACTAAGCCTTCGCACGGTCCACACGGTTTATTTATAAATGTCACCGTTTAATCTCTGTAAACATTACTGTATATCCATACGATATCAGCATTTGATTAATTAGTAACTAATTTTTAATAACTTGAGCCAATTAAATTAAAATCGTTCATATATAAATACAGGGCGGGAACCTCTAGTCTACTAAGTCTTCGCACGGTCCACACGGTTTATTTATAAATGTCACCGTTTAATCTCTGCAAACATTACTGTATATCCATACGATATCAGCTTATGATTAATAAGTAACTAATTTTTAATAACTTGAGCCAATTAAATTGAAATCATTCATATATAAATACAAAGCGGGAACCTCTAGTCTACTAAGTCTTCGCACGGTTCACACGGGTTACTTATCAATGTCTGCAAACATTAGTGTATATCCATACGATATCAGCATATGATTAATTAGTAACTAATTTTTAATAACTTGAGCCAATTGAATTGAAATCATTCGTATATAAATACAGAGCGGGAACCTCTAGTCTACTAAGACTTCGCACGGTTCACACGGTTTACTTATCAATGTCTGCTAACATTACTGTATATCCATACGATATCAGCATATGATTAATTAGGAACTGATTTTTAATAACTTGAGCCAATTAAATTGAAATCATTCATATATAAATACAGAACGGGAACCTCTAGTCTACTAAGACTTCGCACGGTTCACACGGTTTATTTATAAATGTCACCGTTTAATGTCTGCAAACATTACTGTATATCCATACGATATCAGCATATGATTAATAAGTAACTAATTTTTAATAACTTGAGCCAATTAAATTGAAATCATTCATATATAAATACAAAGCGCGAACCTCTAGTCTACTAAGTCTTCGCACGGTTCACACGGGTTACTTATCAATGTCTGCAAACATTACTGTATATCCATACGATATCAGCATATAATTAATGAGTAACTAATTTTTAATGACTTGAGCCAATTAAATTGAAATCATTCATATATAAATACAGAGCGGGAACCTCTAGTCTACTAAGTCTTCGCACGGTCCACACGGTTTATTTATAAATGTCACCGTTTAATCTCTGCAAACATTACTGTATATCCATACGATATCAGCATCTGATTAATTAGTAACTAATTTTTAATAACTTGAGCCAGTAAAATTGAAATCATTCATATATAAATACAGAGCGGGTACCTCTAGTCTACTAAGCCTTCGCACGGTCCACACGGTTTATTTATAAATGTCACCGTTTAATCTCTGTAAACATTACTGTATATCCATACGATATCAGCATTTGATTAATTAGTAACTAATTTTTAATAACTTGAGCCAATTAAATTAAAATCGTTCATATATAAATACAGGGCGGGAACCTCTAGTCTACTAAGTCTTCGCACGGTCCACACGGTTAATTTATAAATGTCACCGTTTAATCTCTGCAAACATTACTGTATATCCATACGATATCAGCATATGATTAATTAGTAACTAATTTTGAATAACTTGAGCCAATTAAATTGAAATCATTCATATATAAATACAGAGCGGGAACCTCTAGTCTACTAAGACTTCGCACGGTTCACACGGTTTATTTATAAATGTCACCGTTTGATCTCTGCAAACATTACTGTATATCCATACGATATCAGCTTATGATTAATAAGTAACTAATTTTTAATAACTTGAGCCAATTAAATTGAAATCATTCATATATAAATACAAAGCGGTAACCTCTAGTCTACTAAGTCTTCGCACGGTTCACACAGGTTACTTATCAATGTCTGCAATCATTACTGTATATCCATACGATATCAGCATATGATTAATTAGTAACTAATTTTTAATTACTTGAGCCAATTAAATTGAAATCATTCATATATAAATACAGAGCGGGAACCTCTAGTCTACAAAGTCTTCGCACGGTCCACACGGTTTATTTATAAATGTCACCGTTTAATGTCTGCAAACATTACTGTATATCCATTCGATATCAGCATATGATTAATTAGTAACTAATTTTTAATAACTTGAGCCAATTAAATTAAAATCGTTCATATATAAATACAGGGCGGGAACCTCTAGTCTACTAAGTCTTCGCACGGTCCACACGGTTTATTTATAAATGTCACCGTTTAATCTCTGCAAACATTACTGTATATCCATACGATATCAGCATATGATTAATGAGTAACTAATTTTCAATATCTTGAGCCAATTAAATTGAAATCATTCATATATAAATACAGAGCGGGAACCTCTAGTCTACTAAGACTTCGCACGGTTCACACGGTTTACTTATCAATGTATGCAAACATGACTGTATATCCATACGATATTAGCTTATGATTGATTAGTAACTAATTTTTAATTACTTGAGCCAGTTAAATCGAAATCATTCATATATAAATACAGAGCGGGAACCTCTAGTCTACTAAGTCTTCGCACGGTTCACACGGGTTACTTATCAATGTCTGCAAACATTACTGTATATTCATTCGATATCAGCATATGATTAATTAGTAACTAATTTTTAATAACTTGAGCCAATTAAATTGAAATCAATTATATATAAATACAGAGCGGGAACCTCTAGTCTACTAAGACTTCGCACGGTTCACACGGTATATTTATAAATGTCACCGTTTAATCTCTGCAAACATTACTGTATATCCATACGATATCAGCATATGATTAATTAGTAACTAATTTTTAATAACTTGAGCCAATTGAATTGAAATCATTCATATATAAATACAGAGCGGGAACATCTAGTCTACTAAGACTTCGCACGGTTCACACGGTTTACTTATCAATGTCTGCAAACATTACTGTATATCCATACGAGATTGGCTTATGATTGATTAGTAACTAATTTTTAATTACTTGAGCCAGTTAAATTGAAATCATTCATATATAAATACAGAGCGGGAACCTCTAGTCTACTAAGACTTCGCACGGGTCACACGGTTTATTTATAAATGTCGACGTTTATTCTCTGCAAACATTACTGTATTTCCATACGATATCAGCATATGATTAATTAGTAACTAATTTTTAATGACTTGAGCTAATTAAATTGAAATCATTCATATATAAATACAGAACGGGAACCTCTAGTCTACTAAGACTTCGCACGGGTCACACGGTTTATTTATAAATGTCACCGTTTATTCTCTGCAAACATTACTGTATTTCCATACGATATCAGCATATGATTAATTAGTAACTAATTTTTAATAACTTGAGCCAATTAAATTGAAATCATTCATATATAAATACAGGGCGGGAACCTCTAGTCTACTAAGTCTTCGCACGGTCCACACGGTTTATTTATAAATGTCACCGTTTAATCTCTGCAAACATTACTGTATATCCATACGATATCAGCATATGATTAATTAGTAACTAATTTTGAATAACTTGAGCCAATTAAATTGAAATCATTCATATATAAATACAGAGCGGGAACCTCTAGTCTACTAAGACTTCGCACGGTTCACACGGTTTATTTATAAATGTCACCGTTTGATCTCTGCAAACATTACTGTATATCCATACGATATCAGCTTATGATTAATAAGTTACTAATTTTTAATAACTTGAGCCAATTAAATTGAAATCATTCATATATAAATACAAAGCGGGAACCTCTAGTCTACTAAGTCTTCGCACGGTTCACACGGGTTACTTATCAATGTCTGCAATCATTACTGTATATCCATACGATATCAGCATATGATTAATTAGTAACTAATTTTTAATGACTTGAGCCAATTAAATTGAAATCATTCATATATAAATACAGAGCGGGAACCTCTAGTCTACAAAGTCTTCGCACGGTCCACACGGTTTATTTATAAATATCACCGTTTAATCTCTGCAAACATTACTGTATATCCATACGATATCAGCATATGATTAATAAGTAACTAATTTTTAATAACTTGAGCCAATTGAATTGAAATCATTCATATATAAATACAGAGCGGGAACCTCTAGTCTACTAAGACTTTGCACGGTTCACACGGTTTACTTATCAATGTCTGCAAACATTACTGTATATCCATACGATATTAGCTTATGATTGATTAGTAACTAATTTTTAATTACTTGAGCCAGTTAAATTGAAATCATTCATATATAAATACAGAGCGGGAACCTCTAGTCTACCAAGTCTTCGCACGGTCCACACGGTTTATTTATAAATGTCACCGTTTAATCTCTGCAAACATTACTGTATATCCATACGATATCAGCATATGATTAATTAGTAACTAATTTTTAATAACTTGAGCCAATTAAATTGAAATCATTCATATATAAATACAGAACGGGAACCTCTAGTCTACTAAGACTTCGCACGGTCCACACGGTTTATTTATAAATGTCACCGTTTGATCTCTGCAAACATTACTGTATATCCATACGATATCAGCATATGATTAATTAGTAACTAATTTTGAATAACCTGAGCCAATTAAATTGAAATCATTCATATATAAATACAGAGCGGGAACCTCTAGTCTACTAAGACTTCGCACGGTTCACACGGTTTATTTATAAATGTCACCGTTTGATCTCTGCAAACATAACTGTATTTCCATACGATATCAGCATATGATTAATTAGTAACTAATTTTTAATAACTTGAGCCAATTAAATTGAAATCATTCATATATAAATACAGGGCGGGAACCTCTAGTCTACTAAGTCTTCGCACGGTCCACACGGTTTATTTATAAATGTCACCGTTTAATCTCTGCAAACATTACTGTATATCCATACGATATCAGCTTATGATTAATAAGTAACTAATTTTTAATAACTTGAGCCAATTAAATTGAAATCATTCATATATAAATACAAAGCGGGAACCTCTAGTCTACTAAGTCATCGCACGGTTCACACGGGTTACTTATCAATGTCTGCAAACATTACTGTATATCCATACGATATCAGCATATGATTAATTAGTAACTAATTTTTAATAACTTGAGCCAATTGAATTGATATCATTCATACATAAATACAGAACGGGAACCTCTAGTCTACTAAGACTTCGCACGGTTCACACGGTTTACTTATCAATGTCTGCAAACATTACTGTATATCCATACGATATTAGCTTATGATTGATTAGTAACTAATTTTTAATTACTTGAGAAAGTTAAATTGAGATCATTCATATATAAATACAGAGCGGGAACCTCTAGTCTACTAAGACTTCGCACGGGTCACACGGTTTATTTATAAATGTCGACGTTTATTCTCTGCAAACATTACTGTATTTCCATACGATATCAGCATATGATTAATTAGTAACTAATTTTTAATAACTTGAGCCAATTAAATTGAAAGCATTCATATATAAATACAGAACGGGAACCTCTAGTCTACTAAGACTTCGCACGGGTCACACGGTTTATTTATAAATGTCACCGTTTATTCTCTGCAAACATTACTGTATTTCCATACGATATCAGCATATGATTAATTAGTAACTAATTTTTAATAACTTGAGCCAATTAAATTGAAATCATTCATATATAAATACAGGGCGGGAACCTCCAGTCTACTAAGTCTTCGCACGGTCCACACGGTTTATTTATAAATGTCACCGTTTAATCTCTGCAAACATTACTGTATATCCATACGATATCAGCATATGATTAATTAGTAACTAATTTTGAATAACTTGAGCCAATTAAATTGAAATCATTCATATATAAATACAGAGCGGGAACCTCTAGTCTACTAAGACTTCGCACGGTTCACACGGTTTATTTATAAATGTCACCGTTCGATCTCTGCAAACATTACTGTATATCCATACGATATCAGCTTATGATTAATAAGTAACTAATTTTTAATAACTTGAGCCAATTAAATTGAAATCATTCATATATAAATACAAAGCGGGAACCTCTAGTCTACTAAGTCTTCGCACGGTTCACACGGGTTATTTATCAATGTCTGCAATCATTACTGTATATCCATACGATATCAGCATATGATTAATTAGTAACTAATTTTTAATTACTTGAGCCAATTAAATTGAAATCATTCATATATAAATACAGAGCGGGAACCTCTAGTCTACAAAGTCTTCGCACGGTCCACACGGTTTATTTATAAATGTCACCGTTTAATCTCTGCAAACATTACTGTATATCCATTCGATATCAGCATATGATTAATAAGTAACTAATTTTTAATAACTTGAGCCAATTAAATTGAAATCGTTCATATATAAATACAGGGCGGGAACCTCTAGTCTACTAAGACTTCGCACGGTTCACACGGTATATTTATAAATGTCACCGTTTAATCTCTGCAAACATTACTGTATATCCATACGATATCAGCATATGATTAATAAGTAACTAATTTTTAATAACTTGAGCCAATTGAATTGAAATCATTCATATATAAATACAGAGCGGGAACCTCTAGTCTACTAAGACTTCGCACGGTTCACACGGTTTACTTATCAATGTCTGCAAACATTACTGTATATCCATACGATATTAGCTTATGATTGATTAGTAACTAATTTTTAATTACTTGAGCCAGTTAAATTGAAATCATTCATATATAAATACAGAGCGGGAACCTCTAGTCTACCAAGTCTTCGCACGGTCCACACGGTTTATTTATAAATGTCACCGTTTAATCTCTGCAAACATTACTGTATATCCATACGATATCAGCATATGATTAATTAGTAACTAATTTTTAATAACTTGAGCCAATTGAATTGAAATCATTCGTATATAAATACAGAGCGGGAACCTCTAGTCTACTAAGACTTCGCACGGTTCACTCGGTTTACTTATCAATGTCTGCTAACATTACTGTATATCCATACGATATCAGCATATGATTAATTAGGAACTGATTTTTGATAACTTGAGCCAATTAAATTGAAATCATTCATATATAAATACAGAACGGGAACCTCTAGTCCACTAAGACTTCGCACGGTTCACACGGTATATTTATAAATGTCACCGTTTAATCTCTGCAAACATTACTGTATATCCATACGATATCAGCATATGATTATTAGTAACTAATTTTTAATAACTTGAGCCAATTAAATTAAAATCGTTCATATATAAATACAGGGCGGGAACCTCTAGTCTACTAAGTCTTCGCACGGTCCACACGGTTAATTTATAAATGTCACCGTTTAATCTCTGCAAACATTACTGTATATCCATACGATATCAGCATATGATTAATTAGTAACTAATTTTGAATAACTTGAGCCAATTAAATTGAAATCATTCATATATAAATACAGAGCGGGAACCTCTAGTCTACTAAGACTTCGCACGGTTCACACGGTTTATTTATAAATGTCACCGTTTGATCTCTGCAAACATTACTGTATATCCATACGATATCAGCTTATGATTAATAAGTAACTAATTTTTAATAACTTGAGCCAATTAAATTGAAATCATTCATATATAAATACAAAGCGGTAACCTCTAGTCTACTAAGTCTTCGCACGGTTCACACAGGTTACTTATCAATGTCTGCAATCATTACTGTATATCCATACGATATCAGCATATGATTAATTAGTAACTAATTTTTAATTACTTGAGCCAATTAAATTGAAATCATTCATATATAAATACAGAGCGGGAACCTCTAGTCTACAAAGTCTTCGCACGGTCCACACGGTTTATTTATAAATGTCACCGTTTAATGTCTGCAAACATTACTGTATATCCATTCGATATCAGCATATGATTAATTAGTAACTAATTTTTAATAACTTGAGCCAATTAAATTAAAATCGTTCATATATAAATACAGGGCGGGAACCTCTAGTCTACTAAGTCTTCGCACGGTCCACACGGTTTATTTATAAATGTCACCGTTTAATCTCTGCAAACATTACTGTATATCCATACGATATCAGCATATGATTAATGAGTAACTAATTTTCAATATCTTGAGCCAATTAAATTGAAATCATTCATATATAAATACAGAGCGGGAACCTCTAGTCTACTAAGACTTCGCACGGTTCACACGGTTTACTTATCAATGTATGCAAACATGACTGTATATCCATACGATATTAGCTTATGATTGATTAGTAACTAATTTTTAATTACTTGAGCCAGTTAAATCGAAATCATTCATATATAAATACAGAGCGGGAACCTCTAGTCTACTAAGTCTTCGCACGGTTCACACGGGTTACTTATCAATGTCTGCAAACATTACTGTATATTCATTCGATATCAGCATATGATTAATTAGTAACTAATTTTTAATAACTTGAGCCAATTAAATTGAAATCAATTATATATAAATACAGAGCGGGAACCTCTAGTCTACTAAGACTTCGCACGGTTCACACGGTATATTTATAAATGTCACCGTTTAATCTCTGCAAACATTACTGTATATCCATACGATATCAGCATATGATTAATTAGTAACTAATTTTTAATAACTTGAGCCAATTGAATTGAAATCATTCATATATAAATACAGAGCGGGAACATCTAGTCTACTAAGACTTCGCACGGTTCACACGGTTTACTTATCAATGTCTGCAAACATTACTGTATATCCATACGAGATTGGCTTATGATTGATTAGTAACTAATTTTTAATTACTTGAGCCAGTTAAATTGAAATCATTCATATATAAATACAGAGCGGGAACCTCTAGTCTACTAAGACTTCGCACGGGTCACACGGTTTATTTATAAATGTCGACGTTTATTCTCTGCAAACATTACTGTATTTCCATACGATATCAGCATATGATTAATTAGTAACTAATTTTTAATGACTTGAGCTAATTAAATTGAAATCATTCATATATAAATACAGAACGGGAACCTCTAGTCTACTAAGACTTCGCACGGGTCACACGGTTTATTTATAAATGTCACCGTTTATTCTCTGCAAACATTACTGTATTTCCATACGATATCAGCATATGATTAATTAGTAACTAATTTTTAATAACTTGAGCCAATTAAATTGAAATCATTCATATATAAATACAGGGCGGGAACCTCTAGTCTACTAAGTCTTCGCACGGTCCACACGGTTTATTTATAAATGTCACCGTTTAATCTCTGCAAACATTACTGTATATCCATACGATATCAGCATATGATTAATTAGTAACTAATTTTGAATAACTTGAGCCAATTAAATTGAAATCATTCATATATAAATACAGAGCGGGAACCTCTAGTCTACTAAGACTTCGCACGGTTCACACGGTTTATTTATAAATGTCACCGTTTGATCTCTGCAAACATTACTGTATATCCATACGATATCAGCTTATGATTAATAAGTTACTAATTTTTAATAACTTGAGCCAATTAAATTGAAATCATTCATATATAAATACAAAGCGGGAACCTCTAGTCTACTAAGTCTTCGCACGGTTCACACGGGTTACTTATCAATGTCTGCAATCATTACTGTATATCCATACGATATCAGCATATGATTAATTAGTAACTAATTTTTAATGACTTGAGCCAATTAAATTGAAATCATTCATATATAAATACAGAGCGGGAACCTCTAGTCTACAAAGTCTTCGCACGGTCCACACGGTTTATTTATAAATATCACCGTTTAATCTCTGCAAACATTACTGTATATCCATACGATATCAGCATATGATTAATAAGTAACTAATTTTTAATAACTTGAGCCAATTGAATTGAAATCATTCATATATAAATACAGAGCGGGAACCTCTAGTCTACTAAGACTTTGCACGGTTCACACGGTTTACTTATCAATGTCTGCAAACATTACTGTATATCCATACGATATTAGCTTATGATTGATTAGTAACTAATTTTTAATTACTTGAGCCAGTTAAATTGAAATCATTCATATATAAATACAGAGCGGGAACCTCTAGTCTACCAAGTCTTCGCACGGTCCACACGGTTTATTTATAAATGTCACCGTTTAATCTCTGCAAACATTACTGTATATCCATACGATATCAGCATATGATTAATTAGTAACTAATTTTTAATAACTTGAGCCAATTAAATTGAAATCATTCATATATAAATACAGAACGGGAACCTCTAGTCTACTAAGACTTCGCACGGTCCACACGGTTTATTTATAAATGTCACCGTTTGATCTCTGCAAACATTACTGTATATCCATACGATATCAGCATATGATTAATTAGTAACTAATTTTGAATAACCTGAGCCAATTAAATTGAAATCATTCATATATAAATACAGAGCGGGAACCTCTAGTCTACTAAGACTTCGCACGGTTCACACGGTTTATTTATAAATGTCACCGTTTGATCTCTGCAAACATAACTGTATTTCCATACGATATCAGCATATGATTAATTAGTAACTAATTTTTAATAACTTGAGCCAATTAAATTGAAATCATTCATATATAAATACAGGGCGGGAACCTCTAGTCTACTAAGTCTTCGCACGGTCCACACGGTTTATTTATAAATGTCACCGTTTAATCTCTGCAAACATTACTGTATATCCATACGATATCAGCTTATGATTAATAAGTAACTAATTTTTAATAACTTGAGCCAATTAAATTGAAATCATTCATATATAAATACAAAGCGGGAACCTCTAGTCTACTAAGTCATCGCACGGTTCACACGGGTTACTTATCAATGTCTGCAAACATTACTGTATATCCATACGATATCAGCATATGATTAATTAGTAACTAATTTTTAATAACTTGAGCCAATTGAATTGATATCATTCATACATAAATACAGAACGGGAACCTCTAGTCTACTAAGACTTCGCACGGTTCACACGGTTTACTTATCAATGTCTGCAAACATTACTGTATATCCATACGATATTAGCTTATGATTGATTAGTAACTAATTTTTAATTACTTGAGAAAGTTAAATTGAGATCATTCATATATAAATACAGAGCGGGAACCTCTAGTCTACTAAGACTTCGCACGGGTCACACGGTTTATTTATAAATGTCGACGTTTATTCTCTGCAAACATTACTGTATTTCCATACGATATCAGCATATGATTAATTAGTAACTAATTTTTAATAACTTGAGCCAATTAAATTGAAAGCATTCATATATAAATACAGAACGGGAACCTCTAGTCTACTAAGACTTCGCACGGGTCACACGGTTTATTTATAAATGTCACCGTTTATTCTCTGCAAACATTACTGTATTTCCATACGATATCAGCATATGATTAATTAGTAACTAATTTTTAATAACTTGAGCCAATTAAATTGAAATCATTCATATATAAATACAGGGCGGGAACCTCCAGTCTACTAAGTCTTCGCACGGTCCACACGGTTTATTTATAAATGTCACCGTTTAATCTCTGCAAACATTACTGTATATCCATACGATATCAGCATATGATTAATTAGTAACTAATTTTGAATAACTTGAGCCAATTAAATTGAAATCATTCATATATAAATACAGAGCGGGAACCTCTAGTCTACTAAGACTTCGCACGGTTCACACGGTTTATTTATAAATGTCACCGTTCGATCTCTGCAAACATTACTGTATATCCATACGATATCAGCTTATGATTAATAAGTAACTAATTTTTAATAACTTGAGCCAATTAAATTGAAATCATTCATATATAAATACAAAGCGGGAACCTCTAGTCTACTAAGTCTTCGCACGGTTCACACGGGTTATTTATCAATGTCTGCAATCATTACTGTATATCCATACGATATCAGCATATGATTAATTAGTAACTAATTTTTAATTACTTGAGCCAATTAAATTGAAATCATTCATATATAAATACAGAGCGGGAACCTCTAGTCTACAAAGTCTTCGCACGGTCCACACGGTTTATTTATAAATGTCACCGTTTAATCTCTGCAAACATTACTGTATATCCATTCGATATCAGCATATGATTAATAAGTAACTAATTTTTAATAACTTGAGCCAATTAAATTGAAATCGTTCATATATAAATACAGGGCGGGAACCTCTAGTCTACTAAGACTTCGCACGGTTCACACGGTATATTTATAAATGTCACCGTTTAATCTCTGCAAACATTACTGTATATCCATACGATATCAGCATATGATTAATAAGTAACTAATTTTTAATAACTTGAGCCAATTGAATTGAAATCATTCATATATAAATACAGAGCGGGAACCTCTAGTCTACTAAGACTTCGCACGGTTCACACGGTTTACTTATCAATGTCTGCAAACATTACTGTATATCCATACGATATTAGCTTATGATTGATTAGTAACTAATTTTTAATTACTTGAGCCAGTTAAATTGAAATCATTCATATATAAATACAGAGCGGGAACCTCTAGTCTACCAAGTCTTCGCACGGTCCACACGGTTTATTTATAAATGTCACCGTTTAATCTCTGCAAACATTACTGTATATCCATACGATATCAGCATATGATTAATTAGTAACTAATTTTTAATAACTTGAGCCAATTGAATTGAAATCATTCGTATATAAATACAGAGCGGGAACCTCTAGTCTACTAAGACTTCGCACGGTTCACTCGGTTTACTTATCAATGTCTGCTAACATTACTGTATATCCATACGATATCAGCATATGATTAATTAGGAACTGATTTTTGATAACTTGAGCCAATTAAATTGAAATCATTCATATATAAATACAGAACGGGAACCTCTAGTCCACTAAGACTTCGCACGGTTCACACGGTATATTTATAAATGTCACCGTTTAATCTCTGCAAACATTACTGTATATCCATACGATATCAGCATATGATTATTAGTAACTAATTTTTAATAACTTGAGCCAATTGAATTGAAATCATTCATATATAAATACAGAGCGGGAACCTCTATTCTACTAAGACTTCGCACGGTTCACACGGTTTACTTATCAATGTCTGCAAACATTACTGTATATCCATACGATATTAGCTTATGATTGATTAGTAACTAATTTTAAATTACTTGAGCCAGTTAAATTGAAATCATTCATATATAAATACAGAGCGGGAACCTCTAGTCTACTAAGTCTTCGCACGGTCTACACGGTTTATTTATAAATGTCACCGTTTAATCTCTGCAAACATTACTGTATATCCATACGATATCAGCATATGATTAATTAGTAACTAATTTTTAATAACTTGAGCCAATTGAATTGAAATCATTCATATATAAATACAGAGCGGGAACCTCTAGTCTACTAAGTCTTCGCACGGTCCACACGGTTTATTCATAAATGTCACCGTTTAATCTCTGCAAACATTACTGTATATCCATACGATATCAGCATATGATTAATTAGTAACTAATTTTGAATAACTTGAGCCAATTAAATTGAAATCATTCATATATAAATACAGAGCGGGAACCTCTAGTCTACTAAGACTTCGCACGGTTCACACGGTTTATTTATAAATGTCACCGTTTAATCTCTGCAAACATTACTGTATATCCATACGATATCAGCATATGATTAATGAGTAACTAATTTTCAATATCTTGAGCCAATTAAATTGAAATCATTCATATATAAATACAGAGCGGGAACCTCTAGTCTACTAAGACTTCGCACGGTTCACACGGGTTACTTATCAATGTCTGCAAACATTACTGTATATCCATACGATATCAGCATATGATTAATTAGTAACTAATTTTTAATAACTTGAGCCAATTGAATTGAAATCATTCGTATATAAATACAGAGCGGGAACCTCTAGTCTACTAAGACTTCGCACGGTTCACACGGTTTACTTATCAATGTCTGCAAACATTACTGTATATCCATACGATATCAGCATATGATTAATTAGGAACTGATTTTTGATAACTTGAGCCAATTAAATTGAAATCATTCATATATAAATACAGAACGGGAACCTCTAGTCCACTAAGCCTTCGCACGGTTCACACGGTATATTTATAAATGTCACCGTTTAATCTCTGCAAACATTACTGTATATCCAAACGATATCAGCATATGATTAATTAGTAACTAATTTTTAATAACTTGAGCCAATTGAATTGAAATCATTCATATATAAATACAGAGCGGGAACCTCTAGTCTACTAAGACTTCGCACGGTTCACACGGTTTACTTATCAATGTCTGCAAACATTACTGTATATCCATACGATATTAGCTTATGATTGATTAGTAACTAATTTTTAATTACTTGAGCCAGTTAAATTGAAATCATTCATATATAAATACAGAGCGGGAACCTCTAGTCTACTAAGTCTTCGCACGGTTCACACGGGTTACTTATCAATGTCTGCAAACATTACTGTATATCCATTCGATATCAGCATATGATTAATTAGTAACTAATTTTTAATAACTTGAGCCAATTAAATTGAAATCAATTATATATAAATACAGAGCGGGAACCTCTAGTCTACTAAGACTTCGCACGGTTCACACGGTATATTTATAAATGTCACCGTTTAATCTCTGCAAACATTACTGTATATCCATACGATATCAGCATATGATTAATTAGTAACTAATTTTGAATAACTTGAGCCAATTAAATTGAAATCATTCATATATAAATACAGAGCGGGAACCTCTAGTCTACTAAGACTTCGCACGGTTCACACGGTTTACTTATCAATGTCTGCAAACATTACTGTATATCCATACGAGATTAGCTTATGATTGATTAGTAACTAATTTTTAATTACTTGAGCCAGTTAAATTGAAATCATTCATATATAAATACAGAGCGGGAACCTCTAGTCTACTAAGACTTCGCACGGGTCACACGGTTTATTTATAAATGTCGACGTTTATTCTCTGCAAACATTACTGTATTTCCATACGATATCAGCATATGATTAATTAGTAACTAATTTTTAATAACTTGAGCCAATTAAATTGAAATCATTCATATATAAATACAGAACGGGAACCTCTAGTCTACTAAGACTTCGCACGGGTCACACGGTTTATTTATAAATGTCACCGTTTATTCTCTGCAAACATTACTGTATTTCCATACGATATCAGCATATGATTAATTAGTAACTAATTTTTAATAACTTGAGCCAATTAAATTGAAATCATTCATATATAAATACAGGGCGGGAACCTCTAGTCTACTAAGTCTTCGCACGGTCCACACGGTTTATTTATAAATGTCACCGTTTAATCTCTGCAAACATTACTGTATATCCATACGATATCAGCATATGATTAATTAGTAACTAATTTTGAATAACTTGAGCCAATTAAATTGAAATCATTCATATATAAATACAGAGCGGGAACCTCTAGTCTACTAAGACTTCGCACGGTTCACACGGTTTATTTATAAATGTCACCGTTTGATCTCTGCAAACATTACTGTATATCCATACGATATCAGCATATGATTAATTAGTAACTAATTTTTAATAACTTGAGCCAATTAAATTGAAATCATTCATATATAAATACAGGGCGGGAACCTCCAGTCTACTAAGTCTTCGCACGGTCCACACGGTTTATTTATAAATGTCACCGTTTAATCTCTGCAAACATTACTGTATATCCATACGATATCAGCATATGATTAATTAGTAACTAATTTTGAATAACTTGAGCCAATTAAATTGAAATCATTCATATATAAATACAGAGCGGGAACCTCTAGTCTACTAAGACTTCGCACGGTTCACACGGTTTATTTATAAATGTCACCGTTCGATCTCTGCAAACATTACTGTATATCCATACGATATCAGCTTATGATTAATAAGTAACTAATTTTTAATAACTTGAGCCAATTAAATTGAAATCATTCATATATAAATACAAAGCGGGAACCTCTAGTCTACTAAGTCTTCGCACGGTTCACACGGGTTATTTATCAATGTCTGCAATCATTACTGTATATCCATACGATATCAGCATATGATTAATTAGTAACTAATTTTTAATTACTTGAGCCAATTAAATTGAAATCATTCATATATAAATACAGAGCGGGAACCTCTAGTCTACAAAGTCTTCGCACGGTCCACACGGTTTATTTATAAATGTCACCGTTTAATCTCTGCAAACATTACTGTATATCCATTCGATATCAGCATATGATTAATTAGTAACTAATTTTTAATAACTTGAGCCAATTAAATTGAAATCGTTCATATATAAATACAGGGCGGGAACCTCTAGTCTACTAAGACTTCGCACGGTTCACACGGTATATTTATAAATGTCACCGTTTAATCTCTGCAAACATTACTGTATATCCATACGATATCAGCATATGATTAATAAGTAACTAATTTTTAATAACTTGAGCCAATTGAATTGAAATCATTCATATATAAATACAGAGCGGGAACCTCTAGTCTACTAAGACTTCGCACGGTTCACACGGTTTACTTATCAATGTCTGCAAACATTACTGTATATCCATACGATATTAGCTTATGATTGATTAGTAACTAATTTTTAATTACTTGAGCCAGTTAAATTGAAATCATTCATATATAAATACAGAGCGGGAACCTCTAGTCTACCAAGTCTTCGCACGGTCCACACGGTTTATTTATAAATGTCACCGTTTAATCTCTGCAAACATTACTGTATATCCATACGATATCAGCATATGATTAATTAGTAACTAATTTTTAATAACTTGAGCCAATTGAATTGAAATCATTCGTATATAAATACAGAGCGGGAACCTCTAGTCTACTAAGACTTCGCACGGTTCACTCGGTTTACTTATCAATGTCTGCAAACATTACTGTATATCCATACGATATCAGCATATGATTAATTAGGAACTGATTTTTGATAACTTGAGCCAATTAAATTGAAATCATTCATATATAAATACAGAACGGGAACCTCTAGTCCACTAAGACTTCGCACGGTTCACACGGTATATTTATAAATGTCACCGTTTAATCTCTGCAAACATTACTGTATATCCATACGATATCAGCATATGATTATTAGTAACTAATTTTTAATAACTTGAGCCAATTGAATTGAAATCATTCATATATAAATACAGAGCGGGAACCTCTATTCTACTAAGACTTCGCACGGTTCACACGGTTTACTTATCAATGTCTGCAAACATTACTGTATATCCATACGATATTAGCTTATGATTGATTAGTAACTAATTTTTAATTACTTGAGCCAGTTAAATTGAAATCATTTATATATAAATACAGAGCGGGAACCTCTAGTCTACTAAGTCTTCGCACGGTCCACACGGTTTATTTATAAATGTCACCGTTTAATCTCTGCAAACATTACTGTATTTCCATACGATATCAGCATATGATTAATTAGTAACTAATTTTTAATAACTTGAGCCAATTAAATTGAAATCATTCATATATAAATACAGAGCGGGAACCTCTAGTCTACTAAGTCTTCGCACGGTTCACACGGTTTATTTATAAATGTCACCGTTTAATCTCTGCAAACATTACTGTATATCCATACGATATCAGCATATGATTAATGAGTAACTAATTTTCAATATCTTGAGCCAATTAAATTGAAATCATTCATATATAAATACAGAGCGGGAACCTCTAGTCTACTAAGACTTCGCACGGTTCACACGGGTTACTTATCAATGTCTGCAAACATTACTGTATATCCATACGATATCAGCATATGATTAATTAGTAACTAATTTTTAATAACTTGAGCCAATTGAATTGAAATCATTCGTATATAAATACAGAGCGGGAACCTCTAGTCTACTAAGACTTCGCACGGTTCACACGGTTTACTTATCAATGTCTGCAAACATTACTGTATATCCATACGATATCAGCATATGATTAATTAGGAACTGATTTTTGATAACTTGAGCCAATTAAATTGAAATCATTCATATATAAATACAGAACGGGAACCTCTAGTCCACTAAGCCTTCGCACGGTTCACACGGTATATTTATAAATGTCACCGTTTAATCTCTGCAAACATTACTGTATATCCATACGATATCAGCATATGATTAATAAGTAACTAATTTTTAATAACTTGAGCCAATTGAATTGAAATCATTCATATATAAATACAGAGCGGGAACCTCTAGTCTACTAAGACTTCGCACGGTTCACACGGTTTACTTATCAATGTCTGCAAACATTACTGTATATCCATACGATATTAGCTTATGATTGATTAGTAACTAATTTTTAATTACTTGAGCCAGTTAAATTGAAATCATTCGTATATAAATACAGAGCGGGAACCTCTAGTCTACTAAGTCTTCGCACGGTTCACACGGGTTACTTATCAATGTCTGCAAACATTACTGTATATCCATTCGATATCAGCATATGATTAATTAGTAACTAATTTTTAATAACTTGAGCCAATTAAATTGAAATCAATTATATATAAATACAGAGCGGGAACCTCTAGTCTACTAAGACTTCGCACGGTTCACACGGTATATTTATAAATGTCACCGTTTAATCTCTGCAAACATTACTGTATATCCATACGATATCAGCATATGATTAATTAGTAACTAATTTTTAATAACTTGAGCCAATTGAATTGAAATCATTCATATATAAATACAGAGCGGGAACCTCTAGTCTACTAAGACTTCGCACGGTTCACACGGTTTACTTATCAATGTCTGCAAACATTACTGTATATCCATACGAGATTGGCTTATGATTGATTAGTAACTAATTTTTAATTACTTGAGCCAGTTAAATTGAAATCATTCATATATAAATACAGAGCGGGAACCTCTAGTCTACTAAGACTTCGCACGGGTCACACGGTTTATTTATAAATGTCGACGTTTATTCTCTGCAAACATTACTGTATTTCCATACGATATCAGCATATGATCAATTAGTAACTAATTTTTAATAACTTGAGCCAATTAAATTGAAATCATTCATATATAAATACAGAACGGGAACCTCTAGTCTACTAAGACTTCGCACGGGTCACACGGTTTATTTATAAATGTCACCGTTTATTCTCTGCAAACATTACTGTATTTCCATACGATATCAGCATATGATTAATTAGTAACTAATTTTTAATAACTTGAGCCAATTAAATTGAAATCATTCATATATAAATACAGGGCGGGAACCTCTAGTCTACTAAGTCTTCGCACGGTCCACACGGTTTATTTATAAATGTCACCGTTTAATCTCTGCAAACATTACTGTATATCCATACGATATCAGCATATGATTAATTAGTAACTAATTTTGAATAACTTGAGCCAATTAAATTGAAATCATTCATATATAAATACAGAGCGGGAACCTCTAGTCTACTAAGACTTCGCACGGTTCACACGGTTTATTTATAAATGTCACCGTTTGATCTCTGCAAACATTACTGTATATCCATACGATATCAGCTTATGATTAATAAGTTACTAATTTTTAATAACTTGAGCCAATTAAATTGAAATCATTCATATATAAATACAAAGCGGGAACCTCTAGTCTACTAAGTCTTCGCACGGTTCACACGGGTTACTTATCAATGTCTGCAATCATTACTGTATATCCATACGATATCAGCATATGATTAATTAGTAACTAATTTTTAATAACTTGAGCCAATTGAATTGAAATCATTCATATATAAATACAGAGCGGGAACCTCTAGTCTACTAAGACTTCGCACGGTTCACACGGTTTACTTATCAATGTCTGCAAACATTACTGTATATCCATACGATATTAGCTTATGATTGATTAGTAACTAATTTTTAATTACTTGAGCCAGTTAAATTGAAATCATTCATATATAAATACAGAGCGGGAACCTCTAGTCTACCAAGTCTTCGCACGGTCCACACGGTTTATTTATAAATGTCACCGTTTAATCTCTGCAAACATTACTGTATATCCATACGATATCAGCATATGATTAATTAGTAACTAATTTTTAATAACTTGAGCCAATTAAATTGAAATCATTCATATATAAATACAGAACGGGAACCTCTAGTCTACTAAGACTTCGCACGGTTCACACGGTTTATTTATAAATGTCACCGTTTATTCTCTGCAAACATTACTGTATTTCCATACGATATCAGCATATGATTAATTAGTAACTAATTTTTAATAACTTGAGCCAATTAAATTGAAATCATTCATATATAAATACAGGGCGGGAACCTCTAGTCTACTAAGTCTTCGCACGGTCCACACGGTTTATTTATAAATGTCACCGTTTAATCTCTGCAAACATTACTGTATATCCATACGATATCAGCATATGATTAATTAGTAACTAATTTTGAATAACCTGAGCCAATTAAATTGAAATCATTCATATATAAATACAGAGCGGGAACCTCTAGTCTACTAAGACTTCGCACGGTTCACACGGTTTATTTATAAATGTCACCGTTTGATCTCTGCAAACATAACTGTATTTCCATACGATATCAGCATATGATTAATTAGTAACTAATTTTTAATAACTTGAGCCAATTAAATTGAAATCATTCATATATAAATACAAAGCGGGAACCTCTAGTCTACTAAGTCATCGCACGGTTCACACGGGTTACTTATCAATGTCTGCAAACATTACTGTATATCCATACGATATCAGCATATGATTAATAAGTAACTAATTTTTAATAACTTGAGCCAATTGAATTGATATCATTCATATATAAATACAGAACGGGAACCTCTAGTCTACTAAGACTTCGCACGGTTCACACGGTTTACTTATCAATGTCTGCAAACATTACTGTATATCCATACGATATTAGCTTATGATTGATTAGTAACTAATTTTTAATTACTTGAGCCAGTTAAATTGAAATCATTCATATATAAATACAGAGCGGGAACCTCTAGTCTACTAAGACTTCGCACGGGTCACACGGTTTATTTATAAATGTCGACGTTTATTCTCTGCAAACATTACTGTATTTCCATACGATATCAGCATACGATTAATTAGTAACTAATTTTTAATAACTTGAGCCAATTAAATTGAAATCATTCATATATAAATACAGAACGGGAACCTCTAGTCTACTAAGACTTCGCACGGGTCACACGGTTTATTTATAAATGTCACCGTTTATTCTCTGCAAACATTACTGTATTTCCATACGATATCAGCATATGATTAATTAGTAACTAATTTTTAATAACTTGAGCCAATTAAATTGAAATCATTCATATATAAATACAGGGCGGGAACCTCCAGTCTACTAAGTCTTCGCACGGTCCACACGGTTTATTTATAAATGTCACCGTTTAATCTCTGCAAACATTACTGTATATCCATCGATATCAGCATATGATTAATTAGTAACTAATTTTGAATAACTTGAGCCAATTAAATTGAAATCATTCATATATAAATACAGAGCGGGAACCTCTAGTCTACTAAGACTTCGCACGGTTCACACGGTTTATTTATAAATGTCACCGTTCGATCTCTGCAAACATTACTGTATATCCATACGATATCAGCTTATGATTAATAAGTAACTAATTTTTAATAACTTGAGCCAATTAAATTGAAATCATTCATATATAAATACAAAGCGGGAACCTCTAGTCTACTAAGTCTTCGCACGGTTCACACGGGTTATTTATCAATGTCTGCAATCATTACTGTATATCCATACGATATCAGCATATGATTAATTAGTAACTAATTTTTAATTACTTGAGCCAATTAAATTGAAATCATTCATATATAAATACAGAGCGGGAACCTCTAGTCTACAAAGTCTTCGCACGGTCCACACGGTTTATTTATAAATGTCACCGTTTAATCTCTGCAAACATTACTGTATATCCATTCGATATCAGCATATGATTAATTAGTAACTAATTTTTAATAACTTGAGCCAATTAAATTGAAATCGTTCATATATAAATACAGGGCGGGAACCTCTAGTCTACTAAGACTTCGCACGGTTCACACGGTATATTTATAAATGTCACCGTTTAATCTCTGCAAACATTACTGTATATCCATACGATATCAGCATATGATTAATAAGTAACTAATTTTTAATAACTTGAGCCAATTGAATTGAAATCATTCATATATAAATACAGAGCGGGAACCTCTAGTCTACTAAGACTTCGCACGGTTCACACGGTTTACTTATCAATGTCTGCAAACATTACTGTATATCCATACGATATTAGCTTATGATTGATTAGTAACTAATTTTTAATTACTTGAGCCAGTTAAATTGAAATCATTCATATATAAATACAGAGCGGGAACCTCTAGTCTACCAAGTCTTCGCACGGTCCACACGGTTTATTTATAAATGTCACCGTTTAATCTCTGCAAACATTACTGTATATCCATACGATATCAGCATATGATTAATTAGTAACTAATTTTTAATAACTTGAGCCAATTAAATTGAAATCATTCATATATAAATACAGAACGGGAACCTCTAGTCTACTAAGACTTCGCACGGTTCACACGGTTTATTTATAAATGTCACCGTTTATTCTCTGCAAACATTACTGTATTTCCATACGATATCAGCATATGATTAATTAGTAACTAATTTTTAATAACTTGAGCCAATTAAATTGAAATCATTCATATATAAATACAGGGCGGGAACCTCTAGTCTACTAAGTCTTCGCACGGTCCACACGGTTTATTTATAAATGTCACCGTTTAATCTCTGCAAACATTACTGTATATCCATACGATATCAGCATATGATTAATTAGTAACTAATTTTGAATAACCTGAGCCAATTAAATTGAAATCATTCATATATAAATACAGAGCGGGAACCTCTAGTCTACTAAGACTTCGCACGGTTCACACGGTTTATTTATAAATGTCACCGTTTGATCTCTACAAACATTACTGTATTTCCATACGATATCAGCATATGATTAATTAGTAACTAATTTTTAATAACTTGAGCCAATTAAATTGAAATCATTCATATATAAATACAGGGCGGGAACCTCTAGTCTACTAAGTCTTCGCACGGTCCACACGGTTTATTTATAAATGTCACCGTTTAATCTCTGCAAACATTACTGTATATCCATACGATATCAGCTTATGATTAATAAGTAACTAATTTTTAATAACTTGAGCCAATTAAATTGAAATCATTCATATATAAATACAAAGCGGGAACCTCTAGTCTACTAAGTCTTCGCACGGTTCACACGGGTTACTTATCAATGTCTGCAAAAATTACTGTATATCCATACGATATCAGCATATGATTAATTAGTAACTAATTTTTAATAACTTGAGCCAATTGAATTGAAATCATTCGTATATAAATCCAGAGCGGGACTCTCTAGTCTACTAAGACTTCGCACGGTTCACACGGTTTACTTATCAATGTCTGCAAACATTACTGTATATCCATACGATATCAGCATATGATTAATGAGGAACTGATTTTTGATAACTTGAGCCAATTAAATTGAAATCATTCATATATAAATACAGAACGGGAACCTCTAGTCCACTAAGACTTCGCACGGTTCACACGGTTTATTTATAAATGTCACCGTTTAATCTTTGCAAACATTACTGTATATCCATACGATATCAGCATATGATTAATAAGTAACTAATTTTTATAACTATAGCCCATTAAATTGAAATCATTCATATATAAATACAAAGTGGGAACCTCTAGTCTACTAAGTCTTCGCACGGTTCACACGGGTTACTTATCAATGTCTGCAAACATTACTGTATATCCATACGATATCAGCATATGATTAATTAGTAACTAATTTTTAATTACTTGAGCCAATTAAATTGAAATCATTCATATATAAATACAGAGCGGGAACCTCTAGTCTACAAAGTCTTCGCACGGTCCACACGGTTTATTTATAAATGTCACCGTTTAATCTCAACAAACATTACTGTATATCCATACGATATCAGCATATGATTAATTAGTAACTAATTTTTAATAACTTGAGCCAATTGAATTGAAATCATTCATATATAAATACAGAGCGGGAACCTCTAGTCTACTAAGACTTCGCACGGTTCACACGGTTTACTTATCAATGTCTGCAAACATTACTGTATATCCATACGATATTAGCTTATGATTGATTAGTAACTAATTTTTAATTACTTGAGCCAGTTAAATTGAAATCATTCATATATAAATACAGAGCGGGAACCTCTAGTCTACTAAGTCTTCGCACGGTCCACACGGTTTATTTATAAATGTCACCGTTTAATCTCTGCAAACATTACTGTATATCCATACGATATCAGCATATGATTAATTAGTAACTAATTTTTAATAACTTGAGCCAATTAAATTGAAATCATTCATATATAAATACAGAACGGGAACCTCTAGTCTACTAAGACTTTGCACGGGTCACACGGTTTATTTATAAATGTCACCGTTTATTCTCTGCAAACATGACTGTATTTCCATACGATATCAGCATATGATTAATTAGTAACTAATTTTTAATAACTTGAGCCAATTAAATTGAAATCATTCATATATAAATACAGGGCAGGAACATCTAGTCTACTAAGTCTTCGCACGGTCCACACGGTTTATTTATAAATGTCACCGTTTAATCTCTGCAAACATTACTGTATATCCATACGATATCAGCATATGATTAATTAGTAACTAATCTTGAATAACTTGAGCCAATTAAATTGAAATCATTCATATATAAATACAGAGCGGGAACCTCTAGTCTACTAAGAATTCGCACGGTTCACACGGTTTATTTATAAATGTCACCGTTTGATCTCTGCAAACATTACTGTATATCCATACGATATCAGCTTATGATTAATAAGTAACTAATTTTTAATAACTTGAGCCAATTAAATTGAAATCATTCATATATAAATACAAAAAGGGAACCTCTAGTCTACTAAGTCTTCGCACGGTTCACACGGGTTACTTATCAATGTCTGCAATCATGACTGTATATCCATACGATATTAGCATATGATTAATTAGTAACTAATTTTTAATTACTTGAGCCAATTAAATTGAAATCGTTCATATATAAATACAGGGCGGGAACCTCTAGTCTACTAAGTCTTCGCACGGTCCACACGGTTTATTTATAAATGTCACCGTTTAATCTCTGCAAACATTACTGTATATCCATACGATATCAGCATATGATTAATGAGTAACTAATTTTCAATATCTTGAGCCAATTAAATTGAAATCATTCATATATAAATACAGAGCGGGAACCTCTAGTCTACTAAGTCTTCACACGGTTCACACGGTTCACTTATCAATGTCTGCAAACATTACTGTATATCCATACGATATCAGCATATGATTAATTAGTAACTAATTTTTAATTACTTGAGCCAATTAAATTGAAATCGTTCATATATAAATACAGGGCGGGAACCTCTAGTCTACTAAGACTTCGCACGGTTCACACGGTTTATTTATCAATGTCTGCAAACATTACTGTATATCCATACGATATCAGCATTTGATTAATGAGTTACTAATTTTGAATAACTTGAGCCAATTAAATTTAAATCATTCATATATAAATACAGAGCGGGAACCTCTAGTCTACTAAGACTTCGCACGGTTCACACGGTTTATTTATAAATGTCACCGTTTAATCTCTGCAAACATTACTGTATATCCATACGATATCAGCATATGATTAATTAGTAACTAATTTTTAATAACTTGAGCCAATTAAATTGAAATCATTCATATATAAATACAGAGCGGCAACCTCTAGTCTACTAAGTCTTCGCACGGTCCACACGGTTTATTTATAAATGTCACCGTTTATTCTCTGCAAATATTACTGTATATCCATACGATATCAGCATATGATTAATGAGTAACTAATTTTCAATAACTTGAGCCAATTAAATTGAAATCATTCATATATAAATACAAAGCAGGAACCTCTAGTCTACTAAGTCTTCGCACGGTTCACACGGGTTACTTATCAATGTCTGCAAACATTACTGTATATCCATACGATATCAGCATATGATTAATTAGTAACTAATTTTTAATTACTTGAGCCAATTTAATTGAAATCATTCATATATAAATACAGAGCGGGAACCTCTAGTCTACTAAGTCTTCGCACGGTCCACACGGTTTATTTATAAATGTCACCGTTTAATCTCTGCTAACATTACTGTATATTTATTCGATATCAGCATATGATTAATTAGTAACTAATTTTTAATAACTTGAGCCAATTAAATTGAAATCAATCATATATAAATACAGAGCGGAAACCTCTAGTCTACTAAGACTTCGCACGGTTCACACGGTTTATTTATAAATGTCACTGTTTAATCTCTGCAAACATTACTGTATATCCATACGATATCAGCATATGATTAATTAGTAACTAATTTTTAATAACTTGAGTCAATTGAATTGAAATCATTCATATATAAATACAGAGCGGGAACCTCTAGTCTACTAAGACTTCGCACGGTTCACGCGGTTTACTTATCAATGTCTGCAATTATTACTGTATATCCATACGATATCAGCATATGATTAATTAGTAGTTAATTTTTAATAACTTGAGCCAATTAAATTGAAATCATTTATATATAAATACAGAAAGGGAACCTCTAGTCTACTAAGACTTCGCACGGTTCACACGGTTTATTCATAAATGTCACCGTTTAATCTCTGCAAACATTTCTGTATATCCATACGATATCAGCATATGATTAATTAGTAACTAATTTTTAATAACTTGAGCCAATTAAATTAAAATCATTCATATATAAATACAGAGCGGGAACCCCTAGTCTACTAAGACTTTGCACGGTTCACACGGTTTACTTATCAATGTCTGCAAACATTACTGTATATTCATACGATATCAGCTTATGATTAATTAGTAACTAATTTTTAATTACTTGAGCCAGTTAAATTAAAATCATTCATATATAAATACAGAGCGGGAACTTCTAGTCTACTAAGTCTTCGCACGGTCCACACGGTTTATTTATAAATGTCACTGTTTAATCTCTGCAAACATTACTGTATATCCATACGATATCAGCATATGATTAATTAGTAACTAATTTTTAATAACTTGAGCCAATTAAATTGAAATCATTCATATATAAATACAGAGCGGGAACCTCTAGTCTACTAAGACTTCGCACGGTTCACACGGTTTATTCATAAATGTCACCGTTTAATCTCTGCAAACATTACTGTATATCCATACGATATCAGCATATGATTAATTAGTAACTAATTTTTAATAACTTGAGCCAATTAAATTGAAATCAATCTTATATAAATACAGAGCGAGAACCTCTAGTCTACTAAGACTTCGCACGGTTCACACGGTTTATTTATAAATGTCACCGTTTAATCTCTGCAAACATTACTGTATATCCAAACGATATCAGCATATGATTAATTAGTAACTAATTTAATAACTTGAGCCAATTAAATTAAAATCATTCATATATAAATACAGAGCGGGAACCTCTAGTCTACTAAGACTTCGCACGGTTCACGCGGTTTACTTATCAATGTCTGCAATTATTACTGTATATCCATACGATATCAGCATATGATTAATTAGTAACTAATTTTTAATAACTTGAGCCAATTAAATTGAAATCATTCATATATAAATACAGAGCGGGAACCTCTAGTCTACTAAGACTTCGCACGGTTCACACGGTTTATTCATAAATGTCACCGTTTAATCTCTGCAAACATTACTGTATATCCATACGATATCAGCATATGATTAATTGGTAACTAATTTTTAATTACTTGAGCCAATTAAATTGAAATCAATCATATATAAATACAGAGCGGGAACCTCTAGTCTACTAAGTCTTCGCACGGTCCACACGGTTTATTTATAAATGTCACCGTTTAATCTCTGCAAACATTACTGTATATCTATACGATATCAGCATATGATTAATTAGTAACTAATTTTTAATAACTTGAGCCAATTAAATTAAAATCATTCATATATAAATACAGAGCGGGAACCCCTAGTCTACTAAGACTTTGCACGGTTCACACGGTTTACTTATCAATGTCTGCAAACATTACTGTATATCCATACGATATCAGCTTATGATTAATTAGTAACTAATTTTTAATTACTTGAGCCAGTTAAATTAAAATCATTCATATTTAAATACAGAGCGGGAACCTCTAGTCTACTAAGTCTTTGCACGGTCCACACGGTTTATATATAAATGTCACCGTTTAATCTCTGCAAACATTACTGTATATCCATACGATATCAGCATATGATTAATTAGTAACTGATTTTTAATAACTTGAGCCAATTAAATTGAAATCATTAATATATAAATACAGGGCGGGAACCTCTAGTCTACTAAGTCTTCGCACTGTCCACACGGTTTATTTATAAATGTCACCGTTTAATCTCTGCAAACATTACTGTATATCCATACGATATCAGCATATGATTAATTAGTAACTAATTTTTAATAACTTGAGCCAATTAAATTGAAATCATTCATAGATAAATATAGAGCGGGAACCTCTAGTCTACTAAGACTTCGCACGGTTCACACGGTTTATTCATAAATGTCACCGTTTAATCTCTGCAAACATTACTGTATATCCATACGATATCAGCATATGATTAATTAGTAACTAATTTTTAATAACTTGAGCCAAATAAATTAAAATCATTTATATATGAATACAGAGCGGGAACCTCTAGTCTACTAAGTCTTCGCACGGTCCACACAGTTTATTTATCAATGTCTGCAAACATTACTGTATATCCATACGATATCAGCATATGATTAATTAGTAACTAATTTTTAATTACTTGAGCCAATTAAATTGAAATCATTCATATATAAATACAGAGCGGGAACCTCTATTCTACTAAGTCTTTGCACGGTCCACACGGTTTATTTATAAATGTCACCGTTTAATCTCTGCAAACATTACTGTATATCCTCACGATATCAGCATATGATTAATTAGTAACTAATTTTGAATTACTTGAGCCAGTTAAATTGAAATCATTCATATATAAATACAAAGCGGGAACCTTTAGTCTACTAAGTCTTCGCACGGTCCACACGGTTTATTTATAAATGTCACCGTTTAATCTCTGCAAACATTACTGTATATCCATACGATATCAGCATATGATTAATTGGTAACTAATTTTTAATTACTTGAGCCAGTTAAATTGAAATTATTCATATATAAATACAGAGCGGGTACCTCTAGTCTACTAAGACTTCGCACGGTTTACACGGTTTACTTATCAATGTCTGCAATCATTACTGTATATCCATACGATATTAGCATATGATTAATTAGTAACTAATTTTGAATAACTTGAGCCAGTTAAATTGAAATCATTCATATATAAATACAGAGCGGGAACCTCTAGTCTACTAAGTCTTCGCACGGTCCACACGGTTTATTTATAAATGTCACCGTTTAATCTCTGCAAACATTACTGTATATCCATACGATATCAGCATATGAATAATTAGTAACTAATTTTTAATTACTTGAGCCAATTAAATTGAAATCATTCATATATAAATACAGAGCGGGAACCTCTAGTCTACTAAGTCTTCGCACGGTCCACACGGTTTATTTATAAATGTCACCGTTTAATCTCTGCAAACATTACTGTATATCCATACGATATCAGCATATGATTAATGAGTAACTAATTTTCAATAACTTGAGCCAATTAAATTGAAATTATTCATATATAAATACAAAGCGGGAACCTCTAGTCTACTAAGTCTTCGCACGGTTCACACGGGTTACTTATCAATGTCTGCAAACATTACTGTATATCCATACGATATCAGCATATGATTAATGAGTAACTAATTTTCAATAACTTGAGCCAATTAAATTGAAATTATTCATATATAAATACAAAGCGGGAACCTTTAGTCTACTAAGTCTTCGCACGGTTCACACGGGTTACTTATCAATGTCTGCAAACATTACTGTATATCCATACGATATCAGCATATGATTGATTAGTCACTAATTTTGAATAACTTGAGCCAATTAAATTTAAATCATTCATATATAAATACAGAGCGGGAACCTCTAGTCTACTAAGACTTCGCACGGTTCACACGGTTTATTTATAAATGTCACCGTTTAATCTCTGCAAACATTACTGTATATCCATTCGATATTAGCATATGATTAATTAGTAACTAATTTTAAATAACTTGAGCCAATTAAATTGAAATCAATCATATATAAATACAGAGCGGGAACCTCTAGTCTACTAAGACTTCGCACGGTTCACACGGTTTAATTATAAATGTCACCGTTGAATCTCTGCAAACATTACTGTATATCCATACGATATCAGCATATGATTAATTAGTAACTAATTTTTAATAACTTGAGCCAATTAAATTGAAATCATTCATATATAAATACACAGCGGGAACCTCTAGTCTACTAAGACTTCGCACGGTTCACGCGGTTTACTTATCAATGTCTGCAATTATTACTGTATATCCATACAATATCAGCATATGATTAATTAGTCACTAATTTTTAATAACTTGAGCCAGTTAAATCGAAATCATTCATATATAAATACAGAGCGGGAACCTCTAGTCTACTAAGACTTCGCACGGTTCACACGGTTTATTCATAAATGTCACCGTTTAATCTCTGCAAACATTACTGTATATCCATACGATATCAGCATATGATTAATTGGTAACTAATTTTTAATTACTTGAGCCAATTAAATTGAAATCAATCATATATAAATACAGAGCGGGAACCTCTAGTCTACTAAGTCTTCGCACGGTCCACACGGTTTATTTATAAATGTCACCGTTTAATCTCTGCAAACATTACTGTATATCCATACGATATCAGCATATGATTAATTAGTAACTAATTTTTAATAACTTGAGCCAATTGAATTGAAATCATTCATATATAAATACAGAACGGGAACCTCTAGTCTACTAAGACTTTGCACGGTTCACACGGTTTACTTATCAATGTCTGCAAACATTACTGTATATTCATACGATATCAGCTTATGATTAATTAGTAACTAATTTTAAATAACTTGAGCCAATTAAATTAAAATCATTCATATATAAATACAGAGCGGGAACCTCTAGTCTACTAAGTCTTTGCACGGTCCACACGGTTTATTTATAAATGTCACCGTTTAATCTCTGCAAACATTACTGTATATCCATACGATATCAGCATATGATTGATGAGTAACAAATTTTCAATAACTTGAGCCAATTAAATTGAAATCATTCGTATATAAATACAGAGCGGGTACCTCTAGTCTACTAAGTCTTCGCACGGTTTACACGGTTTACTTATCAATGTCTGCAAACATTACTGTATATCCATACGATATCAGCATATGATTAATTAGTAACTAATTATTAATTACTTGAGCCAATTAAATTGAAATCATTCATATATAAATATAGAGCGGGAACCTCTAGTCTACTAAGACTTCGCACGGTTCACACGGTTTATTTATAAATGTCACCGTTTAATCTCTGCAAACATTACTGTATATCCATACGATATCAGCATATGATTAATTAGTAACTAAATTTTAATAACTTGAGCCAATTAAATTGAAATCATTCATATATAAACACAGAGCGGGAACCTCTAGTCTACTAAGACTTCGCACGGTTCACACGGTTTATTTCTAAATGTCACCGTTTAATCTCTGCAAACATTACTGTATATCCATACAATATCAGCATATGATTAATTAGTAACTAATTTTTAATAACTTGAGCCAAATAAATTAAAATCATTTATATATAAATACAGAGCGGGAACCTCTAGTCTACTAAGTCTTCGCACGGTCCACACGGTTTATTTATAAATATCATCGTTTAATCTCTGCAAACATTACTGTATATTCATACGATATCAGCATATGATTAATTAGTAACTAATTTTGAATAACTTGAGCCAATTGAATTGAAATCATTCATATATAAATACAGAGCGGGAACCTCTAGTCTACTAAGACTTCGCACGGTTCACACGGTTTACTTATCCATGTCTGCAATCATTACTGTATATCCATTCGATATCAGCATATGATTAATTAGTAACTAATTTTTAATTACTTGAGCCAGTTAAATTGCAATCATTCATATATAAATACAGAGCGGGATCCTCTAGTCTACTAAGTCTTCGCACGGTTCACACGGGTTACTTATCAATGTCTGCAAACATTACTGTATATCCATTCGATATCAGCATATGATTAATTAGTAACTAATTTTCAATAACTTGAGCCAATTAAATTGAAATTAATCATATATAAATACAGAGCGGGAACCTCTGGTCTACTAAGACTTCGCACGGTTCACACGGTTTATTTATAAATGTCACCGTTTAATCTCTGCAAACATTACTGTATATCCATACGATATCAGCATATGATTAATGAGAAACTAATTTTCAATAACTTGAGCCAATCAAATTGTAATCATTCATATATAAATACAGAGCGGGTACCTCTAGTCTACTAAGTCTTCGCACGGTTCACACAGTTTACTTATCAATGTCTGCAAACATTACTGTATATCCATACGATATTAGCATATGATTAATTAGTAACTAATTTTGAATAACTTGAGCCAATTAAATTTAAATCATTCATATATAAATACAGAGCGGGAACCTCTAGTCTACTAAGACTTCGCACGGTTCACACGGTTTATTTATAAATGTCACCGTTTAATCTCTGCAAACATTACTGTATATCCATACGATATCAGCATATGATTAATGAGTAACTAATTTTCAATAACTTGAGCCAATTAAATTGATATCAATCATTTATAAATACAAAGCGGGAACCTCTAGTCTACTAAGTCTTCGCACGGTTCACACGGGTGACATATCAATGTCTGCAAACATTACTGTATATCCATAGGATATCAGCATATGATTAATGAGTAACTAATTTTCGATAACTTGAGCCAATTAAATTGAAATCATTCATATATAAATACAAAGCGGGAACCTCTAGTCTACTAAGTCTTCGCACGGATCACACGGGTTACATATCAATGTCTACAAACATTACTGTATATCCATAGGATATCAGCATATGATTAATGAGTAACTAATTTTCGATAACTTGAGCCAATTAAATTGAAATCATTCATATATAAATACAGAGCGGGAACCTCTAGTCTACTAAGACTTCGCACGGTTCACACGGTTTATTTATAAATGTCACCGTTTAATCTCCGCAAACATTACTGTATATCCATACGATATCAGCATATGATTAATTAGTAACTAATTTTCAATTACTTGAGCCAATTAAATTGAAATCATTCATATATAAATACAGAGCGGGAACCTCTAGTCTACTAAGTCTTCGCACGGTCCACACGGTTTATTTATAAATGTCACCGTTTAATCTCTGCAAACATTACTGTATATCCATACGATATCAGCATATGATTGATAAGTAACTAATTTTCAATAACTTGAGCCAATTAAATTGAAATCATTCATATATAAATACAAAGCGGGAACCTCTAGTCTACTAAGTCTTCGCACGGTTCACACGGGTTACTTATCAATGTCTGCAAACATTACTGTATATCCATACGATATCAGCATATGATTAATTAGTAACTAATTTTTAATTACTTGAGCCAATTCAATTGAAATCATTCATATATAAATACAAAGCGGGAACCTCTAGTCTACTAAGTCTTCGCACGGTTCACACGGGTTACTTATCAATGTCTGCAAACATTACTGTATATCCATACGATATCAGCATATGATTAATTAGTAACTAATTTTTAATTACTTGAGCCAATTCAATTGAAATCATTCATATATAAATACAGAGCGGGAACCTGTAGTCTACTAAGTCTTCGCACGGTCCACACGGTTTATTTATAAATGTCACCGTTTAATCTCTGCAAACATTACTGTATATCCAATCGATATCAGCATATGAATAATTAGTAACTAATTTTTAATAACTTAAGCCAATTAAATTGAAATCAATCATATATAAATACAGAGCGGGAACCTCTGGTCTACTAAGACTTCGCACGGTTCACACGGTTTATTTATAAATGTCACCGTTTAATCTCTGCAAACATTACTGTATATCCATACGATATCAGCATATGATTAATGAGAAACTAATTTTCAATAACTTGAGCCAATTAAATTGTAATCATTCATATATAAATACAGAGCGGGTACCTCTAGTCTACCACGTCTTCGCACGGTCCACACGGTTCATTCATAAATGTCACCGTTTAATCTCTGCAAACATTACTGTATATCCATACGATATCAGCATATGATTAATGAGTAACTAATTTTCAATAACTTGAGCCAATTAAATTGAAATCATTCATATATAAATACAAAGCAAGAACCTCTAGTCTACTAAGTCTTCGCACGGTCCACACGGTTTATTTATAAATGTCACCGTTTAATCTCTGCAAACATTACTGTATATCCATTCGATACCAGCATATGATTAATTAGTAACTAATTTTTAATAACTTGAGCCAATTAAATTGAAATCAATCATATATAAATACAGAGCGGGAACCTCTAGTCTACTAAGACTTCGCACGGTTCACACGGTTTATTTATAAATGTCACCGTTTAATCTCTGCAAACATTACTGTATATCCATTCGATACCAGCATATGATTAATTAGTAACTAATTTTTAATAACTTGAGCCAATTAAATTGAAATCATTCATATATAAATACAAAGCGGGTACCTCTAGTCTACTAAGACTTCGCACGGTTCACACGGTTTACTTATCAATGTCTGCAATCATTACTGTATATCCATACGATATCAGCATATGATTAATTAGTAACTAATTTTTAATTACTTGAGCCAGTTAAATTGAAATCATTCATATATAAATACAGAGCGGGAACCTCTAGTCTACTATGTCTTCGCACGGTTCACACGGGTTACTCATCAATGTCTGCAAACATTACTGTATATCCATACGATATCAGCATATGATTAATTAGAAACTAATTATGAATAACTTGAGCCAATTAAATTTAAATCATTCATATATAAATACAGAGCGGGAACCTCTAGTCTACTAAGACTTCGCACGGTTCACACGGTTTATTTATAAATGTCACCGTTTAATCTCTGCAAACATTACTGTATATCCATACGATATCAGCATATGATTAATTAGTAACTAATTTTTAATAACTTGAGCCAATTAAATTGAAATCATTCATATATAAATACAGAGCGGGAACCTCTAGTCTACTAAGTCTTCGCACGGTCCACACGGTTTATTTATAAATGTCACCGTTTAATCTCTGCAAACATTACTGTATATCCATACGATATCAGCATATGATTAATTAGTAACTAATTTTCAATTACTTGAGCCAATTAAATTGAAATCATTCATATATAAATACAAAGCGGGTACCTCTAGTCTACTAAGACTTCGCACGGTTCACACGGTTTCCTTATCAATGTCTGCAATCATTACTGTATATCCATACGATATCAGCATATGATTAATTAGTAACTAATTTTTAATTACTTGAGCCAGTTAAATTGAAATCATTCATATATAAATACAGAGCGGGAACCTTCAGTCTACTAAGACTTCGCACGGTTCACACGGTTTATTTATAAATGTCACCGTTTAATCTCTGCGAACATTACTGTATATCCATACGATATCAGCATATGATTAATTAGTAACTAATTTTTAATAACTTGAGCCAATTAAATTGAAATCATTCATATATAAATACAGAGCGGGAACCTCTAGTCTACTAAGTCTTCGCACGGTCCACACGGTTTATTTATAAATGTCACCGTTTAATCTCTGCAAACATTACTGTATATCCATACGATATCAGCATATGATTAATTAGTAACTAATTTTCAATTACTTGAGCCAATTAAATTGAAAGCATTCATATATAAATACAGAGCGGGAACCTCTAGTCTACTAAGTCTTCGCACGGTCCACACGGTTTATTTATAAATGTCACCGTTTAATCTCTGCAAACATTAGTGTATATCCATACGATATCAGCATATGATTAATGAGTAACTAATTTTCAATAACTTGAGCCAATTTAATTGAAATCATTCATATATAAATACAAAGCGGGAACCTCTAGTCTACTAAGACTTCGCACGGTTCACACGGTTTATTTATGAATGTCACCGTTTAATCTCTGCAAACATTACTGTATATCCATACGATATCAGCATATGATTAATTAGTAACTAATTTTGAATTACTTGAGCCAGTTAAATTGAAATCATTCATATATAAATACAAAGCGGGAACCTCTAGTCTACTAAGTCTTCGCACGGATCACACGGGTTACATATCAATGTCTGCAAACATTACTGTATATCCATAGGATATCAGCATATGATTAATGAGTAACTAATTTTCGATAACTTGAGCCAATTAAATTGAAATCATTCATATATAAATACAGAGCGGGAACCTCTAGTCTACTAAGACTTCGCACGGTTCACACGGTTTATTTATAAATGTCACCGTTTAATCTCCGCAAACATTACTGTATATCCATACGATATCAGCATATGATTGATTAGTAACTAATTTTTAATAACTTGAGCCAATTAAATTGAAATCATTCATATATAAATACAGAGCGGGAACCTCTAGTCTACTAAGTCTTCGCACGGTCCACACGGTTTATTTATAAATGTCACCGTTTAATCTCTGCAAACATTACTGTATATCCATACGATATCAGCATATGATTGATAAGTAACTAATTTTTAATAACTTGAGCCAATTAAATTGAAATCATTCATATATAAATACAGAGCGGGAACCTCTAGTCTACTAAGTCTTCGCACGGTCCACACGGTTTATTTATAAATGTCACCGTTTAATCTCTGCAAACATTACTGTATATCCATACGATATCAGCATATGATTAATTAGTAACTAATTTTCAATTACTTGAGCCAATTAAATTGAAATCAATCATATATAAATACAGAGCGGGAACCTCTAGTCTACTAAGACTTCGCACGGTTCACACGGTTTATTTATAAATGTCACCGTTTAATCTCTGCAAACATTACTGTATATCCATTCGATACCAGCATATGATTAATTAGTAACTAATTTTTAATAACTTGAGCCAATTAAATTGAAATCATTCATATATAAATACAAAGCGGGTACCTCTAGTCTACTAAGACTTCGCACGGTTCACACGGTTTACTTATCAATGTCTGCAATCATTACTGTATATCCATACGATATCAGCATATGATTAATTAGTAACTAATTTTTAATTACTTGAGCCAGTTAAATTGAAATCATTCATATATAAATACAGAGCGGGAACCTCTAGTCTACTATGTCTTCGCACGGTTCACACGGGTTACTCATCAATGTCTGCAAACATTACTGTATATCCATACGATATCAGCATATGATTAATTAGAAACTAATTATGAATAACTTGAGCCAATTAAATTTAAATCATTCATATATAAATACAGAGCGGGAACCTCTAGTCTACTAAGACTTCGCACGGTTCACACGGTTTATTTATAAATGTCACCGTTTAATCTCTGCAAACATTACTGTATATCCATACGATATCAGCATATGATTAATTAGTAACTAATTTTTAATAACTTGAGCCAATTAAATTGAAATCATTCATATATAAATACAGAGCGGGAACCTCTAGTCTACTAAGTCTTCGCACGGTCCACACGGTTTATTTATAAATGTCACCGTTTAATCTCTGCAAACATTACTGTATATCCATACGATATCAGCATATGATTAATTAGTAACTAATTTTCAATTACTTGAGCCAATTAAATTGAAATCATTCATATATAAATACAAAGCGGGTACCTCTAGTCTACTAAGACTTCGCACGGTTCACACGGTTTCCTTATCAATGTCTGCAATCATTACTGTATATCCATACGATATCAGCATATGATTAATTAGTAACTAATTTTTAATTACTTGAGCCAGTTAAATTGAAATCATTCATATATAAATACAGAGCGGGAACCTTCAGTCTACTAAGACTTCGCACGGTTCACACGGTTTATTTATAAATGTCACCGTTTAATCTCTGCAAACATTACTGTATATCCATACGATATCAGCATATGAATAATTAGTAACTAATTTTTAATAACTTGAGCCAATTAAATTGAAATCATTCATATATAAATACAGAGCGGGAACCTCTAGTCTACTAAGTCTTCGCACGGTCCACACGGTTTATTTATAAATGTCACCGTTTAATCTCTGCAAACATTACTGTATATCCATACGATATCAGCATATGATTAATTAGTAACTAATTTTCAATTACTTGAGCCAATTAAATTGAAATCATTCATATATAAATACAGAGCGGGAACCTCTAGTCTACTAAGTCTTCGCACGGTCCACACGGTTTATTTATAAATGTCACCGTTTAATCTCTGCAAACATTAGTGTATATCCATACGATATCAGCATATGATTAATGAGTAACTAATTTTCAATAACTTGAGCCAATTTAATTGAAATCATTCATATATAAATACAAAGCGGGAACCTCTAGTCTACTAAGACTTCGCACGGTTCACACGGTTTATTTATGAATGTCACCGTTTAATCTCTGCAAACATTACTGTATATCCATACGATATCAGCATATGATTAATTAGTAACTAATTTTGAATTACTTGAGCCAGTTAAATTGAAATCATTCATATATAAATACAAAGCGGGAACCTCTAGTCTACTAAGTCTTCGCACGGATCACACGGGTTACATATCAATGTCTGTAAACATTACTGTATATCCATAGGATATCAGCATATGATTAATGAGTAACTAATTTTCGATAACTTGAGCCAATTAAATTGAAATCATTCATATATAAATACAGAGCGGGAACCTCTAGTCTACTAAGACTTCGCACGGTTCACACGGTTTATTTATAAATGTCACCGTTTAATCTCCGCAAACATTACTGTATATCCATACGATATCAGCATATGATTGATTAGTAACTAATTTTTAATAACTTGAGCCAATTAAATTGAAATCATTCATATATAAATACAGAGCGGGAACCTCTAGTCTACTAAGTCTTCGCACGGTCCACACGGTTTATTTATAAATGTCACCGTTTAATCTCTGCAAACATTAGTGTATATCCATACGATATCAGCATATGATTAATGAGTAACTAATTTTCAATAACTTGAGCCAATTTAATTGAAATCATTCATATATAAATACAAAGCGGGAACCTCTAGTCTACTAAGACTTCGCACGGTTCACACGGTTTATTTATAAATGTCACCGTTTAATCTCTGCAAACATTACTGTATATCCATACGATATCAGCATATGATTAATTAGTAACTAATTTTGAATTACTTGAGCCAGTTAAATTGAAATCATTCATATATAAATACAAAGCGGGAACCTCTAGTCTACTAAGTCTTCGCACGGATCACACGGGTTACATATCAATGTCTGCAAACATTACTGTATATCCATAGGATATCAGCATATGATTAATGAGTAACTAATTTTCGATAACTTGAGCCAATTAAATTGAAATCATTCATATATAAATACAGAGCGGGAACCTCTAGTCTACTAAGACTTCGCACAGTTCACACGGTTTATTTATAAATGTCACCGTTTAATCTCCGCAAACATTACTGTATATCCATACGATATCAGCATATGATTGATTAGTAACTAATTTTTAATAACTTGAGCCAATTAAATTGAAATCATTCATATATAAATACAGAGCGGGAACCTCTAGTCTACTAAGTCTTCGCACGGTCCACACGGTTTATTTATAAATGTCACCGTTTAATCTCTGCAAACATTACTGTATATCCATACGATATCAGCATATGATTGATAAGTAACTAATTTTCAATAACTTGAGCCAATTAAATTGGAATCATTCATATATAAATACAAAGCGGGAACCTCTAGTCTACTAAGTCTTCGCACGGTTTACACGGGTTACTTATCAATGTCTGCAAACATTACTGTATATCCATACGATATCAGCATATGATTAATTAGTAACTCATTTTTAATTACTTGAGCCAATTCAATTGAAATCATTCATATATAAATACAGAGCGGGAACCTGTAGTCTACTAAGTCTTCGCACGGTCCACACGGTTTATTTATAAATGTCACCGTTTAATCTCTGCAAACATTACTGTATATCCATTCGATATCAGCATATGATTAATTAGTAACTAATTTTTAATAACTTGAGCCAATTAAATTGTAATCATTCATATATAAATACAGAGCGGGTACCTCTAGTCTACTAAGTCTTCGCACGGTCCACACGGTTTATTTATAAATGTCACCGTTTAATCTCTGCAAACATTACTGTATATCCATACGATATCAGCATATGATAAACGAGAAACTAATTTTCAATAACTTGAGCCAATTAAATTGTAATCATTCATATATAAATACAGAGCGGGTACCTCTAGTCTACTAAGTCTTCGCACGGTCCACACGGTTCATTTATAAATGTCACCGTTTAATCTCTGCAAACATTACTGTATATCCATACGATATCAGCATATGATTAATGAGTAACTAATTTTCAATAACTTGAGCCAATTAAATTGAAATCATTCATATATAAATACAAAGCAAGAACCTCTAGTCTACTAAGTCTTCGCACGGTCCACACGGTTTATTTATAAATGTCACCGTTTAATCTCTGCAAACATTAGTGTATATCCATACGATATCAGCATATGATTAATGAGTAACTAATTTTCAATAACTTGAGCCAATTTAATTGAAATCATTCATATATAAATACAAAGCGGGAACCTCTAGTCTACTAAGACTTCGCACGGTTCACACGGTTTATTTATAAATGTCACCGTTTAATCTCTGCAAACATTACTGTATATCCATACGATATCAGCATATGATTAATTAGTAACTAATTTTGAATTACTTGAGCCAGTTAAATTGAAATCATTCATATATAAATACAAAGCGGGAACCTCTAGTCTACTAAGTCTTCGCACGGATCACACGGGTTACATATCAATGTCTGCAAACATTACTGTATATCCATAGGATATCAGCATATGATTGATGAGTAACTAATTTTCGATAACTTGAGCCAATTAAATTGAAATCATTCATATATAAATACAGAGCGGGAACCTCTAGTCTACTAAGACTTCGCACGGTTCACACGGTTTATTTATAAATGTCACCGTTTAATCTCCGCAAACATTACTGTATATCCATACGATATCAGCATATGATTGATTAGTAACTAATTTTTAATAACTTGAGCCAATTAAATTGAAATCATTCATATATAAATACAGAGCGGGAACCTCTAGTCTACTAAGTCTTCGCACGGTCCACACGGTTTATTTATAAATGTCACCGTTTAATCTCTGCAAACATTACTGTATATCCATACGATATCAGCATATGATTGATAAGTAACTAATTTTCAATAACTTGAGCCAATTAAATTGGAATCATTCATATATAAATACAGAGCGGGTACCTCTAGTCTACTAAGTCTTCGCACGGTCCACACGGTTTATTTATAAATGTCACCGTTTAATCTCTGCAAACATTACTGTATATCCATACGATATCAGCATATGATAAATGAGAAACTAATTTTTAATAACTTGAGCCAATTAAATTGTAATCATTCATATATAAATACAGAGCGGGTACCTCTAGTCTACTAAGTCTTCGCACGGTCCACACGGTTCATTTATAAATGTCACCGTTTAATCTCTGCAAACATTACTGTATATCCATACGATATCAGCATATGATTAATGAGTAACTAATTTTCAATAACTTGAGCCAATTAAATTGAAATCATTCATATATAAATACAAAGCAAGAACCTCTAGTCTACTAAGTCTTCGCATGGTCCACACGGTTTATTTATAAATGTCACCGTTTAATCTCTGCAAACATTACTGTATATCCATACGATATCAGCATATGATTAATGAGTAACTAATTTTCAATTACTTGAGCCAATTAAATTGAAATCATTCATATATAAATACAAAGCGGGTACCTCTAGTCTACTAAGACTTCGCACGGTTCACACGGTTTACTTATCAATGTCTGCAATCATTACTGTATATCCATACGATATCAGCATATGATTAATTAGTAACTAATTTTTAATTACTTGAGCCAGTTAAATTAAAATCATTCATATATAAATACAGAGCGGGAACCTCTAGTCTACTATGTCTTCGCACGGTTCACACGGGTTACTCATCAATGTCTGCAAACATTACTGTATATCCATACGATATCAGCATATGATTAATTAGTAACTAATTATGAATAACTTGAGCCAATTAAATTTAAATCATTCATATATAAATACAGAGCGGGAACCTCTAGTCTACTAAGACTTCGCACGGTTCACACGGTTTATTTATAAATGTCACCGTTTAATCTCTGCAAACATTACTGGATATCCATACGATATCAGCATATGATTAATTAGTAACTAATTTTTAATAACTTGAGCCAATTAAATTGAAATCATTCATATATAAATACAGAGCGGGAACCTCTAGTCTACTAAGTCTTCGCACGGTCCACACGGTTTATTTATAAATGTCACCGTTTAATCTCTGCAAACATTACTGTATATCCATACGATATCAGCATATGATTAATTAGTAACTAATTTTCAATTACTTGAGCCAATTAAATTGAAATCATTCATATATAAATACAAAGCGGGTACCTCTAGTCTACTAAGACTTCGCACGGTTCACACGGTTTACTTATCAATGTCTGCAATCATTACTGTATATCCATACGATATCAGCATATGATTAATTAGTAACTAATTTTTAATTACTTGAGCCAGTTAAATTGAAATCATTCATATATAAATACAGAGCGGGAACCTCTAGTCTACTAAGACTTCGCACGGTTCACACGGTTTATTTATAAATGTCACCGTTTAATCTCTGCAAACATTACTGTATATCCATACGATATCAGCATATGATTAATTAGTAACTAATTTTTAATAACTTGAGCCAATTAAATTGAAATCATTCATATATAAATACAGAGCGGGAACCTCTAGTCTACTAAGTCTTCGCACGGTCCACACGGTTTATTTATAAATGTCACCGTTTAATCTCTGCAAACATTACTGTATATCCATACGATATCAGCATATGATTAATTAGTAACTAATTTTCAATTACTTGAGCCAATTAAATTGAAATCATTCATATATAAATACAGAGCGGGAACCTCTAGTCTACTAAGTCTTCGCACGGTCCACACGGTTTATTTATAAATGTCACCGTTTAATCTCTGCAAACATTAGTGTATATCCATACGATATCAGCATATGATTAATGAGTAACTAATTTTCAATAACTTGAGCCAATTTAATTGAAATCATTCATATATAAATACAAAGCGGGAACCTCTAGTCTACTAAGACTTCGCACGGTTCACACGGTTTATTTATAAATGTCACCGTTTAATCTCTGCAAACATTACTGTATATCCATACGATATCAGCATATGATTAATTAGTAACTAATTTTGAATTACTTGAGCCAGTTAAATTGAAATCATTCATATATAAATACAGAGCAGGAACCTCTAGTCTACTAAGTCTTCGCACGGTCCACACGGTTTATTTATAAATGTCACCGTTTAATCTCGGCAAACATTACTGTATATCCATACGATATCAGCATATGATTAATTAGTAACTAATTTCTAATAACTTGAGCCAATTAAATTGAAATCATTCATATATAAATACAGAGCGGGAACCTCTAGTCTACTTAGTCTTCGCACGGTCCACACGGTTTATTTATAAATGTCACCGTTTAATCTCTGCAAACATTACTGTATATCCATACGATATCAGCATATGATTAATTAGTAACTAATTTTTAATAACTTGAGCCAATTAAATTGAAATCATTCATATATAAATACAGAGCGGGAACCTCTAGTCTACTAAGTCTTCGCACGGTCCACACGGTTTATTTATAAATGTCACCGTTTAATCTCTGCAAACATTACTGTATATCCATACGATATCAGCATATGATTAATTAGTAACTAATTTTTAATTACTTGAGCCAATTAAATTGAAATCATTCATATATAAATACAGAGCGGGAACCTCTAGTCTACTAAGTCTTCGCACGGTCCACACGGTTTATTTATAAATGTCACCGTTTAATCTCTGCAAACATTAGTGTATATCCATACGATATCAGCATATGATTAATTAGTAACTAATTTTTAATTACTTGAGCCAATTAAATTGAAATCATTCATATATAAATACAGAGCGGAAACCTCTAGTCTACTAAGACTTCGCACGGTTCACACGGTTTACTTATCAATGTCTGCAATCATTACTGTATATCCATACGATATCAGCATATGATTAATTAGTAACTAATTTTTCATTACTTGAGCCAGTTAAATTGAAATCATTCATATATAAATACAGAGCGGGAACCTCTAGTCTACTAAGTCTTCGCACGGTCCACACGGTTTATTTATAAATGTCACCGTTTAATCTCTGCAAACATTAGTGTATATCCATACGATATTAGCATATGATTAATTAGTAACTAATTTTTAATTACTTGAGCCAATTAAATTGAAATCATTCATATATAAATACAGAGTGGGAACCTCTAGTCTACTAAGACTTCGCACGGTTCACACGGTTTACTTATCAATGTCTGCAATCATTACTGTATATCCATACGATATCAGCATATGATTAATTAGTAACTAATTTTTAATTACTTGAGCCAGTTAAATTGAAATCATTCATATATAAATACAGAGCGGGAACCTCTAGTCTACTATGTCTTCGCACGGTTCACACGGGTTACTCATCAATGTCTGCAAACATTACTGTATATCCATACGATATCAGCATATGATTAATTAGTAACTAATTTTGAATAACTTGAGCCAATTAAATTTGAATCATTCATATATAAATACAGAGCGGGAACCTCTAGTCTACTAAGACTTCCCACGGTTTACACGGTTTATTTATAAATGTCACCGTTTAATCTCTGCAAACATTACTGTATATCCATACGATATCAGCATATGATTAATTAGTAACTAATTTTTAATTACTTGAGCCAATTAAATTGAAATCATTCATATATAAATACAGAGCGGGAACCTCTAGTCTACTAAGTCTTCGCACGGTCCACACGGTTTATTTATAAATGTCACCGTTTAATCTCTGCAAACATTAGTGTATATCCATACGATATCAGCATATGATTAATTAGTAACTAATTTTCAATAACTTGAGCCAATTTAATTGAAATCATTCATATATAAATACAAAGCGGGAACCTCTAGTCTACTAAGTCTTCGCACGGTTCACACGGGTTACTTATCAATGTCTGCAAACATTACTGTATATCCATACGATATCAGCATATGATTAATGAGTAACTAATTTTCAATAACTTGAGCCAATTAAATTGAAATCATTCATATATAAATACAAAGCGGGAACCTTTAGTCTACTAAGTTTTCACACGGTTCACACGGGTTACTTATCAATGTCTGCAAACATTACTGTATATCCATACGATATCAGCATATGATTAATTAGTAACTAATTTTGAATAACTTGAGCCAATTAAATTTAAATCATTCATATATAAATACAGAGCGGAAACCTCTAGTCTACTAAGACTTCGCACGGTTCACACGGTTTATTTATAAATGTCACCGTTTAATCTCTGCAAACATTACTGTATATCCATACGATATCAGCATATGATTAATCAGTAACTAATTTTAAATAACTTGAGCCAATTAAATTGAAATCATTCATATATAAATACAGAGCGGGAACCTCTAGTCTACTAAGTCTTCGCACGGTCCACACGGTTTATTTATAAATGTCACCGTTTAATCTCTGCAAACATTACTGTATATCCATACGATATCAGCATATGATTAATGAGTAACTAATTTTCAATAACTTGAGCCAATTAAATTGAAATTATCATATATAAATACAAAGCGGGAACCTCTAGTCTACTAAGTCTTCGCACGGTTCACACGGGTTACTTATCAATGTCTGCAAACATTACTGTATATCCATACGATATCAGCATATGATTAATTAGTAACTAATTTTTAATTACTTGAGCCAATTAAATTAAAATCATTCATATATAAATACAGAGCGGAAACCTCTAGTCTACTAAGTCTTCGCACGGTCCACACGGTTTATTTATAAATGTCACCGTTTAAGCTCTGCAAACATTACTGTATATCCATTCGATATTAGCATATGATTAATTAGTAACTAATTTTTAATAACTTGAGCCAATTAAAATGAAATCAATCATATATAAATACAGAGCGGGAACCTCTAGTCTACTAAGACTTCGCACGGTCCACACGGTTTATTTATAAATGTCACCGTCTAATCTCTGCAAACATTACTGTATATCCATACGATATCAGCATATGATTAATTAGTAACTAATTTTTAATAACTTGAGCCAATTAAATTGAAATCATTCATATATAAATACAGAGCGGGAACCTCTAGTCTACTATGTCTTCGCACGGTTCACACGGGTTACTCATCAATGTCTGCAAACATTACTGTATATCCATACGATATCAGCATATGATTAATTAGTAACTAATTATGAATAACTTGAGCCAATTAAATTTAAATCATTCATATATAAATACAGAGCGGGAACCTCTAGTCTACTAAGACTTCGCACGGTTCACACGGTTTATTTATAAATGTCACCGTTTAATCTCTGCAAACATTACTGTATATCCATACGATATCAGCATATGATTAATTAGTAACTAATTTTTAATAACTTGAGCCAATTAAATTGAAATCATTCATATATAAATACAGAGCGGGAACCTCTAGTCTACTAAGTCTTCGCACGGTCCACACGGTTTATTTATAAATGTCACCGTTTAATCTCTGCAAACATTACTGTATATCCATACGATATCAGCATATGATTAATTAGTAACTAATTTTCAATTACTTGAGCCAATTAAATTGAAATCATTCATATATAAATACAAAGCGGGTACCTCTAGTCTACTAAGACTTCGCACGGTTCACACGGTTTACTTATCAATGTCTGCAATCATTACTGTATATCCATACGATATCAGCATATGATTAATTAGTAACTAATTTTTAATTACTTGAGCCAGTTAAATTGAAATCATTCATATATAAATACAGAGCGGGAACCTCTAGTCTACTAAGACTTCACACGGTTCACACGGTTTATTTATAAATGTCACCGTTTAATCTCTGCAAACATTACTGTATATCCATACGATATCAGCATATGATTAATTAGTAACTAATTTTTAATAACTTGAGCCAAGCAAATTGAAATCATTCATATATAAATACAGAGCGGGAACCTCTAGTCTACTAAGTCTTCGCACGGTCCACACGGTTTATTTATAAATGTCACCGTTTAATCTCTGCAAACATTACTGTATATCCATACGATATCAGCATATGATTAATTAGTAACTAATTTTCAATTACTTGAGCCAATTAAATTGAAATCATTCATATATAAATACAGAGCGGGAACCTCTAGTCTACTAAGTCTTCGCACGGTCCACACGGTTTATTTATAAATGTCACCGTCTAATCTCTGCAAACATTAGTGTATATCCATACGATATCAGCATATGATTAATGAGTAACTAATTTTTAATAACTTGAGCCAATTTAATTGAAATCATTCATATATAAATACAAAGCGGGAACCTCTAGTCTACTAAGACTTCGCACGGGTCACACGGTTTATTTATAAATGTCACCGTTTAATCTCTGCAAACATTACTGTATATCCATACGATATCAGCATATGATTAATTAGTAACTAATTTTGAATTACTTGAGCCAGTTAAATTGAAATCATTCATATATAAATACAAAGCGGGAACCTCTAGTCTACTAAGTCTTCGCACGGATCACACGGGTTACATATCAATGTCTGCAAACATTACTGTGTATCCATAGGATATCAGCATATGATTAATGAGTAACTAATTTTCGATAACTTGAGCCAATTAAATTGAAATCATTCATATATAAATACAGAGCGGGAACCTCTAGTCTACTAAGACTTCGCACGGTTCACACGGTTTATTTATAAATGTCACCGTTTAATCTCCGCAAACATTACTGTATATCCATACGATATCAGCATATGATTGATTAGTAACTAATTTTTAATAACTTGAGCCAATTAAATTGAAATCATTCATATATAAATACAGAGCGGGAACCTCTAGTCTACTAAGTCTTCGCACGGTCCACACGGTTTATTTATAAATGTCACCGTTTAATCTCTGCAAACATTACTGTATATCCATTCGATATCAGCATATGATTGATAAGTAACTAATTTTCAATAACTTGAGCCAATTAAATTGAAATCATTCATATATAAATACAGAGCGGGAACCTCTAGTCTACTAAGTCTTCGCACGGTCCACACGGTTTATTTATAAATGTCACCGTTTAATCTCTGCAAACATTACTGTATATCCATACGATATCAGCATATGATTAATTAGTAACTAATTTTCAATTACTTGAGCCAATTAAATTGAAATCATTCATATATAAATACAGAGCGGGAACCTCTAGTCTACTAAGTCTTCGCACGGTCCACACGGTTTATTTATAAATGTCACCGTTTAATCTCTGCAAACATTAGTGTATATCCATACGATATCAGCATATGATTAATGAGTAACTAATTTTTAATAACTTGAGCCAATTTAATTGAAATCATTCATATATAAATACAAAGCGGGAACCTCTAGTCTACTAAGACTTCGCACGGGTCACACGGTTTATTTATAAATGTCACCGTTTAATCTCTGCAAACATTACTGTATATCCATACGATATCAGCATATGATTAATTAGTAACTAATTTTGAATTACTTGAGCCAGTTAAATTGAAATCATTCATATATAAATACAAAGCGGGAACCTCTAGTCTACTAAGTCTTCGCACGGATCACACGGGTTACATATCAATGTCTGCAAACATTACTGTATATCCATAGGATATCAGCATATGATTAATGAGTAACTAATTTTCGATAACTTGAGCCAATTAAATTGAAATCATTCATATATAAATACAGAGCGGGAACCTCTAGTCTACTAAGACTTCGCACGGTTCACACGGTTTATTTATAAATGTCACCGTTTAATCTCCGCAAACATTACTGTATATCCATACGATATCAGCATATGATTGATTAGTAACTAATTTTTAATAACTTGAGCCAATTAAATTGAAATCATTCATATATAAATACAGAGCGGGAACCTCTAGTCTACTAAGTCTTCGCACGGTCCACACGGTTTATTTATAAATGTCACCGTTTAATCTCTGCAAACATTACTGTATATCCATACGATATCAGCATATGATTGATAAGTAACTAATTTTCAATAACTTGAGCCAATTAAATTGAAATCATTCATATATAAATACAAAGCGGGAACCTCTAGTCTACTAAGTCTTCGCACGGTTCACACGGGTTACTTATCAATGTCTGCAAACACTACTGTATATCCATACGATATCAGCATATGATTAATTAGTAACTAATTTTTAATTACTTGAGCCAATTCAATTGAAATCATTCATATATAAATACAGAGCGGGAACCTGTAGTCTACTAAGTCTTCGCACGGTCCACACGGTTTATTTATAAATGTCACCGTTTAATCTCTGCAAACATTACTGTATATCCATTCGATATCAGCATATGATTAATTAGTAACTAATTTTTAATAACTTAAGCCAATTAAATTGAAATCAATCATATATAAATACAGAGCGGGAACCTCTGGTCTACTAAGACTTCGCACGGTTCACACGGTTTATTTATAAATGTCACCGTTTAATCTCTGCAAACATTACTGTATATCCATACGATATCAGCATATGATTAATGAGAAACTAATTTTCAATAACTTGAGCCAATTAAATTGTAATCATTCATATATAAATACAGAGCGGGTACCTCTAGTCTACTAAGTCTTCGCACGGTCCACACGGTTCATTTATAAATGTCACCGTTTAATCTCTGCAAACATTACTGTATATCCATACGATATCAGCATATGATTAATGAGTAACTAATTTTCAATAACTTGAGCCAATTAAATTGAAATCATTCATATATAAATACAAAGCAAGAACCTCTAGTCTACTAAGTCTTCGCACGGTCCACACGGTTTATTTATAAATGTCACCGTTTAATCTCTGCAAACATTACTGTATATCCATTCGATACCAGCATATGATTAATTAGTAACTAATTTTTAATAACTTGAGCCAATTAAATTGAAATCAATCATATATAAATACAGAGCGGGAACCTCTAGTCTACTAAGACTTCGCACGGTTAACACGGTTTATTTATAAATGTCACCGTTTAATCTCTGCAAACATTACTGTATATCCATTCGATACCAGCATATAATTAATTAGTATCTAATTTTTAATAACTTGAGCCAATTAAATTGAAATCATTCATATATAAATACAAAGCGGGTACCTCTAGTCTACTAAGACTTCGCACGGTTCACACGGTTTACTTATCAATGTCTGCAATCATTACTGTATATCCATACGATATCAGCATATGATTAATTAGTAACTAATTTTTAATTACTTGAGCCAGTTAAATTGAAATCATTCATATATAAATACAGAGCGGGAACCTCTAGTCTACTATGGCTTCGCACGGTTCACACGGGTTACTCATCAATGTCTGCAAACATTACTGTATATCCATACGATATCAGCATATGATTAATTAGTAACTAATTATGAATAACTTGAGCCAATTAAATTTAAATCATTCATATATAAATACAGAGCGGGAACCTCTAGTCTACTAAGACTTCGCACGGTTCACACGGTTTATTTATAAATGTCACCGTTTAATCTCTGCAAACATTACTGTATATCCATACGATATCAGCATATGATTAATTAGTAACTAATTTTTAATAACTTGAGCCAATTAAATTGAAATCATTCATATATAAATACAGAGCGGGAACCTCTAGTCTACTAAGTCTTCGCACGGTCCACACGGTTTATTTATAAATGTCACCGTTTAATCTCTGCAAACATTACTGTATATCCATACGATATCAGCATATGATTAATTAGTAACTAATTTTCAATTACTTGAGCCAATTAAATTGAAATCATTCATATATAAATACAAAGCGGGTACCTCTAGTCTACTAAGACTTCGCACGGTTCACACGGTTTACTTATCAATGTCTGCAATCATTACTGTATATCCATACGATATCAGCATATGATTAATTAGTAACTAATTTTTAATTACTTGAGCCAGTTAAATTGAAATCATTCATATATAAATACAGAGCGGGAACCTCTATCCTACTAAGACTTCGCACGGTTCACACGGTTTATTTATAAATGTCACCGTTTAATCTCTGCAAACATTACTGTATATCCATACGATATCAGCATATGATTAATTAGTAACTAATTTTTAATAACTTGAGCCAATTAAATTGAAATCATTCATATATAAATACAGAGCGGGAACCTCTAGTCTACTAAGTCTTCGCACGGTCCACACGGTTTATTTATAAATGTCACCGTTTAATCTCTGCAAACATTACTGTATATCCATACGATATCAGCATATGATTAATTAGTAACTAATTTTCAATTACTTGAGCCAATTAAATTGAAATCATTCATATATAATTACAGAGCGGGAACCTCTAGTCTACTAAGTCTTCGCACGGTCCACACGGTTTATTTATAAATGTCACCGTTTAATCTCTGCAAACATTAGTGTATATCCATACGATATCAGCATATGATTAATGAGTAACTAATTTTCAATAACTTGAGCCAATTTAATTGAAATCATTCATATATAAATACAAAGCGGGAACCTCTAGTCTACTAAGACTTCGCACGGTTCACACGGTTTATTTATAAATGTCACCGTTTAATCTCTGCAAACATTACTGTATATCCATACGATATCAGCATATGATTAATTAGTAACTAATTTTGAATTACTTGAGCCAGTTAAATTGAAATCATTCATATATAAATACAGAGCAGGAACCTCTAGTCTACTAAGTCTTCGCACGGTCCACACGGTTTATTCATAAATGTCACCGTTTAATCTCGGCAAACATTACTGTATATCCATACGATATCAGCATATGATTAATTAGTAACTAATTTTCAATAACTTGAGCCAATTAAATTGAAATCATTCATATATAAATACAGAGCGGGAACCTCTAGTCTACTAAGTCTTCGCACGGTCCACACGGTTTATTTATAAATGTCACCGTTTAATCTCTGCAAACATTACTGTATATCCATACGATATCAGCATATGATTAATTAGTAACTAATTTTTAATTACTTGAGCCAGTTAAATTGAAATCATTCATATATAAATACAGAGCGGGAACCTCTAGTCTACTATGTCTTTGCACGGTTCACACGGGTTACTCATCAATGTCTGCAAACATTACTGTATATCCATACGATATCAGCATATGATTAATTAGTAACTAATTTTGAATAACTTGAGCCAATTAAATTTGAATCATTCATATATAAATACAGAGCGGGAACCTCTAGTCTACTAAGACTTCGCACGGTTCACACGGTTTATTTATAAATGTCACCGTTTAATCTCTGCAAACATTACTGTATATCCAAACGATATCAGCATATGATTAATTAGTAACTAATTTTTAATAACTTGAGCCAATTAAATTGAAATCATTCATATATAAATACAGAGCGGGAACCTCTAGTCTACTAAGTCTTCGCACGGTCCACACGGTTTATTTATAAATGTCACCGTTTAATCTCTGCAAACATTACTGTATATCCATACGATATCAGCAGATGATTAATTAGTAACTAATTTTTAATTACTTAAGCCAATTAAATTGAAATCATTCATATATAAATACAGAGCGGGAACCTCTAGTCTACTAAGTCTTCGCACGGTCCACACGGTTTATTTATAAATGTCACCGTTTAATCTCTGCAAACATTAGTGTATATCCATACGATATCAGCATATGATTAATTAGTAACTAATTTTTAATTACTTGAGCCAATTAAATTGAAATTATTCATATATAAATACAGAGCGGGAACCTCTAGTCTACTAAGACTTCGCACGGTTCACACGGTTTACTTATCAATGTCTGCAATCATTACTGTATATCCATACGATATCAGCATATGATTAATTAGTAACTAATTTTTAATTACTTGAGCCAGTTAAATTGAAATCATTCATATATAAATACAGAGCGGGAACCTCTAGTCTACTAAGTCTTCGCACGGTCCACACGGTTAATTTATAAATGTCACCGTTTAATCTCTGCAAACATTAGTGTATATCCATACGATATCAGCATATGATTAATTAGTAACTAATTTTTAATTACTTGAGCCAATTAAATTGAAATCATTCATATATAAATACAGAGTGGGAACCTCTAGTCTACTAAGACTTCGCACGGTTCACACGGTTTACTTATCAATGTCTGCAATCATTACTGTATATCCATACGATATCAGCATATGATTGATTAGTAACTAATTTTTATTTACTTGAGCCAGTTAAATTGAAATCATTCATATATAAATACAGAGCGGGAACCTCTAGTCTACTATGTCTTCGCACGGTTCACACGGGTTACTCATCAATGTCTGCAAACATTACTGTATATCCATACGATATCAGCATATGATTAATTAGTAACTAATTTTGAATAATTTGAGCCAATTAAATTTGAATCATTCATATATAAATACAGAGCGGGAACCTCTAGTCTACTAAGACTTCGCACGGTTTACACGGTTTATTTATAAATGTCACCGTTTAATCTCTGCAAACATTACTGTATATCCATACGATATCAGCATATGATTAATTAGTAACTAATTTTTAATAACTTGAGCCAATTAAATTGAAATCATTCATATATAAATACAGAGCGGGAACCTCTAGTCTACTAAGTCTTCGCACGGTCCACACGGTTTATTTATAAATGTCACCGTTTAATCTCTGCAAACATTACTGTATATCCATACGATATCAGCATATGATTAATTAGTAACTAATTTTTAATTACTTGAGCCAATTAAATTGAAATCATTCATATATAAATACAGAGCGGGAACCTCTAGTCTACTAAGTCTTCGCACGGTCCACACGGTTTATTTATAAATGTCACCGTTTAATCTCTGCAAACATTAGTGTATATCCATACGATATCAGCATATGATTAATTAGTAACTAATTTTCAATAACTTGAGCCAATTTAATTGAAATCATTCATATATAAATACAAAGCGGGAACCTCTAGTCTACTAAGTCTTCGCACGGTTCACACGGGTTACTTATCAATGTCTGCAAACATTACTGTATATCCATACGATATCAGCATATGATTAATGAGTAACTAATTTTCAATAACTTGAGCCAATTAAATTGAAATCATTCATATATAAATACAAAGCGGGAACCTTTAGTCTACTAAGTCTTCACACGGTTCACACAGGTTACTTATCAATGTCTGCAAACATTACTGTATATCCATACGATATCAGCATATGATTAATTAGTAACTAATTTTGAATAACTTGAGCCAATTAAATTTAAATCATTCATATATAAATACAGAGCGGAAACCTCTAGTCTACTAAGACTTCGCACGGTTCACACGGTTTATTTATAAATGTCACCGTTTAATCTCTGCAAACATTACTGTATATCCATACGATATCAGCATATGATTAATCAGTAACTAATTTTAAATAACTTGAGCCAATTAAATTGAAATCATTCATATATAAATACAGAGCGGGAACCTCTAGTCTACTAAGTCTTCGCACGGTCCACACGGTTTATTTATTAATGTCACCGTTTAATCTCTGCAAACATTACTGTATATCCATACGATATCAGCATATGATTAATGAGTAACTAATTTTCAATAACTTGAACCAATTAAATTGAAATCATTCATATATAAATACAAAGCGGGAACCTCTAGTCTACTAAGTCTTCGCACGGTTCACACGGGTTACTTATCAATGTCTGCAAACATTACTGTATATCCATACGATATCAGCATATGATTAATTAGTAACTAATTTTTAATTACTTGAGCCAATTAAATTAAAATCATTCATATATAAATACAGAGCGGAAACCTCTAGTCTACTAAGTCTTCGCACGGTCCACACGGTTCATTTATAAATGTCGGCGTTCAAGCTCTGCAAACATTACTGTATATCCATTCGATATTAGCATATGATTAATTAGTAACTAATTTTTAATAACTTGAGCCAATTAAAATGAAATCAATCATGTATAAATACAGAGCGGGAACCTCTAGTCTACTAAGACTTCGCACGGTCCACACGGTTTATTTATAAATGTCACCGTCTAATCTCTGCAAACATTACTGTATATCCATACGATATCAGCATATGATTAATTAGTAACTAATTTTTAATAACTTGAGCCAATTAAATTGAAATCATTCATATATAAATACAGAGCGGCAACCTCTAGTCTACTAAGACTTCGCACGGTTCACGCGGTTTACTTATCAATGTCTGCAATTATTACTGTATATCCATACGATATCAGCATATGATTAATTAGTCACTAATTTTTAATAACTTGAGCCAGTTAAATTGAAATCATTCATATATAAATACAGAGCGGGAACCTCTAGTCTACTAAGTCTTCGCACGGTCCACACGGTTTATTTATAAATGTCACGGTTTAATCTCTGCAAACATTACTGTATATCCATACGATATCAGCATATGATTAATTAGTAACTAATTTTTAATAACTTGAGCCAATTAAATTGAAATCATTCATATATAAATACAGAACGGGAACCTCTAGTCTACTAAGACTTCGCAGGGTTCACACGGTTTATTTATAAATGTCAGCGTTTAATCTCCGCAAACATTACTGTATTTTCATACGATATCAGCATATGCTTAATTAGTAACTAATTTTTAATAACTTGAGCCAATTAAATTGAAATCATTCCTATATAAATACAGGGCGGGAACCTCTAGTCTACTAAGTCTTCGCACGGTCCACACGGTTTATTTATAAATGTCACCGTTTAATCTCTGCAAACATTACTGTATATCCATACGATATCAGCATATGATTAATGAGTAACTAATTTTCAATAATTTGAGCCAATTAAATTGAAATCATTCATATATAAATACAAAGCGGGTACCTCTAGTCTACTAAGACTTCGCACGGTTCACACGGTTTATTCATAAATGTCACCGTTTAATCTCTGCAAACATTACTGTATATCCATACGATATCAGCATATGATTAATGAGTAACTAATTTTTAATAACTTGAGCCAATTAAATTGAAATCGTTCATATATGAATACAAAGCGGGAACCTCTAGTCCACTAAGTCTTCGCACGGTTCACACGGGTTACTTATCAATGTCTGCATACATTACTGTATATCCATACGATATCAGCATATGATTAATTAGTAACTAATTTTTAATTACTTGAGCCAATTAAATTGAAATCATTCATATATAAATGGAGAGCGGGAACCTCTAGTCTACTAAGTCTTCGCACGGTCCACACGGTTTATTTATAAATGTTACCGTTTAATCTCTGCAAACATTACTGTATATCCATTCGATATCAGCATATGATTAATTAGTAACTAATTTTTAATAACTTGAGCCAATTGAATTGAAATCAATCATATATAAATACAGAGCGGGAACCTCTAGTCTACTAAGACTTCGCACGGTTCACACGGTTTATTTATAAATGTCACCGTTTAATCTCTGCAAACATTACTGTATATCCATACGATATCAGCATATGATAAATTAGTAACTAATTTTTAATTACTTGAGCCAGTTAAATTGAAATTATTCATATATAAATACAGAGCGGGTACCTCTAGTCTACTAAGTCTTCGCACGGTCCACACGGTTTATTTATAAATGTCACCGTTTAATCTCTGCAAACATTACTGTATATCCATTCGATATCAGCATATGATTAATTAGTAACTAATTTTTAATAACTTGAGCCAATTGAATTGAAATCAATCATATATAAATACAGAACGGGAACCTCTAGTCTACTAAGACTTCGCAGGGTTCACACGGTTTATTTATAAATGTCAGCGTTTAATCTCCGCAAACATTACTGTATTTTCATACGATATCAGCATATGCTTAATTAGTAACTAATTTTTAATAACTTGAGCCAATTAAATTGAAATCATTCCTATATAAATACAGGGCGGGAACCTCTAGTCTACTAAGTCTTCGCACGGTCCACACGGTTTATTTATAAATGTCACCGTTTAATCTCTGCAAACATTACTGTATATCCATACGATATCAGCATATGATTAATGAGTAACTAATTTTCAATAATTTGAGCCAATTAAATTGAAATCATTCATATATAAATACAAAGCGGGTACCTCTAGTCTACTAAGACTTCGCACGGTTCACACGGTTTATTCATAAATGTCACCGTTTAATCTCTGCAAACATTACTGTATATCCATACGATATCAGCATATGATTAATGAGTAACTAATTTTTAATAACTTGAGCCAATTAAATTGAAATCGTTCATATATGAATACAAAGCGGGAACCTCTAGTCTACTAAGTCTTCGCACGGTTCACACGGGTTACTTATCAATGTCTGCATACATTACTGTATATCCATACGATATCAGCATATGATTAATTAGTAACTAATTTTTAATTACTTGAGCCAATTAAATTGAAATCATTCATATATAAATGGAGAGCGGGAACCTCTAGTCTACTAAGTCTTCGCACGGTCCACACGGTTTATTTATAAATGTTACCGTTTAATCTCTGCAAACATTACTGTATATCCATTCGATATCAGCATATGATTAATTAGTAACTAATTTTTAATAACTTGAGCCAATTGAATTGAAATCAATCATATATAAATACAGAGCGGGAACCTCTAGTCTACTAAGACTTCGCACGGTTCACACGGTTTATTTATAAATGTCACCGTTTAATCTCTGCAAACATTACTGTATATCCATACGATATCAGCATATGATAAATTAGTAACTAATTTTTAATTACTTGAGCCAGTTAAATTGAAATTATTCATATATAAATACAGAGCGGGTACCTCTAGTCTACTAAGTCTTCGCACGGTCCACACGGTTTATTTATAAATGTCACCGTTTAATCTCTGCAAACATTACTGTATATCCATTCGATATCAGCATATGATTAATTAGTAACTAATTTTTAATAACTTGAGCCAATTGAATTGAAATCAATCATATATAAATACAGAGCGGGAACCTCTAGTCTACTAAGACTTCGCACGGTTCACACGGTTTATTTATAAATGTCACCGTTTAATCTCTGCAAACATTACTGTATATCCATACGATATCAGCATATGATAAATTAGTAACTAATTTTTAATTACTTGAGCCAGTTAAATTGAAATTATTCATATATAAATACAGAGCGGGTACCTCTAGTCTACTACGACTTCGCACGGTTCACACGGTTTACTTATCAATGTCTGCAATCATTACTGTATATCCATACGATATCAGCATATGATTAATTAGTAACTAATTTTTAATTACTCGAGCCAGTTAAATTGAAATCATTCATATATAAATACAGAGCGGGAACCTCTAGTCTACTAAGTCTTCGCACGGTTCACACGGGTTACTCATCAATGTCTGCAAACATTACTGTATATCCATACGATATCAGCATATGATTAATTAGTAACTAATTTTGAATAACTTGAGCCAAATAAATTTAAATCATTCATATATAAATACAGAGCGGGAACCTCTAGTCTACTAAGACTTCGCACGGTTCACACGGTTTATTTATAAATGTCACCGTTTAATCTCTGCAAACATTACTGTATATCCATACGATATCAGCATATGATTAATTATTAACTAATTTTTAATAACTTGAGCCAATTAAATTGAAATCATTCATATATAAATACAGAGCGGGAACCTCTAGTCTACTAAGTCTTCGCACGGTCCACACGGTTTATTTATAAATGTCACCGTTTAATCTCTGCAAACATTACAGCATATCCATACGATATCAGCATATGATTAATTAGTAACTAATTTTTAATTACTTGAGCCAATTAAATTGAAATCATTCATATATAAATACAGAGCGGGAACCTCTAGTCTACTAAGTCTTCGCACGGTCCACACGGTTTATTTATAAATGTCACCGTTTAATCTCTGCAAACATTACTGTATATGCATACGATATCAGCATATGATTAATGAGTAACTAATTTTCAATAACTTGAGCCAATTAAATTGAAATTATTCATATATAAATACAAAGCGGGAACCTCTAGTCTACTTAGTCTTCGCACGGTTCACACGGGTTACTTATCAATGTCTGCAAACATTACTGTATATCCATACGATATCAGCATATGATAAATGAGTAACTAATTTTCAATAACTTGAGCCAATTAAATTGAAATCATTCATATATAAATACAAAGCGCGAACCTTTAGTCTACTAAGTCTTCGCACGGTTCACACGGGTTACTTATCAATGTCTGCAAACATTATTGTATATCCATACGATATCAGCATATGATTAATTAGTAACTAATTTTGAATAACTTGAGCCAATTAAATTTAAATCATTCATATATAAATACAGAGCGGGAACCTCTAGTCTACTAAGACTTCGCACGGTTCACACGGTTTATTTATAAATGTCACCGTTTAATCTCTGCAAACATTACTGTATATCCATACGATATCAGCATATGATTGACTAGTAACTAATTTTTAATAACTTGAGCCAATTAAATTAAAATTATTCATATATAAATACAGAGCGGGAACCTCTGGTCTACTAAGACTTCGCACGGTTCACACGGTTTATTTATAAATGTCACCGTTTAATCTCTGCAAACATTACTGTATATCCATACGATATCAGCATATGATTAATGAGAAACTAATTTTCAATAACTTGAGCCAATTAAATTTAAATCATTCATATATAAATACAGAGCGGGAACCTCTGGTCTACTAAGACTTCGCACGGTTCACACGGTTTATTTATAAATGTCACCGTTTAATCTCTGCAAACATTACTGTATATCCATACGATATTAGCATATGATTAATTAGTAACTAATTTTGAATAACTTGAGCCAATTAAATTTAAATCATTCATATATAAATACAGAGCGGGAACCTCTAGTCTACTAAGACTTCGCACGGTTCACACGGTTTATTTATAAATGTCACCGTTTAATCTCTGCAAACATTACTGTATATCCATACGATATCAGCATATGATTAATTAGTAACTAATTTTTAATAATTTGAGCCAATTAAATTGAAATCATTCATATATAAATACAGAGCGGGAAACTCTAGTCTACTAAATCTTCGCACGGTCCACACGGTTCATTTATGAATGTCACCGTTTAATCTCTGCAAACATTACTGTATATCCATACGATATCAGCATATGATTAATGAGTAACTAATTTTCAATAACTTGAGCCAATTAAATTGAAATCATTCATATATAAATACAAAGCGGGAACCTCTAGTCTACTAAGTCTTCGCACGGTCCACACGGTTTATTTATAAATGTCACCGTTTAATCTCTGCAAACATTACTGTATATCCATTCGATACCAGCATATGATTAATTAGTAACTAATTTTTAATAACTTGAGCCAATTGAATTGAAATCAATCATATATAAATACAGAGCGGGAACCTCTAGTCTACTAAGTCTTCGCACGGTCCACACGGTTTATTTATAAATGTCACCGTTTAATCTCTGCAAACATTACAGCATATCCATACGATATCAGCATATGATTAATTAGTAACTAATTTTTAATTACTTGAGCCAATTAAATTGAAATCATTCATATATAAATACAGAGCGGGAACCTCTAGTCTACTAAGTCTTCGCACGGTCCACACGGTTTATTTATAAATGTCACCGTTTAATCTCTGCAAACATTACTGTATATGCATACGATATCAGCATATGATTAATGAGTAACTAATTTTCAATAACTTGAGCCAATTAAATTGAAATTATTCATATATAAATACAAAGCGGGAACCTCTAGTCTACTTAGTCTTCGCACGGTTCACACGGGTTACTTATCAATGTCTGCAAACATTACTGTATATCCATACGATATCAGCATATGATAAATGAGTAACTAATTTTCAATAACTTGAGCCAATTAAATTGAAATCATTCATATATAAATACAAAGCGCGAACCTTTAGTCTACTAAGTCTTCGCACGGTTCACACGGGTTACTTATCAATGTCTGCAAACATTATTGTATATCCATACGATATCAGCATATGATTAATTAGTAACTAATTTTGAATAACTTGAGCCAATTAAATTTAAATCATTCATATATAAATACAGAGCGGGAACCTCTAGTCTACTAAGACTTCGCACGGTTCACACGGTTTATTTATAAATGTCACCGTTTAATCTCTGCAAACATTACTGTATATCCATACGATATCAGCATATGATTGACTAGTAACTAATTTTTAATAACTTGAGCCAATTAAATTAAAATTATTCATATATAAATACAGAGCGGGAACCTCTGGTCTACTAAGACTTCGCACGGTTCACACGGTTTATTTATAAATGTCACCGTTTAATCTCTGCAAACATTACTGTATATCCATACGATATCAGCATATGATTAATGAGAAACTAATTTTCAATAACTTGAGCCAATTAAATTTAAATCATTCATATATAAATACAGAGCGGGAACCTCTGGTCTACTAAGACTTCGCACGGTTCACACGGTTTATTTATAAATGTCACCGTTTAATCTCTGCAAACATTACTGTATATCCATACGATATTAGCATATGATTAATTAGTAACTAATTTTGAATAACTTGAGCCAATTAAATTTAAATCATTCATATATAAATACAGAGCGGGAACCTCTAGTCTACTAAGACTTCGCACGGTTCACACGGTTTATTTATAAATGTCACCGTTTAATCTCTGCAAACATTACTGTATATCCATACGATATCAGCATATGATTAATTAGTAACTAATTTTTAATAATTTGAGCCAATTAAATTGAAATCATTCATATATAAATACAGAGCGGGAAACTCTAGTCTACTAAGTCTTCGCACGGTCCACACGGTTCATTTATGAATGTCACCGTTTAATCTCTGCAAACATTACTGTATATCCATACGATATCAGCATATGATTAATGAGTAACTAATTTTCAATAACTTGAGCCAATTAAATTGAAATCATTCATATATAAATACAAAGCGGGAACCTCTAGTCTACTAAGTCTTCGCACGGTCCACACGGTTTATTTATAAATGTCACCGTTTAATCTCTGCAAACATTACTGTATATCCATTCGATACCAGCATATGATTAATTAGTAACTAATTTTTAATAACTTGAGCCAATTGAATTGAAATCAATCATATATAAATACAGAGCGGGAACCTCTAGTCTACTAAGACTTCGCACGGTTCACACGGTTTATTTATAAATGTCACCGTTCAATCTCTGCAAACATTACTGTATATCCATACGATATCAGCATATGATTAATTAGTAACTAATTTTGAATTACTTGAGCCAGTTAAATTGAAATCATTCATATATAAATACAGAGCAGGAACCTCTAGTCTACTAAGTCTTCGCACGGTCCACACGGTTTATTTATAAATGTCACCGTTTAATCTCGGCAAACATTACTGTATATCCATACGATATCAGCATATGATTAATTAGTAACTAATTTTTAATAACTTGAGCCAATTAAATTGAAATCATTCATATATAAATACAGAGCGGGAACCTCTAGTCTACTAAGTCTTCGCACGGTCCACACGGTTTATTTATAAATGTCACCGTTTAATCTCTGCAAACATTACTGTATATCCATACGATATCAGCATATGATTAATTAGTAACTAATATTTAATAACTTGAGCCAATTAAATTGAAATCATTCATATATAAATACAGAGCGGGTACCTCTAGTCTACTAAGACTTCGCACGGTTCACACGGTTTACTTATCAATGTCTGCAATCATTACTGTATATCCATACGATATCAGCATATGATTAATTAGTAACTAATTTTTAATTACTTGAGCCAGTTAAATTGAAATCATTCATATATAAATACAGAGCGGGAACCTCTAGTCTACTATGTCTTCGCACGGTTCACACGGGTTACTCATCAATGTCTGCAAACATTACTGTATATCCATACGATATCAGCATATGATTAATTAGTAACTAATTTTGAATAACTTAAGCCAATTAAATTGAAATCATTCATATATGAATACAGAGCGGGAACCTCTAGTCTACTAAGTCTTCGCACGGTCCACACGGTTTATTTATAAATGTCACCGTTTAATCTCTGCAAACATTACTGTATATCCATACGATATCAGCATATGATTAATTAGTAACTAATTTTTAATTACTTGAGCCAATTAAATTGAAATCATTCATATATAAATACAGAGCGGGAACCTCTAGTCTACTAAGTCTTCGCACGGTCCACACGGTTTATTTATAAATGTCACCGTTTAATCTCTGCAAACATTAGTGTATATCCATACGATATCAGCATATGATTAATGAGTAACTAATTTTCAATAACTTGAGCCAATTTAATTGAAATCATTCATATATAAATACAAAGCGGGAACCTCTAGTCTACTAAGTCTTCGCACGGTTCACACGGGTTACTTATCAATGTCTGCAAACATTACTGTATATCCATACGATATCAGCATATGATTAATGAGTAACTAATTTTCAATAACTTGAGCCAATTAAATTGAAATCATTCATATATAAATACAAAGCGGAAACCTTTAGGCTACTAAGTATTCGCACGGTTCACACGGGTTACTTATCAATGTCTGCAAACATTACTGTATATCCATACGATATCAGCATATGATTAATTAGTAACTAATTTTGAATAACTTGAGCCAATTAAATTTAAATCATTCATATATAAATACAGAGCGGGAACCTCTAGTCTACTAAGACTTCGCACGGTTCACACGGTTTATTTATAAATGTCACCGTTTAATCTCTGCAAACATTACTGTATATCCATACGATATCAGCATATGATCAATTAGTAACTAATTTTTAATAACTTGAGCCAATTAAATTGAAATCATTCATATATAAATACAGAGCGGGAACCTCTAGTCTACTAAGTCTTCGCACGGTCCACACGGTTTATTTATAAATGTCACCGTTTAATCTCTGCAAACATTACTGTATATCCATACGATATCAGCATATGATTAATTAGTAACTAATTTTCAATAACTTGAGCCAATTAAATTGAAATTATTCATATATAAATACAAAGCAGGAACCTCTAGTCTACTAAGTCTTCGCACGGTTCACACGGGTTACTTATCAATGTCTGCAAACATTACTGTATATCCATACGATATCAGCATATAATTAATTAGTAACTAATTTTTAATTACTTGAGCCAATTAAATTGAAATCATTCATATATAAATACAGAGCGGGAACCTCTAGTCTACTAAGTCTTCGCACGGTCCACACGGTTTATTTATAAATGTCACCGTTTAAGCTCTGCAAACATTACTGTATATCCATACGATATCAGCATATGATTAATTAGTAACTAATTTTTAATAACTTGAGCCAATTGAATTGAAATCATTCATATATAAATACAGAGCGGGAACCTCTAGTCTACTAAGACTTCGCACGGTTCACGCGGTTTACTTATCAATGTCTGCAATTATTACTGTATATCCATACGATATCAGCATATGATTAATTAGTCACTAATTTTTAATAACTTGAGCCAGTTAAATTGAAATCATTCATATATAAATACAGAGCGGGAACCTCTAGTCTACTAAGTCTTCGCACGGTCCACACGGTTTATTTATAAATGTCACCGTTTAATCTCTGCAAACATTACTGTATATCCATACGATATCAGCATATGATTAATGAGTAACTAATCTTTAATAACTTGAGCCAATTGAATTGAAATCAATCATATATAAATACAGAGCGGGAACCTCTAGTCTACTAAGACTTCGCACGGTTCACACGGTTTATTTATAAATGTCACCGTTTAATCTCTGCAAACATTACTGTATATCCATACGATATCAGCATATGATTAATTAGTAACTAATTTTTAATTACTTGAGCCAGTTAAATTGAAATCATTCATATATAAATACAGAGCGGGAACCTCTAGTCTACTAAGTCTTCGCACGGTTCACACGGGTTACTCATCAATGTCTGCAAACATTACTGTATATCCATACGATATCAGCATATGATTAATTAGTAACTAATTTTGAATAACTTGAGCCAAATAAATTTAAATCATTCATATATAAATACAGAGCGGGAACCTCTAGTCTACTAAGACTTCGCACGGTTCACACGGTTTATTTATAAATGTCACCGTTTAATCTCTGCAAACATTACTGTATATCCATACGATATCAGCATATGATTAATTAGTAACTAATTTTTAATAACTTGAGCCAATTAAATTGAAATCATTCATATATAAATACAGAGCGGGAACCTCTAGTCTACTAAGTCTTCGCACGGTCCACACGGTTTATTTATAAATGTCACCGTTTAATCTCTGCAAACATTACTGTATATGCATACGATATCAGCATATGATTAATGAGTAACTAATTTTCAATAACTTGAGCCAATTAAGTTGAAATTATTCATATATAAATACAAAGCAGGAACCTCTAGTCTACTAAGTCTTCGCACGGTTCACACGGGTTACTTATCAATGTCTGCAAACATTACTGTATATCCATACGATATCAGCATATGATTAATTATTAACTAATTTTTAATTACTTGAGCCAATTAAATTGAAATCATTCATATATAAATACAGAGCGGGAACCTCTAGTCTACTAAGTCTTCGCACGGTCCACACGGTTTATTTATAAATGTCACCGTTTAATCTCTGCAAACATTACTGTATATCCATACGATATCAGCATGTGATTAATTAGTAACTAATTTTTAATTACTTGAGCCAATTAAATTGAAATCATTCATATATAAATACAGAGCGGGAACCTCTAGTCTACTAAGTCTTCGCACGGTCCACACGGTTTATTTATAAATGTCACCGTTTAATCTCTGCAAACATTACTGTATATGCATACGATATCAGCATATGATTAATGAGTAACTAATTTTCAATAACTTGAGCCAATTAAATTGAAATTATTCATATATAAATACAAAGCAGGAACCTCTAGTCTACTAAGTCTTCGCACGGTTCACACGGGTTACTTATAAATGTCTGCAAACATTACTGTACATCCATACGATATCAGCATATGATTAATTATTAACTAATTTTTAATTACTTGAGCCAATTAAATTGAAATCATTTATATATAAATACAGAGCGGGAACCTCTAGTCTACTAAGTCTTCGCACGGTCCACACGGTTTATTTATAAATGTCACCGTTTAAGCTCTGCAAACATTACTGTATATCCATACGATATCAGCATATGATTAATTAGTAACTAATTTTTAATAACTTGAGCCAATTGAATCGAAATCATTCATATATAAATACAGAGCGGGAACCTCTAGTCTACTAAGACTACGCACGGTTCACGCGGTTTACTTATCAATGTCTGCAATTATTACTGTATATCCATACGATATCAGCATATGATTAATTAGTCACTAATTTTTAATAACTTGAGCCAGTTAAATTGAAATCATTCATATATAAATACAGAGCGGGAACCTCTAGTCTACTAAGTCTTCGCACGGTCCACACGGTTTATTTATAAATGTCACCGTCTAATCTCTGCAAACATTACTGTATATCCATACGATATCAGCATATGATTAATTAGTAACTAATTTTTAATAACTTGAGCCAATTGAATTGAAATCATTCATATATAAATACAGAGCGGGAACCTCTAGTCTACTAAGACTTCGCACGGTTCACGCGGTTTACTTATCAATGTCTGCAATTATTACTGTATATCCATACGATATCAGCATATGATTAATTAGTCACTAATTTTTAATAACTTGAGCCAGTTAAATTGAAATCATTCATATATAAATACAGAGCGGGAACCTCTAGTCTACTAAGTCTTCGCACGGTCCACACGGTTTATTTATAAATGTCACCGTTTAATCTCTGCAAACATTACTGTATATCCATACGATATCAGCATATGATTAATGAGTAACTAATCTTTAATAACTTGAGCCAATTGAATTGAAATCAATCATATATAAATACAGAGCGGGAACCTCTAGTCTACTAAGACTTCGCACGGTTCACACGGTTTATTTATAAATGTCACCGTTTAATCTCTGCAAACATTACTGTATATCCATACGATATCAGCATATGATTAATTAGTAACTAATTTTTAATTACTTGAGCCAGTTAAATTGAAATCATTCATATATAAATACAGAGCGGGAACCTCTAGTCTACTAAGTCTTCGCACGTTCCACACGGTTTATTTATAAATGTCACCGTTTAATCTCTGCAAACATTACTGTATATCCATTCGATACCAGCATATGATTAATTAGTAACTCATTTTTAATAACTTGAGCCAATTAAATTGAAATCATTCATATATAAATACAGAGCGGGAACCTCTAGTCTACTAAGTCTTCGCACGGTCCACACGGTTTATTTATAAATGTCACCGTTTAATCTCTGCAAACATTACTGTATATCCATACGATATCAGCATATGATTAATTAGTGACTCATTTTTAATAACTTGAGCCAATTAAATTGAAATCATTCATATATAAATACAGAGCGGGTACCTCTAGTCTACTAAGACTTCGCACGGTTCACACGGTTTACTTATCAATGTCTGCAATCATTACTTTATATCCATACGATATCAGCATATGATTAATTAGTAACTAATTTTTAATTACTTGAGCCAGTTAAATTAAAATCATTCATATATAAATACTGAGCGGGAACCTCTAGTCTACTATGTCTTCGCACGGTTCACACGGGTTACTTATCAATGTCTGCAAACATTACTGTATATCCATACGATATCAGCATATGATTAATTAGTAACTAATTTTGAATAACTTAAGCCAATTAAATTGAAATCATTCATATATGAATACAGAGCGGGAACCTCTAGTCTACTAAGTCTTCGCACGGTCCACACGGTTTATTTATAAATGTCACCGTTTAATCTCTGCAAACATTACTGTATATCCATACGATATCAGCATATGATTAATTAGTAACTAATTTTTAATTACTTGAGCCAATTAAATTGAAATCATTCATATATAAATACAGAGCGGGAACCTCTAGTCTACTAAGTCTTCGCACGGTCCACACGGTTTATTTATAAATGTCACCGTTTAATCTCTGCAAACATTAGTGTATATCCATACGATATCAGCATATGATTAATGAGTAACTAATTTTCAATAACTTGAGCCAATTAAATTGAAATCATTCATATATAAATACAAAGCGGGAACCTTTAGGCTACTAAGTCTTCGCACGGTTCACACGGGTTACTTATCAATGTCTGCAAACATTACTGTATATCCATACGATATCAGCATATGATTAATTAGTAACTAATTTTGAATAACTTGAGCCAATTAAATTTAAATCATTCATATATAAATACAGAGCGGGAACCTCTAGTACACTAAGACTTCGCACGGTTCACACGGTTTATTTATAAATGTCACCGTTTAATCTCTGCAAACATTACTGTATATCCATACGATATCAGCATATGATCAATTAGTAACTAATTTTTAATAACTTGAGCCAATTAAATTGAAATCATTCATATATAAATACAGAGCGGGAACCTCTAGTCTACTAAGTCTTCGCACGGTCCACACGGTTTATTTATAAATGTCACCGTTTAATCTCTGCAAACATTACTGTATATGCATACGATATCAGCATATGATTAATGAGTAACTAATTTTCAATAACTTGAGCCAATTAAATTGAAATTATTCATATATGAATACAAAGCAGGAACCTCTAGTCTACTAAGTCTTCGCACGGTTCACACGGGTTACTTATAAATGTCTGCAAACATTACTGTATATCCATACGATATCAGCATATGATTAATTATTAACTAATTTTTAATTACTTGAGCCAATTAAATTGAAATCATTTATATATAAATACAGAGCGGGAACCTCTAGTCTACTAAGTCTTCGCACGGTCCACACGGTTTATTTATAAATGTCACCGTTTAAGCTCTGCAAACATTACTGTATATCCATACGATATCAGCATATGATTAATTAGTAACTAATTTTTAATAACTTGAGCCAATTGAATTGAAATCATTCATATATAAATACAGAGCGGGAACCTCTAGTCTACTAAGACTTCGCACGGTTCACGCGGTTTACTTATCAATGTCTGCAATTATTACTGTATATCCATACGATATCAGCATATAATTAATTAGTCACTAATTTTTAATAACTTGAGCCAGTTAAATTGAAATCATTCATATATAAATACAGAGCGGGAACCTCTAGTCTACTAAGTCTTCGCACGGTCCACACGGTTTATTTATAAATGTCACCGTTTAATCTCTGCAAACATTACTGTATATCCATACGATATCAGCATATGATTAATGAGTAACTAATCTTTAATAACTTGAGCCAATTGAATTGAAATCATTCATATATAAATACAGAGCGGGAACCTCTAGTCTACTAAGTCTTCGCACGGTCCACACGGTTTATTTATAAATGTCACCGTTTAATCTCTGCAAACATTACTGTATACCCATACGATATCAGCATATGATTAATGAGTAACTAATCTTTAATAACTTGAGCCAATTGAATTGAAATCAATAATATATAAATACAGAGCGGGAACCTCTAGTCTACTAAGACTTCGCACGGTTCACACGGTTTATTTATAAATGTCACCGTTTAATCTCTGCAAACATTACTGTATATCCATACGATATCAGCATATGATTAATTAGTAACTAATTTTTAATTACTTGAGCCGGTTAAATTGAAATCATTCATATATAAATACAGAGCGGGAACCTCTAGTCTACTAAGTCTTCGCACGGTTCACACGGGTTACTCATCAATGTCTGCAAACATTACTGTATATCCATACGATATCAGCATATGATTAATTAGTAACTAATTTTGAATAACTTGAGCCAAATAAATTTAAATCATTCATATATAAATACAGAGCGGGAACCTCTAGTCTACTAAGACTTCGCACGGTTCACACGGTTTATTTATAAATGTCACCGCTTAATCTCTGCAAACATTACTGTATATCCATACGATATCAGCATATGATTAATTAGTAACTAATTTTTAATAACTTGAGCCAATTAAATTGAAATCATTCGTATATAAATACAGAGCGGGAACCTCTAGTCTACTAAGTCTTCGCACGGTCCACACGGTTTATTTATAAATGTCACCGTTTAATCTCTGCAAACATTACTGTATATGCATACGATATCAGCATATGATTAATGAGTAACTAATTTTCAATAACTTGAGCCAATTAAGTTGAAATTATTCATATATAAATACAAAGCAGGAACCTCTAGTCTACTAAGTCTTCGCACGGTTCACACGGGTTACTTATCAATGTCTGCAAACATTACTGTATATCCATACGATATCAGCATATGATTAATTATTAACTAATTTTTAATTACTTGAGCCAATTAAATTGAAATCATTCATATATAAATACAGAGCGGGAACCTCTAGTCTACTAAGTCTTCGCACGGTCCACACGGTTTATTTATAAATGTCACCGTTTAATCTCTGCAAACATTACTGTATATCCATACGATATCAGCATATGATTAATTAGTAACTAATTTTTAATTACTTGAGCCAATTAAATTGAAATCATTCATATATAAATACAGAGCGGGAACCTCTAGTCTACTAAGTCTTCGCACGGTCCACACGGTTTATTTATAAATGTCACCGTTTAATCTCTGCAAACATTACTGTATATGCATACGATATCAGCATATGATTAATGAGTAACTAATTTTCAATAACTTGAGCCAATTAAATTGAAATTATTCATATATGAATACAAAGCAGGAACCTCTAGTCTACTAAGTCTTCGCACGGTTCACACGGGTTACTTATAAATGTCTGCAAACATTACTGTATATCCATACGATATCAGCATATGATTAATTATTAACTAATTTTTAATTACTTGAGCCAATTAAATTGAAATCATTTATATATAAATACAGAGCGGGAACCTCTAGTCTACTAAGTCTTCGCACGGTCCACACGGTTTATTTATAAATGTCACCGTTTAAGCTCTGCAAACATTACTGTATATCCATACGATATCAGCATATGATTAATTAGTAACTAATTTTTAATAACTTGAGCCAATTGAATTGAAATCATTCATATATAAATACAGAGCGGGAACCTCTAGTCTACTAAGACTTCGCACGGTTCACGCGGTTTACTTATCAATGTCTGCAATTATTACTGTATATCCATACGATATCAGCATATAATTAATTAGTCACTAATTTTTAATAACTTGAGCCAGTTAAATTGAAATCATTCATATATAAATACAGAGCGGGAACCTCTAGTCTACTAAGTCTTCGCACGGTCCACACGGTTTATTTATAAATGTCACCGTCTAATCTCTGCAAACATTACTGTATATCCATACGATATCAGCATATGATTAATTAGTAACTAATTTTTAATAACTTGAGCCAATTGAATTGAAATCATTCATATATAAATACAGAGCGGGAACCTCTAGTCTACTAAGACTTCGCACGGTTCACGCGATTTACTTATCAATGTCTGCAATTATTACTGTATATCCATACGATATCAGCATATGATTAATTAGTAACTAATTTTTAATAACTTGAGCCAGTTAAATTGAAATCATTCATATATAAATACAGAGCGGGAACCTCTAGTCTACTAAGTCTTCGCACGGTTCACACGGGTTACTTATCAATGTCTGCAAACATTACTGTATATCCATACGATATCAGCATATGATTAATTAGTAACTAATTTTTAATGACTTGAGCCAATTAAATTGAAATCATTCATATATAAATACAGAGCGGGAACCTCTAGTCTACAAAGTCTTCGCACGGTCCACACGGTTTATTTATAAATGTTACCGTTTAATCTCTACAAACATTACTGTATATCCATTCGATATCAGCATATGATTAATTAGTAACTAATGTTTAATAACTTGAGCCAATTAAATTGAAATCAATTATATATAAATACAGAGCGGGAACCTCTAGTCTACTAAGACTTCGCACGGTTCACACGGTATATTTATAAATGTCACCGTTTAATCTCTGCAAACATTACTGTATATCTATACGATATCAGCATATGATTAATTAGTAACTAATTTTTAATAACTTGAGCCAATTGAATTGAAATCATTCATATATAAATACAGAGCGGGAACCTCTAGTCTACTAAGACTTCGCACGGTTCACACGGTTTACTTATCAATGTCTGCAAACATTACTTTATATCCATACGATATTAGCTTATGATTGATTAGTAACTAATTTTTAATTACTTGAGCCAGTTAAATTGAAATCATTCATATATAAATACAGAGCGGGAACCTCTAGTCTACTAAGTCTTCGCACGGTCCACACGGTTTATTTATAAATGTCACCGTTTAATCTCTGCAAACATTACTGTATTTCCATACGATATCAGCATATGATTAATTAGTAACTAATTTTTAATAACTTGAGCCAATTAAATTGAAATCATTCATATATAAATACAGGGCAGAAACCTCTAGTCTACTAAGTCTTCGCACGTTCCACACGGTTTTTTTTCTAAATGTCACCGTTTAATCTCTGCAAACATTACTGTATATCCATACGATATCAGCATATGATTAATTAGTAACTAATTTTGAATAACTTGAGCCAATTAAATTGAAATCATTCATATATAAATACAGAGCGGGAACCTCTAGTCTACTAAGACTTCGCACGGTTCACACGGTTTATTTATAAATGTCACCGTTTGATCTCTGCAAACATTACTGGATATCCATACGATATCAGCTTATGATTAATAAGTAACTAATTTTTAATAACTTGAGCCAATTAAATTGAAATCATTCATATATAAATACAAAGCGGGAACCTCTAGTCTACTAAGTCTTCGCACGGTTCACACGGGTTACTTATTAATGTCTGCAATCATTACTGTATATCCATACGATATCAGCATATGATTAATTAGTAACTAATTTTTAATTACTTGAGCCAATTAAATTGAAATCATTCATATATAAATACAGAGCGGGAACCTCTAGTCTACAAAGTCTTCGCACGGTCCACACGGTTTATTTATAAATGTCACCGTTTAATCTCTGCAAACATTACTGTATATCCATTCAATATCAGCATATGATTAATTAGTAACTAATTTTTAATAACTTGAGCCAATTAAATTGAAATCGTTCATATATAAATACAGGGCGGGAACCTCTAGTCTACTAAGTCTTCGCACGGTCCACACGGTTTATTTATAAATGTCACCGTTTAATCTCTGCAAACATTACTGTATATCCATACGATATCAGCATATGATCAATTAGTAACTAATTTTCAATATCTTGAGCCAATTAAATTGAAATCATTTATATATAAATACAGAGCCGGAACCTCTAGTCTACTAAGTCTTCGGATGGTTCACACGGGTTACTTATCAATGTCTGCAAACATTACTGTATATCCATACGATATCAGCATATGATTAATTAGTAACTAATTTTTAATAACTTGAGCCAATTGAATTGAAATCATTCGTATATAAATACAGAGCGGGAACCTCTAGTCTACTAAGACTTCGCACGGTTCACACGGTTTACTTATCAATGTCTGCAAACATTACTGTATATCCATACGATATCAGCATATGATTAATTAGGAACTGATTTTTGATAACTTGAGCCAATTAAATTGAAATCATTCATATATAAATACAGAACGGGAACCTCTAGTCCACTAAGACTTCGCACGGTTCACACGGTATATTTATAAATGTCACCGTTTAATCTCTGCAAACATTACTGTATATCCATACGATATCAGCATATGATTATTAGTAACTAATTTTTAATAACTTGAGCCAATTGAATTGAAATCATTCATATATAAATACAGAGCGGGAACCTCTATTCTACTAAGACTTCGCACGGTTCACACGGTTTACTTATCAATGTCTGCAAACATTACTGTATATCCATACGATATTAGCTTATGATTGATTAGTAACTAATTTTTAATTACTTGAGCCAGTTAAATTGAAATCATTCATATATAAATACAGAGCGGGAACCGCTAGTCTACTAAGTCTTCGCACGGTCCACACGGTTTATTTATAAATGTCACCGTTTAATCTCTGCAAACATTACTGTATATCCATACGATATCAGCATATGATTAATTAGTAACTAATTTTTAATAACTTGAGCCAATTGAATTGAAATCATTCATATATAAATACAGAGCGGGAACCTCTAGTCTACTAAGACTTCGCACGGTTCACACGGTTTACTTATCAATGTCTGCAAACATTACTGTATATCCATACGATATTAGCTTATGATTGATTAGTAACTAATTTTTAATTACTTGAGCCAGTTAAATTGAAATCATTCATATATAAATACAGAGCGGGAACCTCTAGTCTACTAAGTCTTCGCACGGTCCACACGGTTTATTTATAAATGTCACCGTTTAATCTCTGCAAACATTACTGTATTTCCATACGATATCAGCATATGATTAATTAGTAACTAATTTTTAATAACTTGAGCCAATTAAATTGAAATCATTCATATATAAATACAGGGCGGGAACCTCTAGTCTACTAAGTCTTCGCACGGTCCACACGGTTTATTTATAAATGTCACCGTTTAATCTCTGCAAACATTACTGTATATCCATACGATATCAGCATATGATTAATTAGTAACTAATTTTGAATAACTTGAGCCAATTAAATTGAAATCATTCATATATAAATACAGAGCGGGAACCTCTAGTCTACTAAGACTTCGCACGGTTCACACGGTTTATTTATAAATGTCACCGTTTGATCTCTGCAAACATTACTGTATATCCATACGATATCAGCTTATGATTAATAAGTAACTAATTTTTAATAACTTGAGCCAATTAAATTGAAATCATTCATATATAAATACAAAGCGGGAACCTCTAGTCTACTAAGTCTTCGCACGGTTCACACGGGTTACTTATCAATGTCTGCAAACATTACTGTATATCCATTCGATATCAGCATATGATTAATTAGTAACTAATTTTTAATAACTTGAGCCAATTAAATTGAAATCGTTCATATATAAATACAGGGCGGGAACCTCTAGTCTACTAAGTCTTCGCACGGTCCACACGGTTTATTAATAAATGTCACCGTTTAATCTCTGCAAACATTACTGTATATCCATACGATATCAGCATATGATTAATGAGTAACTAATTTTCAATATCTTGAGCCAATTAAATTGAAATCATTCATATATAAATACAGAGCGGGAACCTCTAGTCTACTAAGACTTCGCACGGTTCACACGGGTTACTTATCAATGTCTGCAAACATTACTGTATATCCATACGATATCAGCATATGATTAATTAGTAACTAATTTTTAATAACTTGAGCCAATTGAATTGAAATCATTCGTATATAAATACAGAGCGGGAACCTCTAGTCTACTAAGACTTCGCACGGTTCACACGGTTTACTTATCAATGTCTGCAAACATTACTGTATATCCATACGATATCAGCATATGATTAATTAGGAACTGATTTTTGATAACTTGAGCCAATTAAATTGAAATCATTCATATATAAATACAGAACGGGAACCTCTAGTCCACTAAGACTTCGCACGGTTCACACGGTATATTTATAAATGTCACCGTTTAATCTCTGCAAACATTACTGTATATCCATACGATATCAGCTTATGATTAATAAGTAACTAATTTTTAATAACTTGAGCCAATTAAATTGAAATCATTCATATATAAATACAAAGCGGGAACCTCTAGTCTACTAAGTCTTCGCACGGTTCACACGGGTTACTTATCAATGTCTGCAATCATTACTGTATATCCATACGATATCAGCATATGATTAATTAGTAACTAATTTTTAATTACTTGAGCCAATTAAATTGAAATCATTCATATATAAATACAGAGCGGGAACCTCTAGTCTACAAAGTCTTCGCACGGTCCACACGGTTTATTTATAAATGTCACCGTTTAATCTCTGCAAACATTACTGTATATCCATACGATATCAGCATATGATTAATGAGTAACTAATTTTCAATATCTTGAGCCAATTAAATTGAAATCATTCATATATAAATACAGAGCGGGAACCTCTAGTCTACTAAGACTTCGCACGGTTCACACGGGTTACTTATCAATGTCTGCAAACATTACTGTATATCCATACGATATCAGCATATGATTAATTAGTAACTAATTTTGAATAACTTGAGCCAATTAAATTGAAATCATTCATATATAAATACAGAGCGGGAACCTCTAGTCTACTAAGACTTCGCACGGTTCACACGGTTTATTTATAAATGTCACCGTTTGATCTCTGCAAACATTACTGTATATCCATACGATATCAGCTTATGATTAATAAGTAACTAATTTTTAATAACTTGAGCCAATTAAATTGAAATCATTCATATATAAATACAAAGCGGGAACCTCTAGTCTACTAAGTCTTCGCACGGTTCACACGGGTTACTTATCAATGTCTGCAATCATTACTGTATATCCATACGATATCAGCATATGATTAATTAGTAACTAATTTTTAATTACTTGAGCCAATTAAATTGAAATCATTCATATATAAATACAGAGCGGGAACCTCTAGTCTACAAAGTCTTCGCACGGTCCACACGGTTTATTTATAAATGTCACCGTTTAATCTCTGCAAACATTACTGTATATCCATTCGATATCAGCATATGATTAATTAGTAACTAATTTTTAATAACTTGAGCCAATTAAATTGAAATCGTTCATATATAAATACAGGGCGGGAACCTCTAGTCTACTAAGTCTTCGCGCGGTCCACACGGTTTATTTATAAATGTCACCGTTTAATCTCTGCAAACATTACTGTATATCCATTCGATATCAGCATATGATTAATTAGTAACTAATTTTTAATAACTTGAGCCAATTAAATTGAAATCGTTCATATATAAATACAGGGCGGGAACCTCTAGTCTACTAAGTCTTCGCACGGTCCACACGGTTTATTAATAAATGTCACCGTTTAATCTCTGCAAACATTACTGTATATCCATACGATATCAGCATATGATTAATGAGTAACTAATTTTCAATATCTTGAGCCAATTAAATTGAAATCATTCATATATAAATACAGAGCGGGAACCTCTAGTCTACTAAGACTTCGCACGGTTCACACGGGTTACTTATCAATGTCTGCAAACATTACTGTATATCCATACGATATCAGCATATGATTAATTAGTAACTAATTTTTAATAACTTGAGCCAATTGAATTGAAATCATTCGTATATAAATACAGAGCGGGAACCTCTAGTCTACTAAGACTTCGCACGGTTCACACGGTTTCCTTATCAATGTCTGCAAACATTACTGTATATCCATACGATATCAGCATATGATTAATTAGGAACTGATTTTTGATAACTTGAGCCAATTAAATTGAAATCATTCATATATAAATACAGAACGGGAACCTCTAGTCCACTAAGACTTCGCACGGTTCACACGGTATATTTATAAATGTCACCGTTTAATCTCTGCAAACATTACTGTATATCCATACGATATCAGCTTATGATTAATAAGTAACTAATTTTTAATAACTTGAGCCAATTAAATTGAAATCATTCATATATAAATACAAAGCGGGAACCTCTAGTCTACTAAGTCTTCGCACGGTTCACACGGGTTACTTATCAATGTCTGCAATCATTACTGTATATCCATACGATATCAGCATATGATTAATTAGTAACTAATTTTTAATTACTTGAGCCAATTAAATTGAAATCATTCATATATAAATACAGAGCGGGAACCTCTAGTCTACAAAGTCTTCGCACGGTCCACACGGTTTATTTATAAATGTCACCGTTTAATCTCTGCAAACATTACTGTATATCCATTCGATATCAGCATATGATTAATTAGTAACTAATTTTTAATAACTTGAGCCAATTAAATTGAAATCGTTCATATATAAATACAGGGCGGGAACCTCTAGTCTACTAAGTCTTCGCACGGTCCACACGGTTTATTTATAAATGTCACCGTTTAATCTCTGCAAACATTACTGTATATCCATACGATATCAGCATATGATTAATGAGTAACTAATTTTCAATATCTTGAGCCAATTAAATTGAAATCATTCATATATAAATACAGAGCGGGAACCTCTAGTCTACTAAGACTTCGCACGGTTCACACGGGTTACTTATCAATGTCTGCAAACATTACTGTATATCCATACGATATCAGCATATGATTAATTAGTAACTAATTTTTAATAACTTGAGCCAATTGAATTGAAATCATTCGTATATAAATACAGAGCGGGAACCTCTAGTCTACTAAGACTTCGCACGGTTCACACGGTTTACTTATCAATGTCTGCAAACATTACTGTATATCCATACGATATCAGCATATGATTAATTAGGAACTGATTTTTGATAACTTGAGCCAATTAAATTGAAATCATTCATATATAAATACAGAACGGGAACCTCTAGTCCACTAAGACTTCGCACGGTTCACACGGTATATTTATAAATGTCACCGTTTAATCTCTGCAAACATTACTGTTTATCCATACGATATCAGCATATGATTATTAGTAACTAATTTTTAATAACTTGAGCCAATTGAATTGAAATCATTCATATATAAATACAGAGCGGGAACCTCTATTCTACTAAGACTTCGCACGGTTCACACGGTTTACTTATCAATGTCTGCAAACATTACTGTATATCCATACGATATTAGCTTATGATTGATTAGTAACTAATTTTTAATTACTTGAGCCAGTTAAATTGAAATCATTCATATATAAATACAGAGCGGGAACCTCTAGTCTACTAAGTCTTCGCACGGTCTACACGGTTTATTTATAAATGTCACCGTTTAATCTCTGCAAACATTACTGTATATCCATACGATATCAGCATATGATTAATTAGTAACTAATTTTTAATAACTTGAGCCAATTGAATTGAAATCATTCATATATAAATACAGAGCGGGAACCTCTAGTCTACTAAGACTTCGCACGGTTCACACGGTTTACTTATCAATGTCTGCAAACATTACTGTATATCCATACGATATTAGCTTATGATTAATTAGTAACTAATTTTTAATAACTTGAGCCAATTGAATTGAAATCATTCATATATAAATACAGAGCGGGAACCTCTAGTCTACTAAGACTTCGCACGGTTCACACGGTTTATTTATAAATGTCACCGTTTGATCTCTGCAAACATTACTGTATATCCATACGATATCAGCTTATGATTAATAAGTAACTAATTTTTAATAACTTGAGCCAATTAAATTGAAATCATTCATATATAAATACAAAGCGGGAACCTCTAGTCTACTAAGTCTTCGCACGGTTCACACGGGTTACTTATCAATGTCTGCAATCATTACTGTATATCCATACGATATCAGCATATGATTAATTAGTAACTAATTTTTAATTACTTGAGCCAATTAAATTGAAATCATTCATATATAAATACAGAGCGGGAACCTCTAGTCTACAAAGTCTTCGCACGGTCCACACGGTTTATTTATAAATGTCACCGTTTAATCTCTGCAAACATTACTGTATATCCATTCGATATCAGCATATGATTAATTAGTAACTAATTTTTAATAACTTGAGCCAATTAAATTGAAATCGTTCATATATAAATACAGGGCGGGAACCTCTAGTCTACTAAGTCTTCGCGCGGTCCACACGGTTTATTTATAAATGTCACCGTTTAATCTCTGCAAACATTACTGTATATCCATACGATATCAGCATATGATTAATGAGTAACTAATTTTCAATATCTTGAGCCAATTAAATTGAAATCATTCATATATAAATACAGAGCGGGAACCTCTAGTCTACTAAGACTTCGCACGGTTCACACGGGTTACTTATCAATGTCTGCAAACATTACTGTATATCCATACGATATCAGCATATGATCAATTAGTAACTAATTTTTAATAACTTGAGCCAATTGAATTGAAATCATTCGTATATAAATACAGAGCGGGAACCTCTAGTCTACTAAGACTTCGCACGGTTCACACGGTTTACTTATCAATATCTGCAAACATTACTGTATATCCATACGATATCAGCATATGATTAATTAGGAACTGATTTTTGATAACTTGAGCCAATTAAATTGAAATCATTCATATATAAATACAGAACGGGAACCTCTAGTCCACTAAGACTTTGCACGGTTCACACGGTATATTTATAAATGTCACCGTTTAATCTCTGCAAACATTACTGTATATCCATACGATATCAGCATATGATTAATTAGTAACTAATTTTTAATAACTTGAGCCAATTGAATTGAAATCATTCATATATAAATACAGAGCGGGAACCTCTAGTCTACTAAGACTTCGCACGGTTCACACGGTTTACTTATCAATGTCACCGTTTAATCTCTGCAAACCTTACTGTATATCCATACGATATCAGCATATGATTAATTAGTAACTAATTTTTAATAACTTGAGCCAATTGAATTGAAATCATTCATATATAAATACAGAGCGGGAACCTCTAGTCTACTAAGACTTCGCAAGGTTCACACGGTTTACTTATCAATGTCTGCAAACATTACTGTATATCCATACGAGATTGGCTTATGATTGATTAGTAACTAATTTTTAATTACTTGAGCCAGTTAAATTGAAATCATTCATATATAAATACAGAGCGGGAACCTCTAGTCTACTAAGACTTTGCACGGGTCACACGGTTTATTTATAAATGTCGACGTTTATTCTCTGCAAACATTACTGTATTTCCATACGATATCAGCATATGATTAATTAGTAACTAATTTTTAATAACTTGAGCCAATTAAATTGAAATCATTCATATATAAATACAGAACGGGAACCTCTAGTCTACTAAGACTTCGCACGGGTCACACGGTTAATTTATAAATGTCACTGTTTATTCTCTGCAAACATTACTGTATTTCCATACGATATCAGCATATGATTAATAAGTAACTAATTTTTAATAACTTGAGCCAATTAAATTGAAATCATTCATATATAAATACAGGGCGGGAACCTCTAGTCTACTAAGTCTTCGCACGGTCCACACGGTTTATTTATAAATGTCACCGTTTAATCTCTGCAAACATTACTGTATATCCATACGATATCAGCATATGATTAATTAGTAACTAATTTTGAATCACTTGAGCCAATTAAATTGAAATCATTCATATATAAATATAGAGCGGGAACCTCTAGTCTACTAAGACTTCGCACGGTTCACACGGTTTATTTATAAATGTCACCGTTTGATCTCTGCAAACATTACTGTATATCCATACGATATCAGCTTATGATTAATAAGTTACTAATTTTTAATAACTTGAGCCAATTAAATTGAAATCATTCATATATAAATACGAAGCGGGAACCTCTAGTCTACTAAGTCTTCGCACGGTTCACACGGGTTACTTATCAATGTCTGCAAACATTACTGTATATCCATACGATATCAGCATATGATTAATTAGTAACTAATTTTTAATAACTTGAGCCAATTGAATTGAAATCATTCGTATATAAATACAGAGCGGGAACCTCTAGTCTACTAAGACTTCGCACGGTTCACACGGTTTACTTATCAATGTCTGCAAACATTACTGTATATCCATACGATATCAGCATATGATTAATTAGGAACTGATTTTTGATAACTTGAGCCAATTAAATTGAAATCATTCATTTATAAATACAGAACGGGAACCTCTAGTCCACTAAGACTTCGCACGGTTCACACGGTATATTTATAAATGTCACCGTTTAATCTCTGCAAACATTACTGTATATCCATACGATATCAGCATATGATTATTAGTAACTAATTTTTAATAACTTGAGCCAATTGAATTGAAATCATTCATATATAAATACAGAGCGGGAACCTCTATTCTACTAAGACTTCGCACGGTTCACACGGTTTACTTATCAATGTCTGCAAACATTACTGTATATCCATACGATATTAGCTTATGATTGATTAGTAACTAATTTTTAATTACTTGAGCCAGTTAAATTGAAATCATTCATATATAAATACAGAGCGGGAACCTCTAGTCTACTAAGTCTTCGCACGGTCTACACGGTTTATTTATAAATGTCACCGTTTAATCTCTGCAAACATTACTGTATATCCATACGATATCAGCATATGATTAATTAGTAACTAATTTTTAATAACTTGAGCCAATTGAATTGAAATCATTCATATATAAATACAGAGCGGGAACCTCTAGTCTACTAAGACTTCGCACGGTTCACACGGTTTACTTATCAATGTCTGCAAACATTACTGTATATCCATACGATATTAGCTTATGATTGATTAGTAACTAATTTTTAATTACTTGAGCCAGTTAAATTGAAATCATTTATATATAAATACAGAGCGGGAACCTCTAGTCTACTAAGTCTTCGCACGGTCCACACGGTTTATTTATAAATGTCACCGTTTAATCTCTGCAAACATTACTGTATTTCCATACAATATCAGCATATGATTAATTAGTAACTAATTTTTAATAACTTGAGCCAATTAAATTAAAATCATTCATATATAAATACAGGGCGGAAACCTCTAGTCTACTAAGTCTTCGCACGGTCCACACGGTTTATTCATAAATGTCACCGTTTAATCTCTGCAAACATTACTGTATATCCATACGATATCAGCATATGATTAATTAGTAACTAATTTTTAATAACTTGAGCCAATTGAATTGAAATCATTCATATATAAATACAGAGCGGGAACCTCTAGTCTACTAAGACTTCGCACGGTTCACACGGTTTATTTATAAATGTCACCGTTTGATCTCTGCAAACATTACTGTATATCCATACGATATCAGCTTATGATTAATAAGTAACTAATTTTTAATAACTTGAGCCAATTAAATTTAAATCATTCATATATAAATACAAAGCGGGAACCTCTAGTCTACTAAGTCTTCGCACGGTTCACACGGGTTACTTATCAATGTCTGCAATCATTACTGTATATCCATACGATATCAGCATATGATTAATTAGTAACTAATTTTTAATTACTTGAGCCAATTAAATTGAAATCATTCATATATAAATACAGAGCGGGAACCTCTAGTCTACAAAGTCTTCGCACGGTCCACACGGTTTATTTATAAATGTCACCGTTTAATCTCTGCAAACATTACTGTATATCCATTCGATATCAGCATATGATTAATTAGTAACTAATTTTTAATAACTTGAGCCAATTAAATTGAAATCGTTCATATATAAATACAGGGCGGGAACCTCTAGTCTACTAAGTCTTCGCACGGTCCACACGGTTTATTTATAAATGTCACCGTTTAATCTCTGCAAACATTACTGTATATCCATACGATATCAGCATATGATTAATGAGTAACTAATTTTCAATATCTTGAGCCAATTAAATTGAAATCATTCATATATAAATACAGAGCGGGAACCTCTAGTCTACTAAGACTTCGCACGGTTCACACTGTTTACTTATCAATGTCTGCAAACATTACTGTATATCCATACGATATCAGCATATGATTAATTAGGAACTGATTTTTGATAACTTGAGCCAATTAAATTGAAATCATCCATATATAAATACAGAACGGGAACCTCTAGTCCACTAAGACTTCGCACGGTTCACACGGTATATTTATAAATGTCACCGTTTAATCTCTGCAAACATTACTGTATATCCATACGATATCAGCATATGATTAATTAGTAACTAATTTTTAATAACTTGAGCCAATTGAATTGAAATCATTCATATATAAATACAGAGCGGGAACCTCTAGTCTACTAAGACTTCGCACGGTTCACACGGTTTACTTATCAATGTCTGCAAACATTACTGTATATCCATACGATATTAGCTTATGATTGATTAGTAACTAATTTTTAATTACTTGAGCCAGTTAAATTGAAATCATTCATATATAAATACAGAGCGGGAACCTCTAGTCTACTAAGTCTTCGCACGGTTCACACGGGTTACTTATCAATGTCTGCAAACATTACTGTATATCCATTCGATATCAGCATATGATTAATTAGTAACTAATTTTTAATAACTTGAGCCAATTAAATTGAAATCAATTATATATAAATACAGAGCGGGAACCTCTAGTCTACTAAGACTTCGCACGGTTCACACGGTATATTTATAAATGTCACCGTTTAATCTCTGCAAACATTACTGTATATCCATACGATATCAGCATATGATTAATTAGTAACTAATTTTTAATAACTTGAGCCAATTGAATTGAAATCATTCATATATAAATACAGAGCGGGAACCTCTAGTCTACTAAGACTTTGCAAGGTTCACACGGTTTACTTATCAATGTCTGCAAACATTACTGTATATCCATACGAGATTGGCTTATGATTGATTAGTAACTAATTTTTAATTACTTGAGCCAGTTAAATTGAAATCATTCATATATAAATACAGAGCGGGAACCTCTAGTCTACTAAGACTTCGCACGGGTCACACGGTTTATTTATAAATGTCGACGTTTATTCTCTGCAAACATTACTGTATTTCCATACGAGATCAGCATATGATTAATTAGTAACTAATTTTTAATAACTTGAGCCAATTAAATTGAAATCATTCATATATAAATACAGAACGGGAACCTCTAGTCTACTAAGACTTCGCACGGGTCACACGGTTTATTTATAAATGTCACCGTTTATTCTCTGCAAACATTACTGTATTTCCATACGATATCAGCATATGATTAATTAGTAACTAATTTTTAATAACTTGAGCCAATTAAATTGAAATCATTCATATATAAATACAGGGCGGGAACCTCTAGTCTACTAAGTCTTCGCACGGTCCACACGGTTTATTTATAAATGTCACCGTTTAATCTCTGCAAACATTACTGTATATCCATACGATATCAGCATATGATTAATTAGTAACTAATTTTGAATCACTTGAGCCAATTAAATTGAAATCATTCATATATAAATACAGAGCGGGAACATCTAGTCTACTAAGACTTCGCACGGTTCACACGGTTTATTTATAAATGTCACCGTTTGATCTCTGCAAACATTACTGTATATCCATACGATATCAGCTTATGATTAATAAGTTACTAATTTTTAATAACTTGAGCCAATTAAATTGAAATCATTCATATATAAATACAAAGCGGGAACCTCTAGTCTACTAAGTCTTCGCACGGTTCACACGGGTTACTTATCAATGTCTGCAATCATTACTGTATATCCATACGATATCAGCATATGATTAATTAGTAACTAATTTTTAATGACTTGAGCCAATTAAATTGAAATCATTCATATATAAATACAGAGCGGGAACCTCTAGTCTACAAAGTCTTCGCACGGTCCACACGGTTTATTTATAAATGTCACCGTTTAATCTCTGCAAACATTACTGTATATCCATACGATATCAGCATATGATTAATAAGTAACTAATTTTCAATATCTTGAGCCAATTAAATTGAAATCATTCATATATAAATACAGAGCGGGAACCTCTAGTCTACTAAGACTTCGCACGGTTCACACGGGTTACTTATCAATGTCTGCAAACATTACTGTATATCCATACGATATCAGCATATGATTAATTAGGAACTGATTTTTGATAACTTGAGCCAATTAAATTGAAATCATCCATATATAAATACAGAACGGGAACCTCTAGTCCACTAAGACTTCGCACGGTTCACACGGTATATTTATAAATGTCACCGTTTAATCTCTGCAAACATTACTGTATATCCATACGATATCAGCATATGATTAATTAGTAACTAATTTTTAATAACTTGAGCCAATTGAATTGAAATCATTCATATATAAATACAGAGCGGGAACCTCTAGTCTACTAAGACTTCGCACGGTTCACACGGTTTACTTATCAATGTCTGCAAACATTACTGTATATCCATACGATATTAGCTTATGATTGATTAGTAACTAATTTTTAATTACTTGAGCCAGTTAAATTGAAATCATTCATATATAAATACAGAGCGGGAACCTCTAGTCTACTAAGTCTTCGCACGGTTCACACGGGTTACTTATCAATGTCTGCAAACATTACTGTATATCCATTCGATATCAGCATATGATTAATTAGTAACTAATTTTTAATAACTTGAGCCAATTAAATTGAAATCAATTATATATAAATACAGAGCGGGAACCTCTAGTCTACTAAGACTTCGCACGGTTCACACGGTATATTTATAAATGTCACCGTTTAATCTCTGCAAACATTACTGTATATCCATACGATATCAGCATATGATTAATTAGTAACTAATTTTTAATAACTTGAGCCAATTGAATTGAAATCATTCATATATAAATACAGAGCGGGAACCTCTAGTCTACTAAGACTTTGCAAGGTTCACACGGTTTACTTATCAATGTCTGCAAACATTACTGTATATCCATACGAGATTGGCTTATGATTGATTAGTAACTAATTTTTAATTACTTGAGCCAGTTAAATTGAAATCATTCATATATAAATACAGAGCGGGAACCTCTAGTCTACTAAGACTTCGCACGGGTCACACGGTTTATTTATAAATGTCGACGTTTATTCTCTGCAAACATTACTGTATTTCCATACGAGATCAGCATATGATTAATTAGTAACTAATTTTTAATAACTTGAGCCAATTAAATTGAAATCATTCATATATAAATACAGAACGGGAACCTCTAGTCTACTAAGACTTCGCACGGGTCACACGGTTTATTTATAAATGTCACCGTTTATTCTCTGCAAACATTACTGTATTTCCATACGATATCAGCATATGATTAATTAGTAACTAATTTTTAATAACTTGAGCCAATTAAATTGAAATCATTCATATATAAATACAGGGCGGGAACCTCTAGTCTACTAAGTCTTCGCACGGTCCACACGGTTTATTTATAAATGTCACCGTTTAATCTCTGCAAACATTACTGTATATCCATACGATATCAGCATATGATTAATTAGTAACTAATTTTGAATCACTTGAGCCAATTAAATTGAAATCATTCATATATAAATACAGAGCGGGAACCTCTAGTCTACTAAGACTTCGCACGGTTCACACGGTTTATTTATAAATGTCACCGTTTGATCTCTGCAAACATTACTGTATATCCATACGATATCAGCTTATGATTAATAAGTTACTAATTTTTAATAACTTGAGCCAATTAAATTGAAATCATTCATATATAAATACAAAGCGGGAACCTCTAGTCTACTAAGTCTTCGCACGGTTCACACGGGTTACTTATCAATGTCTGCAATCATTACTGTATATCCATACGATATCAGCATATGATTAATTAGTAACTAATTTTTAATGACTTGAGCCAATTAAATTGAAATCATTCATATATAAATACAGAGCGGGAACCTCTAGTCTACAAAGTCTTCGCACGGTCCACACGGTTTATTTATAAATGTCACCGTTTAATCTCTGCAAACATTACTGTATATCCATACGATATCAGCATATGATTAATAAGTAACTAATTTTTAATAACTTGAGCCAATTGAATTGAAATCATTCATATATAAATACAGAGCGGGAACCTCTAGTCTACTAAGACTTCGCACGGTTCACACGGTTTACTTATCAATGTCTGCAAACATTACTGTATATCCATACGATATTAGCTTATGATTGATTAGTAACTAATTTTTAATTACTTGAGCCAGTTAAATTGAAATCATTCATATATAAATACAGAGCGGGAACCTCTAGTCTACCAAGTCTTCGCACGGTCCACACGGTTTATTTATAAATGTCACCGTTTAATCTCTGCAAACATTACTGTATATCCATACGATATCAGCATATGATTAATTAGTAACTAATTTTTAATAACTTGAGCCAATTAAATTGAAATCATTCATATATAAATACAGAACGGGAACCTCTAGTCTACTAAGAATTCGCACGGTTCACACGGTTTATTTATAAATGTCACCGTTTATTCTCTGCAAACATTACTGTATTTCCATACGATATCAGCATATGATTAATTAGTAACTAATTTTTAATAACTTGAGCCAATTAAATTGAAATCATTCATATATAAATACAGGGCGGGAACCTCTAGTCTACTAAGTCTTCGCACGGTCCACACGGTTTATTTATAAATGTCACCGTTTAATCTCTGCAAACATTACTGTATATCCATACGATATCAGCATATGATTAATTAGTAACTAATTTTGAATAACCTGAGCCAATTAAATTGAAATCATTCATATATAAATACAGAGCGGGAACCTCTAGTCTACTAAGACTTCGCACGGTTCACACGGTTTATTTATAAATGTCACCGTTTGATCTCTGCAAACATAACTGTATTTCCATACGATATCAGCATATGATTAATTAGTAACTAATTTTTAATAACTTGAGCCAATTAAATTGAAATCATTCATATATAAATACAGGGCGGGAACCTCTAGTCTACTAAGTCTTCGCACGGTCCACACGGTTTATTTATAAATGTCACCGTTTAATCTCTGCAAACATTACTGTATATCCATACGATATCAGCTTATGATTAATAAGTAACTAATTTTTAATAACTTGAGCCAATTAAATTGAAATCATTCATATATAAATACAAAGCGGGAACCTCTAGTCTACTAAGTCATCGCACGGTTCACACGGGTTACTTATCAATGTCTGAAAACATTACTGTATATCCATACGATATCAGCATATGATTAATTAGTAACTAATTTTAAATAACTTGAGCCAATTGAATTGATATCATTCATATATAAATACAGAACGGGAACCTCTAGTCTACTAAGACTTCGCACGGTTCACACGGTTTACTTATCAATGTCTGCAAACATTACTGTATATCCATACGATATTAGCTTATGATTGATTAGTAACTAATTTTTAATTACTTGAGCCAGTTAAATTGAAATCATTCATATATAAATACAGAGCGGGAACCTCTAGTCTACTAAGACTTCGCACGGTTCACACGGTTTACTTATCAATGTCTGCAAACATTACTGTATATCCATACGATATTAGCTTATGATTGATTAGTAACTAATTTTTAATTACTTGAGCCAGTTAAATTGAAATCATTTATATATAAATACAGAGCGGGAACCTCTAGTCTACTAAGTCTTCGCACGGTCCACACGGTTTATTTATAAATGTCACCGTTTAATCTCTGCAAACATTACTGTATTTCCATACGATATCAGCATATGATTAATTAGTAACTAATTTTTAATACCTTGAGCCAATTAAATTAAAATCATTCATATATAAATACAGGGCGGAAACCTCTAGTCTACTAAGTCTTCGCACGGTCCACACGGTTTATTCATAAATGTCACCGTTTAATCTCTGCAAACATTACTGTATATCCATACGATATCAGCATATGATTAATTAGTAACTAATTTTTAATAACTTGAGCCAATTGAATTGAAATCATTCATATATAAATACAGAGCGGGAACCTCTAGTCTACTAAGACTTCGCACGGTTCACACGGTTTATTTATAAATGTCACCGTTTGATCTCTGCAAACATTACTGTATATCCATACGATATCAGCTTATAATTAATAAGTAACTAATTTTTAATAACTTGAGCCAATTAAATTGAAATCATTCATATATAAATACAGAGCGGGAACCTCTAGTCTACTAAGACTTCGCACGGTTCACACGGTTTACTTATCAATGTCACCGTTTAATCTCTGCAAACCTTACTGTATATCCATACGATATCAGCATATGATTAATTAGTAACTAATTTTTAATAACTTGAGCCAATTGAATTGAAATCATTCATATATAAATACAGAGCGGGAACCTCTAGTCTACTAAGACTTCGCAAGGTTCACACGGTTTACTTATCAATGTCTGCAAACATTACTGTATATCCATACGAGATTGGCTTATGATTGATTAGTAACTAATTTTTAATTACTTGAGCCAGTTAAATTGAAATCATTCATATATAAATACAGAGCGGGAACCTCTAGTCTACTAAGACTTTGCACGGGTCACACGGTTTATTTATAAATGTCGACGTTTATTCTCTGCAAACATTACTGTATTTCCATACGATATCAGCATATGATTAATTAGTAACTAATTTTTAATAACTTGAGCCAATTAAATTGAAATCATTCATATATAAATACAGAACGGGAACCTCAAGTCTACTAAGACTTCGCACGGGTCACACGGTTAATTTATAAATGTCACTGTTTATTCTCTGCAAACATTACTGTATTTCCATACGATATCAGCATATGATTAATAAGTAACTAATTTTTAATAACTTGAGCCAATTAAATTGAAATCATTCATATATAAATACAGGGCGGGAACCTCTAGTCTACTAAGTCTTCGCACGGTCCACACGGTTTATTTATAAATGTCACCGTTTAATCTCTGCAAACATTACTGTATATCCATACGATATCAGCATATGATTAATTAGTAACTAATTTTGAATCACTTGAGCCAATTAAATTGAAATTATTCATATATAAATATAGAGCGGGAACCTCTAGTCTACTAAGACTTCGCACGGTTCACACGGTTTATTTATAAATGTCACCGTTTGATCTCTGCAAACATTACTGTATATCCATACGATATCAGCTTATGATTAATAAGTTACTAATTTTTAATAACTTGAGCCAATTAAATTGAAATCATTCATATATAAATACGAAGCGGGAACCTCTAGTCTACTAAGTCTTCGCACGGTTCACACGGGTTACTTATCAATGTCTGCAAACATTACTGTATATCCATACGATATCAGCATATGATTAATTAGTAACTAATTTTTAATAACTTGAGCCAATTGAATTGAAATCATTCGTATATAAATACAGAGCGGGAACCTCTAGTCTACTAAGACTTCGCACGGTTCACACGGTTTACTTATCAATGTCTGCAAACATTACTGTATATCCATACGATATCAGCATATGATTAATTAGGAACTGATTTTTGATAACTTGAGCCAATTAAATTGAAATCATTCATATATAAATACAGAACGGGAACCTCTAGTCCACTAAGACTTCGCACGGTTCACACGGTATATTTATAAATGTCACCGTTTAATCTCTGCAAACATTACTGTATATCCATACGATATCAGCATATGATTATTAGTAACTAATTTTTAATAACTTGAGCCAATTGAATTGAAATCATTCATATATAAATACAGAGCGGGAACCTCTATTCTACTAAGACTTCGCACGGTTCACACGGTTTACTTATCAATGTCTGCAAACATTACTGTATATCCATACGATATTAGCTTATGATTGATTAGTAACTAATTTTTAATTACTTGAGCCAGTTAAATTGAAATCATTCATATATAAATACAGAGCGGGAACCTCTAGTCTACTAAGTCTTCGCACGGTCTACACGGTTTATTTATAAATGTCACCGTTTAATCTCTGCAAACATTACTGTATATCCATACGATATCAGCATATGATTAATTAGTAACTAATTTTTAATAACTTGAGCCAATTGAATTGAAATCATTCATATATAAATACAGAGCGGGAACCTCTAGTCTACTAAGACTTCGCACGGTTCACACGGTTTACTTATCAATGTCTGCAAACATTACTGTATATCCATACGATATTAGCTTATGATTGATTAGTAACTAATTTTTAATTACTTGAGCCAGTTAAATTGAAATCATTTATATATAAATACAGAGCGGGAACCTCTAGTCTACTAAGTCTTCGCACGGTCCACACGGTTTATTTATAAATGTCACCGTTTAATCTCTGCAAACATTACTGTATTTCCATACAATATCAGCATATGATTAATTAGTAACTAATTTTTAATAACTTGAGCCAATTAAATTAAAATCATTCATATATAAATACAGGGCGGAAACCTCTAGTCTACTAAGTCTTCGCACGGTCCACACGGTTTATTCATAAATGTCACCGTTTAATCTCTGCAAACATTACTGTATATCCATACGATATCAGCATATGATTAATTAGTAACTAATTTTTAATAACTTGAGCCAATTGAATTGAAATCATTCATATATAAATACAGAGCGGGAACCTCTAGTCTACTAAGACTTCGCACGGTTCACACGGTTTATTTATAAATGTCACCGTTTGATCTCTGCAAACATTACTGTATATCCATACGATATCAGCTTATGATTAATAAGTAACTAATTTTTAATAACTTGAGCCAATTAAATTTAAATCATTCATATATAAATACAAAGCGGGAACCTCTAGTCTACTAAGTCTTCGCACGGTTCACACGGGTTACTTATCAATGTCTGCAATCATTACTGTATATCCATACGATATCAGCATATGATTAATTAGTAACTAATTTTTAATTACTTGAGCCAATTAAATTGAAATCATTCATATATAAATACAGAGCGGGAACCTCTAGTCTACAAAGTCTTCGCACGGTCCACACGGTTTATTTATAAATGTCACCGTTTAATCTCTGCAAACATTACTGTATATCCATTCGATATCAGCATATGATTAATTAGTAACTAATTTTTAATAACTTGAGCCAATTAAATTGAAATCGTTCATATATAAATACAGGGCGGGAACCTCTAGTCTACTAAGTCTTCGCACGGTCCACACGGTTTATTTATAAATGTCACCGTTTAATCTCTGCAAACATTACTGTATATCCATACGATATCAGCATATGATTAATGAGTAACTAATTTTCAATATCTTGAGCCAATTAAATTGAAATCATTCATATATAAATACAGAGCGGGAACCTCTAGTCTACTAAGACTTCGCACGGTTCACACGGTTTACTTATCAATGTCTGCAAACATTACTGTATATCCATACGATATCAGCATATGATTAATTAGGAACTGATTTTTGATAACTTGAGCCAATTAAATTGAAATCATCCATATATAAATACAGAACGGGAACCTCTAGTCCACTAAGACTTCGCACGGTTCACACGGTATATTTATAAATGTCACCGTTTAATCTCTGCAAACATTACTGTATATCCATACGATATCAGCATATGATTAATTAGTAACTAATTTTTAATAACTTGAGCCAATTGAATTGAAATCATTCATATATAAATACAGAGCGGGAACCTCTAGTCTACTAAGACTTCGCACGGTTCACACGGTTTACTTATCAATGTCTGCAAACATTACTGTATATCCATACGATATTAGCTTATGATTGATTAGTAACTAATTTTTAATTACTTGAGCCAGTTAAATTGAAATCATTCATATATAAATACAGAGCGGGAACCTCTAGTCTACTAAGTCTTCGCACGGTTCACACGGGTTACTTATCAATGTCTGCAAACATTACTGTATATCCATTTGATATCAGCATATGATTAATTAGTAACTAATTTTTAATAACTTGAGCCAATTAAATTGAAATCAATTATATATAAATACAGAGCGGGAACCTCTAGTCTACTAAGACTTCGCACGGTTCACACGGTATATTTATAAATGTCACCGTTTAATCTCTGCAAACATTACTGTATATCCATACGATATCAGCATATGATTAATTAGTAACTAATTTTTAATAACTTGAGCCAATTGAATTGAAATCATTCATATATAAATACAGAGCGGGAACCTCTAGTCTACTAAGACTTTGCAAGGTTCACACGGTTTACTTATCAATGTCTGCAAACATTACTGTATATCCATACGAGATTGGCTTATGATTGATTAGTAACTAATTTTTAATTACTTGAGCCAGTTAAATTGAAATCATTCATATATAAATACAGAGCGGGAACCTCTAGTCTACTAAGACTTCGCACGGGTCACACGGTTTATTTATAAATGTCGACGTTTATTCTCTGCAAACATTACTGTATTTCCATACGAGATCAGCATATGATTAATTAGTAACTAATTTTTAATAACTTGAGCCAATTAAATTGAAATCATTCATATATAAATACAGAACGGGAACCTCTAGTCTACTAAGACTTCGCACGGGTCACACGGTTTATTTATAAATGTCACCGTTTATTCTCTGCAAACATTACTGTATTTCCATACGATATCAGCATATGATTAATTAGTAACTAATTTTTAATAACTTGAGCCAATTAAATTGAAATCATTCATATATAAATACAGGGCGGGAACCTCTAGTCTACTAAGTCTTCGCACGGTCCACACGGTTTATTTATAAATGTCACCGTTTAATCTCTGCAAACATTACTGTATATCCATACGATATCAGCATATGATTAATTAGTAACTAATTTTGAATCACTTGAGCCAATTAAATTGAAATCATTCATATATAAATACAGAGCGGGAACATCTAGTCTACTAAGACTTCGCACGGTTCACACGGTTTATTTATAAATGTCACCGTTTGATCTCTGCAAACATTACTGTATATCCATACGATATCAGCTTATGATTAATAAGTTACTAATTTTTAATAACTTGAGCCAATTAAATTGAAATCATTCATATATAAATACAAAGCGGGAACCTCTAGTCTACTAAGTCTTCGCACGGTTCACACGGGTTACTTATCAATGTCTGCAATCATTACTGTATATCCATACGATATCAGCATATGATTAATTAGTAACTAATTTTTAATGACTTGAGCCAATTAAATTGAAATCATTCATATATAAATACAGAGCGGGAACCTCTAGTCTACAAAGTCTTCGCACGGTCCACACGGTTTATTTATAAATGTCACCGTTTAATCTCTGCAAACATTACTGTATATCCATACGATATCAGCATATGATTAATAAGTAACTAATTTTCAATATCTTGAGCCAATTAAATTGAAATCATTCATATATAAATACAGAGCGGGAACCTCCAGTCTACTAAGACTTCGCACGGTTCACACGGGTTACTTATCAATGTCTGCAAACATTACTGTATATCCATACGATATCAGCATATGATTAATTAGGAACTGATTTTTGATAACTTGAGCCAATTAAATTGAAATCATCCATATATAAATACAGAACGGGAACCTCTAGTCCACTAAGACTTCGCACGGTTCACACGGTATATTTATAAATGTCACCGTTTAATCTCTGCAAACATTACTGTATATCCATACGATATCAGCATATGATTAATTAGTAACTAATTTTTAATAACTTGAGCCAAT
>OZ024711.1:16933887-17033576 GCA_964016945.1 Microplitis deprimator | reverse complement strand
AATGCAATAATCTTGCACAACTATACTTGAAAAAAGGTAAAATAAGTTGCCGGTTAAAAATTTGAGCCCCTAATATAAATATTAACAAGTGGCTCATCGCGATTGTCTATTTTGCATTTGAATAACATAATAAAAAAATTGTAAGTTTGGAATTATTTACCTCAGCAATGGCTCAGTATACAGAGAAGCTCAGGCCATATTTACGTAGACAATTAAACGCTTTTCAGAAAAATCTCATATTATTTTTTAAAAAATCTTTCTGATCAAGTCATTAGAGCTGGAAGTCGAACTTTGAGTAAATTTCGAGATTTTTTTACTTTTCCGGTGAAACTATCAGACTTATCACAAAATGTCACAGAATCTTTTCTCTGAACAATTAATTTTTGTACAAATGATTGTAATAAAATTTTTTCAAATTCCGTTTTGTTTTCTTGTATTTTAGCATATTAATGTAAAAAGCTCTTGAAATCGATCAAAAAACTATTTTCTTTTTTTTTTCAAGAGCTTGACATTAAAATGGTATTAATTCGAGAGTTCTTCGAAATGTTAAAAGTCTTCATAAGCGAAAATTTGTAGGAAATAGAATAGTTTACGTTAAAAATCCAATCATATGTTGTGACAAATCTTGCAGGTTCGCCGGAAAAGTAAAAAATTTCAAAATTTATTGTAAATTAGACTTCAGCTCCAATAACTTTTGAACAGATGGAATAATGAAAAAGTGATGAGATTTTTTTGTGGAGCTTTCATTACCTTCGGAATTATATCCTGAGTTTATCTATCCAATGAGCCATTACCGTGGCATAAAATTCCAAATTCCAAATTTTTTTACAATGCTATTTAAATGGGAAATCTGAAATTTCGAGAAGCCACCTGTTAATAGTATTATTAAGGAGTTTTATTCGAAGAAGCTTCTTATTAAACTTTCCCGCAAGCGTAGAAGCTGTTAGTGCGTTGAAAAACGCAGTTCCTGTAGAATGACACACGCTATTAAACATGTATATATGTATAAAATGTCAAAAAAAAAAAATATGATTGAAAGTTTGATGATAAGCATACGTTCATAATTAAGGAATAATAAACGAATAAAAGCTCATAAGAAAATTCGAGCTAAATGATGATGTTCACGATCATTCGAACCCAATCAACAGCGTCAAAAATCAATTATAGAGAAATGACTCATGGGAATTATTCGAGTCACAAATAATGAAAGATTACCTCTATTAAGAAGTTAAAAAAAAATGAAATTAGTAATTTTCCAAAAAAAAATTAAATTCTTATGTTACTTCGAGTAGAAATAGCATATATATTAGGGTGGCGCAAAAAAACCGACTATTTTTTTTTTTTCGATCTTGCATGAAAATTTGTTGGTTTACGATGTTTTAAGAAGCCTCTCCAAAAATCAGCCCGATAAAAAATTTTTTATTGAGCTGATATATATATATATATATATATATATATATATATATATATATATATATAAGTATTCGAACTGTCTAAATTTATATGCAAGTATAGATACGGATATATATAAATAAAACAAATGTAGTAAACAAGCATCAGATGAAAAATTTAATTTAAGGTTAGTTTGTTTCGTTGTTACAGATATAATTATACTAGATTATGAGATGGAAGGATAGGGGGGGTGAGGAACACGATCAATTTTAACAATAAGAAAGTATCAAACATGGCATATTTATTTGAAAAACAAAATATAACAAAGTCAAATGAAGTATAATCATAACAATGACAGTAGTATAAAGTAGTAATTCCGAAAAAATAACGGTACATTTAATGAGTAGTTGGAAAAAAAAAATGTCAAAAATTAATACTTTCAAATTGTTAGAAAGCACGATAGCCTCCACGTGGCGTATTCTGGGAAACGGTATAAAAATTTGATAGCTGTATGTATACATTTATTACGATTGGATTTATAAAAATTACTTTTTTTTTAATTTCAATAGTGGTGTCTCGTCAGATCTTTCAAAAGATATTTGATAATACAATCTTCTTAGGAAATTGAGACTTTGAATTTTCATAACGAACAGAACCTTTACTCTTGAAAAAATGTGTTGTATGGCAAAATACAGAAGTTTCTCGCTATAAAACTTTAAAGCTGTACAGTTCGACCAATGTAGCTAAACTAAAAAAATGAACAAAACAATTAATGAAGAAATTAAAATTGTTGATAAAAAATAATACTTGTCGCGTATCCTTAAAATCAATAAAGACAACTATATACAAGTTAATCATAAAGAAAATACACTGGATGAAAAATATAGTTGTGATTTATTCAGAGTGTTTAAAATTTCATCAATAGTACTTAATATTTTAGACAGACATTAATAATCAATAAAAGATTGATCAGGTGCATAAGGTAAATTGAATAAATATATGGTAGTCACAGAGTTGAGAATACGTACGAAAAACTTTTGAAATTATCAAAAAGTAGATTTCGTCGATAACAATTTATCAATAAACTGCAGAAATTCGTAATTATGAAAATTTCACATTAGAAATATATACACATAGTGCATCCTGTAATAAAAATTAAGGCTGAAGTTGAGATAAAAATCACAGTGAAACTAATAAAGCTAAGACAAGTAGTGAAGGAGTGACTTTTTACAGTGATCCCAAAAGAATACAGATATATTAATAGTATGTTTTGAGACTTTATATTTCGATGAAGAGCACTATTAAAAGTTCCACTGGCGCTAGTAGATGTTGGCTTTACTTAAGTAACACTGTGAATTTTATAATAATTACTCTTCGTGTATAGTTCGAAGTAAGCAATTTAAATTCAAAAATATTGGAGAAAAATAAAGGGGACATCACCATGGAAATTTAAATATAATAGAAGTATAGAGCAATCAAAAATGTGATAAAATGTAAATGGCAATGTCAGTTACAAATGAAAAGTAATTGTACACAACAATAGAATAAAGATATTTTATTTAATATGCTAAATATCAAATTTTTATACCGGCTAATATCGTGTTTAGACTTTAAATCAATGGCATGACATGTTTCTAGTTTTAGAACTACGGTTATTGCGCAACTGTATGAAATAGCACGAAACAAGAAATGTTGAAGAAAATATTAGCAAATTTATTAAGCTTCAATGTGCTTTTTGTATAAGCCTTGTACAACAATTTACGAAAACGTATCTTCCTTAAAACAAAAAAAGATCCTTTTGTCTTTGAATTTCGGTATCTTACCTACCAATGATCGCACTTTTAATTAGAAGATGGCGTTATAAACTGTAATTTATTTATTGAATTCACTCCTTTGAAAGTTATTCAAGGTTTTTGAAGTCGTTTGGACTAACATCAACCTTGGACAACTTTTAAAGGAGTGGATGTAGCAAAAATTGTTAGAAGACTTTTTTTTGTAGAGCCTTTCATTTTCTTTGAGGACAACCATTGGCTTTCTTACAAAAAATGAATTTTAGTTATTTGTTCATGAGTTAATCCTAAGATGAAAAAAAAAGTTTAAATAAAGGAATAAATAAATAATTCTTTACAATAGAAAACTTGATGCTATCATTCAATTATTATGCAGTAAAATTTTCCACACTGAAGGAGGATTACTCGAACTTCCTGGTACGAGAAAGCGAGGACATACCCTTACAATATTTGAATATGTAAATATATATTATAAACAATGAAAAAAATCGACTTTTTTTTCCGAAAACACTTAAAATTTGCAGTAGGATAAAGAAAGACGCGAGTTGAAATTCAAGACCTTAATATTAATATTAAGTATTGCCCTCATGTTTTTTTAATTTTTTAAACTTAAGGGATGATGGTGGAGGGTGTTCCGGACCAGATTATCCCCTGCAACTTTTTAAGGGTCTCTGAAGAGCTCAAAAGAAGCCCCTCAAAAATTTCCCGCGAGGTTGTTTGATTGGCAGTATTTTTATTTAATTTTTAAAAGTTAAGGGATGATGGTGGGGGGTGTTCCAGACCAGATTACCCCCTGAAACTTTTTAAGGGTCTCTGAAGGGCTCAAAAAAAGCCCCTCAAAAATTTCCCGCGGGGTTATTCGATTAGAAGTATTTTTTTTTTATTTTTTTAACTTAAGGGATGATGGTGGAGGGTGTTCCGGACCAGATTACCCCACGCAACTTTTTAAGGGTCTCTGAGGGGCTCGAAAAAAGCCCCTCGAAAATTTCCGGCGGGGACATTTGATTTGAACTATTTTTTTTTAAGTTCTAAAACTTAAGGGATGATAGCGAAAGGTGTTCCGGACCAGATTACCCCCTGCGACTTTTTGAGGGTGTCTGGGGGGCTCAAAAGAAGCCCCTCAAAAATTTCCAGCGGGGTTATTTGATTAGAAGTATTTTTATTTGATTTTTAAAAGTTAAGGGATGATGGTGGGGGGTGTTCCAGACCAGATTACCCCCTGCAACTTTTTGACGGTCTCTGGGGGGCTTAAAAGAAGCCCCTCAAAAATTTCCCGCGGGGTTATTTGATTAAAGGTATTTTTTTTTTACTTTTCAAAAACATAAGGGATGATGGCGAAGGGTGTTCCGGACCAGATTATCCCACGCAACTTTTTGAGAGTCTTTGGGGGGCTCGAAAGAAGCTCCTCAAAAATTTCCGGCGGGGACATTTGATTGGAAGTATTTTTTTTTAATTTTTTTAACTTAAGGGATGATGGCGAAGGGTGTTCCGGACCAGATTACACCCTGCAACTTTTCGAGGGTCTCTGCGGGGCACAAAAGAAGCCCCTTAAAAATTTCCCGCGGGGTTATTTGATTGAAAGTATTTTTTTTAACTTAAGGAATGATGGCGAAGAGTGTTCCGGACCAGATTACCCCCTGCAACTTTTTGAGGTTTTCTGTGGGGCTCAATAGAAGCGCCTCAAAAATTTCCCGCGGGGTTATTTGATTAGAAGTATTTTTTTTTTATTTTTTTAACGTAAGGGATGATGGTGGAGGGTGTTTCGGACCAGATTACCCCACGCAACTTTTTGAGGTTCTCTGTAGGGCTCGAGAGAAGCCTCTCGAAAATTTCCGGTCGGGTTATTTGATTAGAAGTATTTTTATTTGATTTTTAAAAGTTAAGGGATGATGGTGGGGGGTGTTCCAGACCAGATTACCCCCTGCAACTTTTTGAGGGTCTCTGGGGGGCTTAAAAGAAGCCCCTCAAAAATTTCCCGCGGGGTTATTTGATTAAAGGTATTTTTTTTTTATTTCTTAAAAACATAAGGGATGATGGCGAAGGGTGTTCCGGACCAGATTACCCCACGCAACTTTTTGAGAGTCTCTGGGGGGCTCGAAAGAAGCTCCTCAAAAATTTCCGGCAGGGACATTTGATTGGAAGTATTTTTTTTTATTTTTCTTAACTTAAGGAATGATGGCAAAGGGTGTTCCGGACCAGATTACCCCCTGCAACTTTTTGAGGTTTTCTGTGGGGCTCAAAAGAAGCCCCTTAAAAATTTCCCGCGGGGTTATTTGATTAGAAGTATTTTTTTTTTATTTTTTAACGTAAGGGATGATGGTGGAGGGTGTTCCGGACCAGATTACCCCACGCAACTTCTTGAGGTTCTCTGAAGGGCTCAAGAGAAGCCTCTCAGAAATTTCCGGCGGGGTTATTTGATTGGAAGTATTTTTTTTTTATTTTTTTAACGTAAGGGATAATGGTGGAGGGTGTTTCGGACCAGATTGCCCCTCGAAAATTTCCGGCGGGGACATTTGATTTGAACTATTTTTTTTTAATTTTTAAAAATTAAGGGATGATGGCGAAGGGTGTTTCGGACCAGATTACCCCACAACACTTTTTGAAGGTCTCTGGGGGGCTCAAAAGAAGCCCCTCAAAAATTTCCCGCGGGGTTATTTGATTAAAGGTATTTTTTTTTTATTTTTTAAAAACATAAGGGATGATGGCGAAGGGTGTTCCGGACCAGATTACCCCACGCAACTTTTTGAGAGTCTCTGCGGGGCTCAAAAGAAGCTCCTCAAAATTTTCCGGCGGGGACATTTGATTGGAAGTATTTTTTTTTAATTTTTTTAACTTAAGGGATGATGGCGAAGGGTGTTCCGGACCAGATTACACCCTGCAACTTTTTGAGGTTCTCTGTAGGGCTCAAGAGAAGCCTCTCAAAAATTTCCGGCGGGGTTATTTGATTGGAAGTATTTTTTTTTAATTTTTTTAACGTAAGGGATGATGGTGGAGGGTGTTCCGGACCAGATTACCCCACGCAACTTTTTAAGGGTCTCTGGGGGGCTTAAGAGAAGCCCCTCAAAAATTCTCCGCGGGGTAATTTGATTAAAGGTATTTTTTTTTTATTTCTTAAAAACATAAGGGATGATGGCGAAGGGTGTTCCGGACCAGATTACCCCACGCAACTTTTTGAGAGTCTCTGGGGGGTTCGAAAGAAGCTCCTCAAAAATTTCCGGCAGGGACATTTGATTGGAAGTATTTTTTTTTATTTTTCTTAACTTAAGGAATGATGGCAAAGGGTGTTCCGGACCAGATTACCCCCTGCAACTTTTTGAGGTTTTCTGTGGGGCTCAAAAGAAGCCCCTTAAAAATTTCCCGCGGGGTTATTTGATTAGAAGTATTTTTTTTTTATTTTTTAACGTAAGGGATGATGGTGGAGGGTGTTTCGGACCAGATTACCCCACGCAACTTTTTGAGGTTTTCTGTGGGGCTCAAAAGAAGCCCCTTAAAAATTTCCCGCGGGGTTATTTGATTAGAAGTATTTTTTTTTTATTTTTTTAACGTAAGGGATGATGGTGGAGGGTGTTTCGGACCAGATTACCCCACGCAACTTTTTGAGAGTCTCTGGGGGGCTCGAAAGAAGCTCCTCAAAAATTTCCGGCGGGGACATTTGATTGGAAGTATTTTTTTTTAATTTTTTTAACGTAAGGAATGATGGTGGAGGGTCTTGCGGAACAGGTTACCCCATGCAACTTTTTAAGGTTCTCTGTAGGGCTCAAAAAAAGCCTCTCAAAAATTTCCGGCGGGGTTATTTGATTAGAAGTATTTTTTTTTTATTTTTTTAACTTAAGGGATGATGGTGGAGGGTGTTCCGGACCAGATTACCCCACGCAACTTTTTGAGGGTCTCTGGGGGGCTCAAAAGAAGCCCCTCAAAAAATTCCAGCGGGGTTATTTGATTAGAAGTATTTTTATTTGATTTTTAAAAGTTAAGGGATGATGGTGGGGGGTGTTCCAGACCAGATTACCCCCTGCAACTTTTTGAGGGTCTCTGGGGGGCTTAAAAGAAGCCCCTCAGAAATTTTCCGCGGGGTAATTTAATTAAAGGTATTTTTTTTTTATTTCTTGAAAACATAAGGGATGATGGCGAAGGGTGTTCCGGACCAGATTACCCCACGCAACTTTTTGAGAGTCTCTGGGGGTCTCGAAAGAAGCTCCTCAAAAATTTCCGGCGGGGACATTTGATTGGAAGTATTTTTTTTTATTTTTTTTAACTTAAGGAATGATGGCGAAGGGTGTTCCGGACCAGATTACACCCTGCAACTTTTCAAGGGTCTCTGCGGGGCACAAAAGAAGCCCCTCAAAAATTTCCCGCGGGGTTATTTGATTGAAAGTATTTTTTTTAATTTTTTTTAACTTAAGGAATGATGGCGAAGGGTGTTCCGGACCAGATTACCCCCTGCAACTTTTTAAGGTTTTCTGTGGGGCTCAAAAGAAGCCCCTTGAAAATTTCCCGCGGGGTTATTTGATTAGAAGTATTTTTTTTTATTTTTTTAACGTAAGGGATGATGGTGGAGGGTGTTTCGGACCAGATTACCCTACGCAACTTTTTGAGGTTCTCTGTAGGGCTCAAGAGAAGCCTCTCAAAAATTTCCGGCGGGGTTATTTGATTGGAAGTATTTTTTTTTAATTTTTTTAACGTAAGGGATGATGGTGGATGGTCTTTCGGACCAGGTTACCCCACGCAACTTTTTAAGGTTCTCTGTAGGGCTCAAAAGAAGCCTCTTAAAAATTTCCGGCGGGGTTATTTGATTAGAAGTATTTTTTTTTTATTTTTTTAACTTTAGGGATGATGGTGGAGGGTGTTCCGGACCAGATTACCCCACGCAACTTTTTGAGGGTCTCTGGGGGGCTCAAAAGAAGCCCCTCAAAAAATTCCAGCGGGGTTATTTGATTAGAAGTATTTTTATTTGATTTTTAAAAGTTAAGGGATGATGGTGGGGGGTGTTCCAGACCAGATTACCCCCTGCAACTTCTTGAGGGTCTCTGGGGGGCTTAAAAGAAGCCCCTCAAAAATTCCCCGCGGGGTAATTTGATTAAAGGTATTTTTTTTTTATTTCTTAAAAACATAAGGGATGATGGCGAAGGGTGTTCCGGACCAGATTACCCCACGCAACTTTTTGAGAGTCTCTGGGGGGCTCGAAAGAAGCTCCTCAAAAATTTCCGGCGGGGACATTTGATTGGAAGTATTTTTTTTTATTTTTTTTAACTTAAGGAATGATGGCGAAGGGTGTTCCGGACCAGATTACCCCCTGCAACTTTTTGAGGTTTTCTGTGGGGCTCAAAGGAAGCCCCTTAAAAATTTCCCGCGGGGTTATTTGATTAGAAGTATTTTTTTTTTATTTTTTTAACTTAAGGGATGATGGTGGAGGGTGTTCCGGACCAGATTACCCCACGCAACTTTTTGAGGGTCTCTGGGGGGCTCAAAAGAAGCCCCTCAAAAATTTCCAGCGGGGTTATTTGATTGGAAGTATTTTTAATAAATTTTTAAAAGTTAAGGGATGATGGTGGGGGTGTTCCAGACCAGATTACCCCCTGCAACTTTTTGAGGGTCTCTGGGGGGCTTAAAAGAAGCCCCTCAGAAATTTTCCGCGGGGTAATTTGATTAAAGGTTTTTTTTTTTTATTTCTTGAAAACATAAGGGATGATGGCGAAGGGTGTTCCGGACCAGATTACCCCACGCAACTTTTTGAGAGTCTCTGGGGGGCTCAAAAGAAGCTCCTCAAAAATTTCCGGCGGGGACATTTAATTGGAAGTATTTTTTTTTATTTTTTTTAACTTAAGGAATGATGGCGAAGGGTGTTCCGGACCAGATTACCCCCTGCAACTTTTTGAGGTTTTCTGTGGGGCTCAAAAGAAGCCCCTTAAAAATTTCCCGCGGGGTTATTTGATTAGAAGTATTTTTTTTTTATTTTTTTAACTTAAGGGATGATGGTGGAGGGTGTTCCGGACCAGGTTACCCCACGCAACTTTTTGAGGGTCTCTGGGGGGCTCAAAAGAAGCCCCTCAAAAAATTCCAGCGGGGTTATTTGATTAGAAGTATTTTTCTTTGAATTTTAAAAGTTAAGGGATGATGGTGGGGGGTGTTCCAGACCAGATTACCCCCTGCAACTTTTTGAGGGTCTCTGGGGGGCTTAAAAGAAGCCCCTCAAAAATTCCCCGCGGGGTAATTTGATTAAAGGTATTTTTTTTTTATTTCTTAAAAACATAAGGGATGATGGCGAAGGGTGTTCCGGACCAGATTACCCCACGCAACTTTTTGAGAGTCTCTGAGGGGCTCGAAAGAAGCTCCTCAAAAATTTCCGGCGGGGATATTTGATTGGAAGTATTTTTTTTTATTTTTTTTAACTTAAGGAATGATGGCGAAGGGTGTTCCGGACCAGATTACCCCCTGCAACTTTTTGAGGTTTTCTGTGGGGCTCAAAAGAAGCCCCTTAAAAATTTCCCGCGGGGTTATTTGATTAGAAGTATTTTTTTTTTATTTTTTTAACGTAAGGGATGATGGTGGAGGGTGTTTCGGACCAGATTACCCCACGCAACTTTTTGAGGTTCTCTGTAGGGCTCAAGAGAAGCCTCTCAAAAATTTCCGGCGGGGTTATTTGATTGGAAGTATTTTTTTTTAATTTTTTTGACGTAAGGGATGATGGTGGAGGGTCTTTCGGACCAGGTTACCCCATGCAACTTTTTAAGGTTCTCTGTAGGGCTCAAAAGAAGCCTCTCAAAAATTTCCGGCGGGGTTATTTGATTAGAAGTATTTTTTTTTTATTTTTTTAACTTAAGGGATGATGGTGGAGGGTGTTCCGGACCAGATTACCCCACGCAACTTTTTGAGGGTCTCTGGGGGGCTCAAAAGAAGCCCCTCAAAAAATTCCAGCGGGGTTATTTGATTAGAAGTATTTTTATTTGATTTTTAAAAGTTAAGGGATGATGGTGGGGGGTGTTCCAGACCAGATTACCCCCTGCAACTTCTTGAGGGTCTCTGGGGGGCTTAAAAGAAGCCCCTCAAAAATTCCCCGCGGGGTAATTTGATTAAAGGTATTTTTTTTTTATTTCTTAAAAACATAAGGGATGATGGCGAAGGGTGTTCCGGACCAGATTACCCCACGCAACTTTTTGAGAGTCTCTGGGGGGCTCGAAAGAAGCTCCTCAAAAATTTCCGGCGGGGACATTTGATTGGAAGTATTTTTTTTTATTTTTTTTAACTTAAGGAATGATGGCGAAGGGTGTTCCGGACCAGATTACCCCCTGCAACTTTTTGAGGGTCTCTGGGGGGCTTAAAAGAAGCCCCTCAGAAATTTTCCGCGGGGTAATTTAATTAAAGGTATTTTTTTTTTATTTCTTGAAAACATAAGGGATGATGGCGAAGGGTGTTCCGGACCAGATTACCCCACGCAACTTTTTGAGAGTCTCTGGGGGTCTCGAAAGAAGCTCCTCAAAAATTTCCGGCGGGGACATTTGATTGGAAGTATTTTTTTTTATTTTTTTTAACTTAAGGAATGATGGCGAAGGGTGTTCCGGACCAGATTACACCCTGCAACTTTTCAAGGGTCTCTGCGGGGCACAAAAGAAGCCCCTCAAAAATTTCCCGCGAGGTTATTTGATTGAAAGTATTTTTTTTAATTTTTTTTAACTTAAGGAATGATGGCGAAGGGTGTTCCGGACCAGATTACCCCCTGCAACTTTTTAAGGTTTTCTGTGGGGCTCAAAAGAAGCCCCTTGAAAATTTCCCGCGGGGTTATTTGATTAGAAGTATTTTTTTTTATTTTTTTAACGTAAGGGATGATGGTGGAGGGTGTTTCGGACCAGATTACCCTACGCAACTTTTTGAGGTTCTCTGTAGGGCTCAAGAGAAGCCTCTCAAAAATTTCCGGCGGGGTTATTTGATTGGAAGTATTTTTTTTTAATTTTTTTAACGTAAGGGATGATGGTGGAGGGTCTTTCGGACCAGGTTACCCCACGCAACTTTTTAAGGTTCTCTGTAGGGCTCAAAAGAAGCCTCTTAAAAATTTCCGGCGGGGTTATTTGATTAGAAGTATTTTTTTTTTATTTTTTTAACTTAAGGGATGATGGTGGAGGGTGTTCCGGACCAGATTACCCCACGCAACTTTTTGAGGGTCTCTGGGGGGCTCAAAAGAAGCCCCTCAAAAAATTCCAGCGGGGTTATTTGATTAGAAGTATTTTTATTTGATTTTTAAAAGTTAAGGGATGATAGTGGGGGGTGTTCCAGACCAGATTACACCCTGCAACTTCATGAGGGTCTCTGGGGGGCTTAAAAGAAGCCCCTCAAAAATTCCCCGCGGGGTAATTTGATTAAAGGTATTTTTTTTTTATTTCTTAAAAACATAAGGGATGATGGCGAAGGGTGTTCCGGACCAGATTACCCCACGCAACTTTTTGAGAGTCTCTGGGGGGCTCGAAAGAAGCTCCTCAAAAATTTCCGGCGGGGACATTTGATTGGAAGTATTTTTTTTTAATTTTTTTAACGTAAGGAATGATGGTGGAGGGTCTTGCGGAACAGGTTACCCCATGCAACTTTTTAAGGTTCTCTGTAGGGCTCAAAAGAAGCCTCTCAAAAATTTCCGGCGGGGTTATTTGATTAGAAGTATTTTTTTTTTATTTTTTTAACTTAAGGGATGATGGTGGAGGGTGTTCCGGACCAGATTACCCCACGCAACTTTTTGAGGGTCTCTGGGGGGCTCAAAAGAAGCCCCTCAAAAAATTCCAGCGGGGTTATTTGATTAGAAGTATTTTTATTTGATTTTTAAAACTTAAGGGATGATGGTGGGGGGTGTTCCAGACCAGATTACACCCTGCAACTTCATGAGGGTCTCTGGGGGGCTTAAAAGAAGCCCCTCAAAAATTCCCCGCGGGGTAATTTGATTAAAGGTATTTTTTTTTTATTTCTTAAAAACATAAGGGATGATGGCGAAGGGTGTTCCGGACCAGATTACCCCACGCAACTTTTTGAGAGTCTCTGGGGGGCTCGAAAGAAGCTCCTCAAAAATTTCCGGCGGGGACATTTGATTGGAAGTATTTTTTTTTAATTTTTTTAACGTAAGGAATGATGGTGGAGGGTCTTGCGGAACAGGTTACCCCATGCAACTTTTTAAGGTTCTCTGTAGGGCTCAAAAGAAGCCTCTCAAAAATTTCCGGCGGGGTTATTTGATTAGAAGTATTTTTTTTTTATTTTTTTAACTTAAGGGATGATGGTGGAGGGTGTTCCGGACCAGATTACCCCACGCAACTTTTTGAGGGTCTCTGGGGGGCTCAAAAGAAGCCCCTCAAAAAATTCCAGCGGGGTTATTTGATTAGAAGTATTTTTATTTGATTTTTAAAAGTTAAGGGATGATGGTGGGGGGTGTTCCAGAGCAGATTACCCCCTGCAACTTTTTGAGGGTCTCTGGGGGGCTTAAAAGAAGCCCCTCAAAAATTTCCCGCGAGGTTATTTGATTGAAAGTATTTTTTTTAATTTTTTTTAACTTAAGGAATGATGGCGAAGGGTGTTCCGGACCAGATTACCCCCTGCAACTTTTTAAGGTTTTCTGTGGGGCTCAAAAGAAGCCCCTTGAAAATTTCCCGCGGGGTTATTTGATTAGAAGTATTTTTTTTTATTTTTTTAACGTAAGGGATGATGGTGGAGGGTGTTTCGGACCAGATTACCCTACGCAACTTTTTGAGGTTCTCTGTAGGGCTCAAGAGAAGCCTCTCAAAAATTTCCGGCGGGGTTATTTGATTGGAAGTATTTTTTTTTAATTTTTTTAACGTAAGGGATGATGGTGGAGGGTCTTTCGGACCAGGTTACCCCACGCAACTTTTTAAGGTTCTCTGTAGGGCTCAAAAGAAGCCTCTTAAAAATTTCCGGCGGGGTTATTTGATTAGAAGTATTTTTTTTTTATTTTTTTAACTTAAGGGATGATGGTGGAGGGTGTTCCGGACCAGATTACCCCACGCAACTTTTTGAGGGTCTCTGGGGGGCTCAAAAGAAGCCCCTCAAAAAATTCCAGCGGGGTTATTTGATTAGAAGTATTTTTATTTGATTTTTAAAAGTTAAGGGATGATAGTGGGGGGTGTTCCAGACCAGATTACACCCTGCAACTTCATGAGGGTCTCTGGGGGGCTTAAAAGAAGCCCCTCAAAAATTCCCCGCGGGGTAATTTGATTAAAGGTATTTTTTTTTTATTTCTGAAAAACATAAGGGATGATGGCGAAGGGTGTTCCGGACCAGATTACCCCACGCAACTTTTTGAGAGTCTCTGGGGGGCTCGAAAGAAGCTCCTCAAAAATTTCCGGCGGGGACATTTGATTGGAAGTATTTTTTTTTAATTTTTTTAACGTAAGGAATGATGGTGGAGGGTCTTGCGGAACAGGTTACCCCATGCAACTTTTTAAGGTTCTCTGTAGGGCTCAAAAGAAGCCTCTCAAAAATTTCCGGCGGGGTTATTTGATTAGAAGTATTTTTTTTTTATTTTTTTAACTTAAGGGATGATGGTGGAGGGTGTTCCGGACCAGATTACCCCACGCAACTTTTTGAGGGTCTCTGGGGGGCTCAAAAGAAGCCCCTCAAAAAATTCCAGCGGGGTTATTTGATTAGAAGTATTTTTATTTGATTTTTAAAAGTTAAGGGATGATGGTGGGGGGTGTTCCAGAGCAGATTACCCCCTGCAACTTTTTGAGGGTCTCTGGGGGGCTTAAAAGAAGCCCCTCAGAAATTTTCCGCGGGGTAATTTAATTAAAGGTATTTTTTTTTTATTTCTTGAAAACATAACGGATGATGGCGAAGGGTGTTCCGGACCAGATTACCCCACGCAACTTTTTGAGAGTCTCTGGGGGTCTCGAAAGAAGCTCCTCAAAAATTTCCCGCGGGGTTATTTGATTGAAAGTATTTTTTTAAATTTTTTTTAACTTAAGGAATGATGGCGAAGGGTGTTCCGGACCAGATTACCCCCTGCAACTTTTTAAGGTTTTCTGTGGGGCTCAAAAGAAGCCCCTTGAAAATTTCCCGCGGGGTTATTTGATTAGAAGTATTTTTTTTTATTTTTTTAACGTAAGGGATGATGGTGGAGGGTGTTTCGGACCAGATTACCCCACGCAACTTTTTGAGGTTCTCTGTAGGGCTCAAGAGAAGCCTCTCAAAAATTTCCGGCGGGGTTATTTGATTGGAAGTATTTTTTTTAAATTTTTTTAACGTAAGGGAAGATGGTGGAGGGTCTTTCGGACCAGGTTACCCCACGCAACTTTTTAAGGTTCTCTGTAGGGCTCAAAAGAAGCCTCTTTAAAATTTCCGGCGGGGTTATTTGATTAGAAGTATTTTTTTTTTATTTTTTTAACTTTAGGGATGATGGTGGAGGGTGTTCCGGACCAGATTACCCCACGCAACTTTTTGAGGGTCTCTGGGGGGCTCAAAAGAAGCTCCTTAAAAATTTCCGGCGGGGACATTTGATTGGAAGTATTTTTTTTTAATTTTTTTAACTTAAGGGATGATGGCGAAGGGTGTTCCGGACCAGATTACACCCTGCAACTTTTCGAGGGTCTCTGCGGGGCACAAAAGAAGCCCCTCAAAAATTTCCCGCGGGGTTATTTGATTGAAAGTATTTTTTTTAATTTTTTTTAACTTAAGGGATAATGGCGAAGGGTGTTCCGGACCAGATTACCCCCTGAAACTTTTTGAGGGTGTCTGAGGGGCTCAGAAGAAGCCCCTCAAAAATTTCCAGCGGGGTTATTTGATTGGAAGTATTTTTAATAAATTTTTAAAAGTTAAGGGATGATGGCGGGGGTGTTCCAGACCAGATTACCCCCTGCAACTTTTTGAGGGTCTCTGGGGGGCTTAAAAGAAGCCCCTCAGAAATTTTCCGCGGGGTAATTTAATTAAAGGTATTTTTTTTTTATTTCTTGAAAACATAAGGGATGATGGCGAAGGGTGTTCCGGACCAGATTACCCCACGCAACTTTTTGAGAGTCTCTGGGGGTCTCGAAAGAAGCTCCTCAAAAATTTCCGGCGGGGACATTTGATTGGAAGTATTTTTTTTTATTTTTTTTAACTTAAGGAATGATGGCGAAGGGTGTTCCGGACCAGATTACACCCTGCAACTTTTCGAGGGTCTCTGCGGGGCACAAAAGAAGCCCCTCAAAAATTTCCCGCGGGGTTATTTGATTGAAAGTATTTTTTAAAATTTTTTTTAACTTAAGGAATGATGGCGAAGGGTGTTCCGGACCAGATTACCCCCTGCAACTTTTTAAGGTTTTCTGTGGGGCTCAAAAGAAGCCCCTTGAAAATTTCCCGCGGGGTTATTTGATTAGAAGTATTTTTTTTTATTTTTTTAACGTAAGGGATGATGGTGGAGGGTGTTTCGGACCAGATTACCCCACGCAACTTTTTGAGGTTCTCTGTAGGGCTCAAGAGAAGCCTCTTAAAAATTTCCGGCGGGGTTATTTGATTGGAAGTATTTTTTTTTAATTTTTTTAACGTAAGGGATGATGGTGGAGGGTCTTTCGGACCAGGTTACCCCACGCAACTTTTTAAGGTTCTCTGTAGGGCTCAAAAGAAGCCTCTTAAAAATTTCCGGCGGGGTTATTTGATTAGAAGTATTTTTTTTTTATTTTTTTAACTTTAGGGATGATGGTGGAGGGTGTTCCGGACCAGATTACCCCACGCAACTTTTTGAGGGTCTCTGGGGGGCTTAAAAGAAGCCCCTCAAAAATTCCCCGCGGGGTAATTTGATTAAAGGTATTTTTTTTTTATTTCTTAAAAACATAAGGGATGATGGCGAAGGGTGTTCCGGACCAGATTACCCCACGCAACTTTTTGAGAGTCTCTGGGGGGCTCGAAAGAAGCTCCTCAAAAATTTCCGGCGGGGACATTTGATTGGAAGTATTTTTTTTTATTTTTTTTAACTTAAGGAATGATGGCGAAGGGTGTTCCGGACCAGATTACCCCCTGCAACTTTTTGAGGGTCTCTGGGGGGCTTAAAAGAAGCCCCTCAGAAATTTTCCGCGGGGTAATTTAATTAAAGGTATTTTTTTTTTATTTCTTGAAAACATAAGGGATGATGGCGAAGGGTGTTCCGGACCAGATTACCCCACGCAACTTTTTGAGAGTCTCTGGGGGTCTCGAAAGAAGCTCCTCAAAAATTTCCGGCGGGGACATTTGATTGGAAGTATTTTTTTTTATTTTTTTTAACTTAAGGAATGATGGCGAAGGGTGTTCCGGACCAGATTACACCCTGCAACTTTTCGAGGGTCTCTGCGGGGCACAAAAGAAGCCCCTCAAAAATTTCCCGCGGGGTTATTTGATTGAAAGTATTTTTTTTAATTTTTTTTAACTTAAGGAATGATGGCGAAGGGTGTTCCGGACCAGATTACCCCCTGCAACTTTTTAAGGTTTTCTGTGGGGCTCAAAAGAAGCCTCTCAAAAATTTCCGGCGGGGTTATTTGATTGGAAGTATTTTTTTTTAATTTTTTTAACGTAAGGGATGATGGTGGAGGGTCTTTCGGACCAGGTTACCCCACGCAACTTTTTAAGGTTCTCTGTAGGGCTCAAAAGAAGCCTCTTAAAAATTTCCGGCGGGGTTATTTGATTAGAAGTATTTTTTTTTTATTTTTTTAACTTTAGGGATGATGGTGGAGGGTGATCCGGACCAGATTACCCCACGCAACTTTTTGAGGGTCTCTGGGGGGCTCAAAAGAAGCCCCTCAAAAAATTCCAGCGGGGTTATTTGATTAGAAGTATTTTTATTTGATTTTTAAAAGTTAAGGGATGATGGTGGGGGGTGTTCCAGACCAGATTACCCCCTGCAACTTCTTGAGGGTCTCTGGGGGGCTTAAAAGAAGCCCCTCAAAAATTCCCCGCGGGGTAATTTGATTAAAGGTATTTTTTTTTTATTTCTTAAAAACATAAGGGATGATGGCGAAGGGTGTTCCGGACCAGATTACCCCACGCAACTTTTTGAGAGTCTCTGGGGGGCTCGAAAGAAGCTCCTCAGAAATTTCCGGCGGGGACATTTGATTGGAAGTATTTTTTTTTATTTTTTTTAACTTAAGGAATGATGGCGAAGGGTGTTCCGGACCAGATTACCCCCTGCAACTTTTTGAGGTTTTCTGTGGGGCTCAAAGGAAGCCCCTTAAAAATTTCCCGCGGGGTTATTTGATTAGAAGTATTTTTTTTTTATTTTTTTAACGTAAGAGATGATGGTGGAGGGTGTTTCGGACCAGATTACCCCACGCAACTTTTTGAGGTTCTCTGTAGGGCTCAAGAGAAGCCTCTCAAAAATTTCCGGCGGGGTTATTTGATTAGAAGTATTTTTTTTTTATTTTTTTAACTTAAGGGATGATGGTGGAGGGTGTTCCGGACCAGATTACCCCACGCAACTTTTTGAGGGTCTCTGGGGGGCTCAAAAGAAGCCCCTCAAAAATTTCCAGCGGGGTTATTTGATTGGAAGTATTTTTAATAAATTTTTAAAAGTTAAGGGATGATGGTGGGGGTGTTCCAGACCAGATTACCCCCTGCAACTTTTTGAGGGTCTCTGGGGGGCTTAAAAGAAGCCCCTCAGAAATTTTCCGCGGGGTAATTTGATTAAAGGTTTTTTTTTTTTATTTCTTGAAAACATAAGGGATGATGGCGAAGGGTGTTTCGGACCAGATTACCCCACGCAACTTTTTGAGAGTCTCTGGGGGGCTCGAAAGAAGCTCCTCAAAAATTTCCGGCGGGGACATTTAATTGGAAGTATTTTTTTTTATTTTTTTTAACTTAAGGAATGATGGCGAAGGGTGATCCGGACCAGATTACCCCCTGCAACTTTTTGAGGTTTTCTGTGGGGCTCAAAAGAAGCCCCTTAAAAATTTCCCGCGGGGTTATTTGATTAGAAGTATTTTTTTTTTATTTTTTTAACTTAAGGGATGATGGTGGAGGGTGTTCCGGACCAGGTTACCCCACGCAACTTTTTGAGGGTCTCTGGGGGGCTCAAAAGAAGCCCCTCAAAAAATTCCAGCGGGGTTATTTGATTAGAAGTATTTTTCTTTGAATTTTAAAAGTTAAGGGATGATAGTAGGGGGTGTTCCAGACCAGATTACACCCTGCAACTTCTTGAGGGTCTCTGGGGGGCTTAAAAGAAGCCCCTCAAAAATTCCCCGCGGGGTAATTTGATTAAAGGTATTTTTTTTTTATTTCTTAAAAACATAAGGGATGATGGCGAAGGGTGTTCCGGACCAGATTACCCCACGCAACTTTTTGAGAGTCTCTGGGGGGCTCGAAAGAAGCTCCTCAAAAATTTCCGGCGGGGACATTTGATTGGAAGTATTTTTTTTTATTTTTTTTAACTTAAGGAATGATGGCGAAGGGTGTTCCGGACCAGATTACCCCCTGCAACTTTTTGAGGTTTTCTGTGGGGCTCAAAGGAAGCCCCTTAAAAATTTCCTGCGGGGTTATTTGATTAGAAGTATTTTTTTTTTATTTTTTTAACGTAAGAGATGATGGTGGAGGGTGTTTCGGACCAGATTACCCCACGCAACTTTTTGAGGTTCTCTGTAGGGCTCAAGAGAAGCCTCTCAAAAATTTCCGGCGGGGTTATTTGATTAGAAGTATTTTTTTTTTATTTTTTTAACTTAAGGGATGATGGTGGAGGGTGTTCCGGACCAGATTACCCCACGCAACTTTTTGAGGGTCTCTGGGGGGCTCAAAAGAAGCCCCTCAAAAATTTCCAGCGGGGTTATTTGATTGGAAGTATTTTTAATAAATTTTTAAAAGTTAAGGGATGATGGTGGGGGTGTTCCAGACCAGATTACCCCCTGCAACTTTTTGAGGGTCTCTGGGGGGCTTAAAAGAAGCCCCTCAGAAATTTTCCGCGGGGTAATTTGATTAAAGGTTTTTTTTTTTTATTTCTTGAAAACATAAGGGATGATGGCGAAGGGTGTTCCGGACCAGATTACCCCACGCAACTTTTTGAGAGTCTCTGGGGGGCTCGAAAGAAGCTCCTCAAAAATTTCCGGCGGGGACATTTAATTGGAAGTATTTTTTTTTATTTTTTTTAACTTAAGGAATGATGGCGAAGGGTGATCCGGACCAGATTACCCCCTGCAACTTTTTGAGGTTTTCTGTGGGGCTCAAAAGAAGCCCCTTAAAAATTTCCCGCGGGGTTATTTGATTAGAAGTATTTTTTTTTTATTTTTTTAACTTAAGGGATGATGGTGGAGGGTGTTCCGGACCAGGTTACCCCACGCAACTTTTTGAGGGTCTCTGGGGGGCTCAAAAGAAGCCCCTCAAAAAATTCCAGCGGGGTTATTTGATTAGAAGTATTTTTCTTTGAATTTTAAAAGTTAAGGGATGATGGTGGGGGGTGTTCCAGACCAGATTACCCCCTGCAACTTTTTAAGGGTCTCTGGGGGGCTTAAAAGAAGCCCCTCAAAAATTCCCCGCGGGGTAATTTGATTAAAGGTATTTTTTTTTTATTTCTTAAAAACATAAGGGATGATGGCGAAGGGTGTTCCGGACCAGATTACCCCACGCAACTTTTTGAGAGTCTCTGAGGGGCTCGAAAGAAGCTCCTCAAAAATTTCCGGCGGGGATATTTGATTGGAAGTATTTTTTTTTATTTTTTTTAACTTAAGGAATGATGGCGAAGGGTGTTCCGGACCAGATTACCCCCTGCAACTTTTTGAGGTTTTCTGTGGGGCTCAAAAGAAGCCCCTTAAAAATTTCCCGCGGGGTTATTTGATTAGAAGTATTTTTTTTTTATTTTTTTAACGTAAGGGATGATGGTGGAGGGTGTTTCGGACCAGATTACCCCACGCAACTTTTTGAGGTTCTCTGTAGGGCTCAAGAGAAGCCTCTCAAAAATTTCCGGCGGGGTTATTTGATTGGAAGTATTTTTTTTTAATTTTTTTGACGTAAGGGATGATGGTGGAGGGTCTTTCGGACCAGGTTACCCCATGCAACTTTTTAAGGTTCTCTGTAGGGCTCAAAAGAAGCCTCTCAAAAATTTCCGGCGGGGTTATTTGATTAGAAGTATTTTTTTTTTATTTTTTTAACTTAAGGGATGATAGTAGGGGGTGTTCCAGACCAGATTACACCCTGCAACTTCTTGAGGGTCTCTGGGGGGCTTAAAAGAAGCCCCTCAAAAATTCCCCGCGGGGTAATTTGATTAAAGGTATTTTTTTTTTATTTCTTAAAAACATAAGGGATGATGGCGAAGGGTGTTCCGGACCAGATTACCCCACGCAACTTTTTGAGAGTCTCTGGGGGGCTCGAAAGAAGCTCCTCAAAAATTTCCGGCGGGGACATTTGATTGGAAGTATTTTTTTTTATTTTTTTTAACTTAAGGAATGATGGCGAAGGGTGTTCCGGACCAGATTACCCCCTGCAACTTTTTGAGGTTTTCTGTGGGGCTCAAAAGAAGCCCCTTAGAAATTTCCCGCGGGGTTATTTGATTAGAAGTATTTTTTTTTTATTTTTTTAACGTAAGGGATGATGGTGGAGGGTGTTTCGGACCAGATTACCCCACGCAACTTTTTGAGGTTTTCTGTGGGGCTCAAAAGAAGCCCCTTAAAAATTTCCCGCGGGGTTATTTGATTAGAAGTATTTTTTTTTTATTTTTTTAACTTAAGGGATGATAGCGAAGGGTGTTCCGGACCAGATTACACCCTGCAACTTTTCGAGGGTCTCTGGGGGGCTCGAAAGAAGCTCCTCAAAAATTTCCGGCGGGGACATTTGATTGGAAGTATTTTTTTTTAATTTTTTTAACTTAAGCGATGATGGCGAAGGGTGTTCCGGACCAGATTACACCCTGCAATTTATCGAGGGTCTCTGCGGGGCACAAAAGAAGCCCCTCAAAAATTTCCCGCGGGGTTATTTGATTGAAAGTATTTTTTTTAACTTAAGGAATGATGGCGAAGAGTGTTCCGGACCAGATTACCCCCTGAAACTTTTTGAGGTTTTCTGTGGGGCTCAAAAGAAGCCCCTCAAAAATTTCCCGCGGGGTTATTTGATTAGAAGTATTTTTCTTTTATTTTTTTAACGTAAGGGATGATGGTGGAGGGTGTTTCGGACCAGATTACCCCACGCAACTTTTTGAGGTTCTCTGTAGGGCTCGAGAGAAGCCTCTCAAAAATTTCCGACGGGGTTATTTGATTAGAAGTATTTTTATTTGATTTTTAAAAGTTAAGGGATGATGGTGGGGGGTGTTCCAGACCAGATTACCCCCTGCAACTTTTTGAGGGTCTCTGGGGGGCTTAAAAGAAGCCCCTCAAAAATTTCCCGCCGGGTTATTTGATTAAAGGTATTTTTTTTATTTTTTAAAAACATAAGGGATGATGGCGAAGGGTGTTCCGGACCAGATTACCCCACGCAACTTCTTGAGGTTCTCTGAAGGGCTCAAGAGAAGCCTCTCAGAAATTTCCCGCTGGGTTATTTGATTAAAGGTATTTTTTTTTTATTTTTTAAAAACATAAGGGATGATGGCGAAGGGTGTTCTGGACCAGATTACCCCACATAACTTTTTGAGAGTCTCTGCGGTGCTCAAAAGAAGCTCCTCAAAATTTTCCGGCGGGGACATTTGATTGGAAGTATTTTTTTTTAATTTTTTTAACTTCAGGGATGATGGCGAAGGGTGTTCCGGACCAGATTACACCCTGCAACTTTTCGAGGGTCTCTGCGGGGCACAAAAGAAGCCCCTCAAAAATTTCCCGCGGGGTTATTTGATTGAAAGTATTTTTTTTAATTTTTATTAACTTAAGGAATGATGGCGAAGGGTGTTCCGGACCAGATTACCCCCTGCAACTTTTTGAGGTTTTCTGTGGGGCTCAAAAGAAGCCCCTTAAAAATTTCCAGCGGGGTTATTTGATTAGAAGTATTTTTTTTTTATTTTTTTAACGTAAGGGATGATGGTGGAGGGTGTTTCGGACCAGATTACCCCACGCAACTTTTTGAGGTTCTCTGTAGGGCTCAAGAGAAGCCTCTCAAAAATTTCCGGCGGGGTTATCTGATTGGAAGTATTTTTTTTTAATTTTTTTAACGTAAGGGATGATGGTGGAGGGTCTTTCGGACCAGGTTACCCCACGCAACTTCTTAAGGTTTTCTGTAGGGCTCAAAAGAAGCCTCTGAAAAATTTCCGGCGGGGTTATTTGATTAGAAGTATTTTTTTTTTATTTTTTTAACTTAAGGGATGATGGTGGAGGGTGTTCCGGACCAGATTACCCCACGCAACTTTTTGAGGGTCTCTGGGGGGCTCAAAAGAAGTCCCTCAAAAAATTCCAGCGGGGTTATTTGATTAGAAGTATTTTTATTTGATTTTTAAAAGTTAAGGGATGATGGTGGGGGGTGTTCCAGACCAGATTACCCCCTGCAACTTTTTGAGGGTCTCTGGGGGGCTTAAAAGAAGCCCCTCAAAAATTCCCCGCGGGGTAATTTGATTAAAGGTATTTTTTTTTTATTTCTTAAAAACATAAGGGATGATGGCGAAGGGTGTTCCGGACCAGATTACCCCACGCAACTTTTTGAGAGTCTCTGAGGGGCTCGAAAGAAGCTCCTCAAAAATTTCCAGCGGGGACATTTGATTGGAAGTATTTTTTTTTATTTTTTTTAACTTAAGGAATGAAGGCGAAGGGTGTTCCGGACCAGATTACCCCCTGCAACTTTTTGAGGATTTCTGTGGGGCTCAAAAGAAGCCCCTTAAAAATTTCCCGCGGGGTTATTTGATTAGAAGTATTTTTTTTTTATTTTTTTAACGTAAGGGATTATGGTGGAGGGTGTTTCGGACCAGATTACCCCACGCAACTTTTTGAGGTTCTCTGTAGGGCTCAAAAGAAGCCCCTCAAAAATTTCCCGCGGGGTTATTTGATTAGAAGTATTTTTTTTTTATTTTTTTAACGTAAGGGATGATGGTGGGGGGTGTTCCAGACCAGATTACCCCCTGCAACTTCTTGAGGGTCTCTGGGGGGCTTAAAAGAAGCCCCTCAAAACTTCCCCGCGGGGTAATTTGATTAAAGGTATTTTTTTTTTATTTCTTAAAAACATAAGGGATGATGGCGAAGGGTGTTCCGGACCAGATTACCCCACGCAACTTTTTGAGAGTCTCTGGGGGGCTCGAAAGAAGCTCCTCAAAAATTTCCGGCGGGGTTATTTGATTAGAAGTATTTTTATTTGATTTTTAAAAGTTAAGGGATGATGGTGGGGGGTGTTCCGGACCAGATTACCCCACGCAACTTTTTAAGGGTCTCTGAGGGGCTCGAAAAAAGCCCCTCGAACATTTCCGGCAGGGACATTTGATTTGAACTATTTTTTTTTTACTTTTTAAAAATTAAGGGATGATGGCGAAGGGTGTTTCGGACCAGATTACCCCACACCACTTTTTGAAGGTCTCTGGGGGGCTCGAAAAAAGCCCCTCGAACATTTCCGGCAGGGACATTTGATTTGAACTATTTTTTTTTAATTTTTAAAAATTAAGGGATGATGGCGAAGGGTGTTTCGGACCAGATTACCCCACACCACTTTTTGAAGGTCTCTGGGGGGCTCAAAAGAAGCCCCTCGAAAAATTTTCCGCGGGGTTATTTGATTTGAAGTATTTTTTTTTAAGTTCTAAAACTTAAGGGATGATGGTGGAGGGTGTTCCGGACCAGATTACCCCACGCAACTTTTTAAGGGTCTCTGAGGGGTTCGAAAAAAGCTCCTCAAAAATTTCCGGCGGGGTTATTTGATTAGAAGTATTTTTATTTGATTTTTAAAAGTTAAGGGATGATGGTGGGGGGTGTTCCGGACCAGATTACCCCACGCAACTTTTTAAGGGTCTCTGAGGGGCTCGAAAAAAGCCCCTCGAACATTTCCGGCAGGGACATTTGATTTGAACTATTTTTTTTTAATTTTTAAAAATTAAGGGATGATGGCGAAGGGTGTTTCGGACCAGATTACCCCACACCACTTTTTGAAGGTCTCTGGGGGGCTCGAAAAAAGCCCCTCGAACATTTCCGGCAGGGACATTTGATTTGAACTATTTTTTTTTAATTTTTAAAAATTAAGGGATGATGGCGAAGGGTGTTTCGGACCAGATTACCCCACACCACTTTTTGAAGGTCTCTGGGGGGCTCAAAAGAAGCCCCTCGAAAAATTTTCCGCGGGGTTATTTGATTTGAAGTATTTTTTTTTAAGTTCTAAAACTTAAGGGATGATGGTGGAGGGTGTTCCGGACCAGATTACCCCACGCAACTTTTTAAGGGTCTCTGAGGGGTTCGAAAAAAGCCCCTCGAACATTTCCGGCAGGGACATTTGATTTGAACTATTTTTTTTTAATTTTTAAAAATTAAGGGATGATGGCGAAGGGTGTTTCGGACCAGATTACCCCCTGCAACTTTTTGGGGTTTTCTGTGGGGCTCAAAAGAAGCCCCTTAAAAATTTCCCGCGGGGTTATTTGATTGGAAGTATTTTTTCTTAATTTTTTTGACGTAAGGGATGATGGTAGAGGGTCTTTCGGACCAGGTTACCCCACGCAACTTTTTAAGGTTTTCTGTAGGGCTCAAAAGAAGCCTCTCAAAAATTTCCGGCGGGGTTATTTGATTAGAAGTATTTTTTTTTTATTTTTTTAACTTAAGGGATGATGGTGGAGGGTGTTCCGGACCAGATTACCCCCTGCAACTTTTTGAGGGTCTCTGGGGGGCTCAAAAGAAGCCCCTCAAAAAATTCCAGCGGGGTTATTTGATTAGAAGTATTTTTATTTGATTTTCAAAAGTTAAGGGATGATGGTGGGGGGTGTTCCAGACCAGATTACCCCCTGCAACTTTTTGAGGGTCTCTGGGGGGCTTAAAAGAAGCCCCTCAAAAATTTTCCGCGGGGTAATTTGATTAAAGGTATTTTTTTTTTATTTCTTGAAAACATAAGGGATGATGGCGAAGGGTGTTCCGGACCAGATTACCCCACGCAACTTTTTGAGAGTCTCTGGGGGGCTCGAAAGAAGCTCCTCAAAAATTTCCGGCGATGACATTTGATTGGAAGTATTTTTTTTTAATTTCTTTAACTTAAGGGATGATGGCGAAGGGTGTTCCGGACCAGATTACACCCTGCAACTTTTCGAGGGTCTCTGCGGGGCACAAAAGAAGCCCCTCAAAAATTTCCCGCGGGGTTATTTGATTGAAAGTATTTTTTTTAATTTTTTTAAACTTAAGGGATAATGGCGAAGGGCGTTCCGGACCAGATTACCCCCTGAAACTTTTTGAGGGTGTCTGAGGGGCTCAGAAGAAGCCCCTCAAAAATTTCCAGCGGGGTTATTTGATTGGAAGTATTTTTAATAAATTTTTAAAAGTTAAGGAATGATGGTGGGGGTGTTCCAGACCAGATTACCTCCTGCAACTTTTTGAGGGTTTCTGGGGGGCTCAAAAGAAGCCCCTTAAAAATTTCCCGCGGGGTTATTTGATTAGAAGTATTTTTTTTTTATTTTTTTAACGTAAGGGATGATGGTGAAGGGTGTTTCGGACCAGATTACCCCACGCAACTTTTTAGGGTTCTCTGTAGGGCTCAAAAGAAGCCTCTCCAAAATTTCCGGCGGGGTTATTTGGTTGGAAGTATTTTTTTTTTATTTTTTCAACTTAAGGGATGATGGTGGAGGTTGTTGCGGACCAGATTACCCCATACAACTTTTTGAGGGTCTCTGCGGGACACAAAAGAAGCCCCTCAAAAATTTCACGCGGGGTTATTTGATTGGAAGTATTTTTTTAAAATTTTTTTGACTTAAGGGATGATGGCGAAGGGTGTACCGGACCAGATTGCCCCACGCAACTTCTTGAGGTTCTCTGTAGGGCTCAAGAGAAGCCTCTCGAAAATTTCCGGCGGGGTTATTTGATTGGAAGTATTATTTTTTTATTTTTTTAACGTAAGGGATGATGGTGGAGGGTGTTTCGGACCAGGTTACCCCACGCAACTTTTTAAGGTTCTCTGTAGGGCTCAAGAGAAGCCTCTCAAAAATTTCCGGCGGGGTTATTTGATTGGAAGTATTTTTTTTTATTTTTTTAACGTAAGGGATGATGGTGGAGGGTGTTTCGGACCAGGTTACCCCACGCTACTTTTTGAGGTTCTCTTTAGGGCTCAAAAGAAGCCTCTCAAAAATTTCCGGCGGGGTTATTTGATTAGAAGTATTTTTTTTTTATTTTTTTAACTTAAGGGATGATGGTGGAGGGTGTTCCGGACCAGATTACCCCACGCAACTTTTTGAGGGTCTCTGGGGGGCTCGAAAGAAGCCCCTCAGAAATTTCCGGGGGGGACATTTGATTGAAAGTATTTTTTTTTAATTTTTTTAACTTAATGGATGATGGCGAAGGGTGTTACGGACCAGATTACACCCTGCAACTTTTCGAGGGTCTCTGCGGGGCTCGAAAGAAGCTCCTCAAAAATTTCCGGCGGGGTTATTTGATTAGAAGTATTTTTATTTGATTTTTAAAAGTTAAGGGATGATGGTGGGGGGTGTTCCGGACCAGATTACCCCACGCAACTTTTTAAGGGTCTCTGAGGGGCTCGAAAAAAGCCCCTCGAACATTTCCGGCAGGGACATTTGATTTGAACTATTTTTTTTTAATTTTTAAAAATTAAGGGATGATGGCGAAGGGTGTTTCGGACCAGATTACCCCACACCACTTTTTGAAGGTCTCTGGGGGGCTCGAAAAAAGCCCCTCGAACATTTCCGGCAGGGACATTTGATTTGAACTATTTTTTTTTAATTTTTAAAAATTAAGGGATGATGGCGAAGGGTGTTTCGGACCAGATTACCCCACACCACTTTTTGAAGGTCTCTGGGGGGCTCAAAAGAAGCCCCTCGAAAAATTTTCCGCGGGGTTATTTGATTTGAAGTATTTTTTTTTAAGTTCTAAAACTTAAGGGATGATGGTGGAGGGTATTCCGGACCAGATTACCCCACGCAACTTTTTAAGGGTCTCTGAGGGGTTCGAAAAAAGCCCCTCGAACATTTCCGGCAGGGACATTTGATTTGAACTATTTTTTTTTAATTTTTAAAAATTAAGGGATGATGGCGAAGGGTGTTTCGGACCAGATTACCCCCTGCAACTTTTTGGGGTTTTCTGTGGGGCTCAAAAGAAGCCCCTTAAAAATTTCCCGCGGGGTTATTTGATTGGAAGTATTTTTTCTTAATTTTTTTGACGTAAGGGATGATGGTGGAGGGTCTTTCGGACCAGGTTACCCCACGCAACTTTTTAAGGTTTTCTGTACGGCTCAAAAGAAGCCTCTCAAAAATTTCCAGCGGGGTTATTTGATTAGAAGTATTTTTATTTGATTTTCAAAAGTTAAGGGATGATGGTGGGGGGTGTTCCAGACCAGATTACCCCCTGCAACTTTTTGAGGGTCTCTGGGGGGCTTAAAAGAAGCCCCTCAAAAATTTTCCGCGGGGTAATTTGATTAAAGGTATTTTTTTTTTATTTCTTGAAAACATAAGGGATGATGGCGAAGGGTGTTCCGGACCAGATTACCCCACGCAACTTTTTGAGAGTCTCTGGGGGGCTCGAAAGAAGCTCCTCAAAAATTTCCGGCGATGACATTTGATTGGAAGTATTTTTTTTTAATTTCTTTAACTTAAGGGATGATGGCGAAGGGTGTTCCGGACCAGATTACACCCTGCAACTTTTCGAGGGTCTCTGCGGGGCACAAAAGAAGCCCCTCAAAAATTTCCCGCGGGGTTATTTGATTGAAAGTATTTTTTTTAATTTTTTTAAACTTAAGGGATAATGGCGAAGGGTGTTCCGGACCAGATTACCCCCTGAAACTTTTTGAGGGTGTCTGAGGGGCTCAGAAGAAGCCCCTTAAAAATTTCCCGCGGGGTTATTTGATTAGAAGTATTTTTTTTTTATTTTTTTAACGTAAGGGATGATGGTGAAGGGTGTTTCGGACCAGATTACCCCACGCAACTTTTTAGGGTTCTCTGTAGGGCTCAAAAGAAGCCTCTCCAAAATTTCCGGCGGGGTTATTTGGTTGGAAGTATTTTTTTTTTATTTTTTCAACTTAAGGGATGATGGTGGAGGTTGTTGCGGACCAGATTACCCCATACAACTTTTTGAGGGTCTCTGCGGGACACAAAAGAAGCCCCTCAAAAATTTCACGCGGGGTTATTTGATTGGAAGTATTTTTTTAAAATTTTTTTGACTTAAGGGATGATGGCGAAGGGTGTACCGGACCAGATTGCCCCACGCAACTTCTTGAGGTTCTCTGTAGGGCTCAAGAGAAGCCTCTCGAAAATTTCCGGCGGGGTTATTTGATTGGAAGTATTATTTTTTTATTTTTTTAACGTAAGGGATGATGGTGGAGGGTGTTTCGGACCAGGTTACCCCACGCAACTTTTTAAGGTTCTCTGTAGGGCTCAAGAGAAGCCTCTCAAAAATTTCCGGCGGGGTTATTTGATTGGAAGTATTTTTTTTTATTTTTTTAACGTAAGGGATGATGGTGGAGGGTGTTTCGGACCAGGTTACCCCACGCTACTTTTTGAGGTTCTCTTTAGGGCTCAAAAGAAGCCTCTCAAAAATTTCCGGCGGGGTTATTTGATTAGAAGTATTTTTTTTTTATTTTTTTAACTTAAGGGATGATGGTGGAGGGTGTTCCGGACCAGATTACCCCACGCAACTTTGTGAGGGTCTCTGGGGGGCTCGAAAGAAGCCCCTCAGAAATTTCCGGGGGGGACATTTGATTGAAAGTATTTTTTTTTAATTTTTTTAACTTAATGGATGATGGCGAAGGGTGTTACGGACCAGATTACACCCTGCAACTTTTCGAGGGTCTCTGCGGGGCACGAAAGAAGCCCCTCAAAAATTTCCCGCGGGGTTATTTAATTGAAAGTATTTTTTTTTATTTTTTTTAACTTAAGGGATGATGGCGATGGTGTTCCGGACCAGATTACCCCACGCAACTTTTTGAGGGTCTCTGGGGGGCTCGAAAGAAGCCCTTCAGAAACTTCCGGCGGGGACATTTGATTGGAAGTATTTTTTTTTTAGTTTTAAATTAAGGGATGATGGCGAAGGCTGTTCCGGACCAGATTACCCCACACCACTTTTTGAAGGTCTCTGGGGGGCTCAAGAGAAACCCCTCAAAAAATTTTCCGCAGGGTTATTTGATTGGAAGTATTTTTTTTTAATTTCTAAAACTTAAGGGATGATAGCGAAAGGTGTTCCGGACCAGATTACCCCCTGCGACTTTTTAAGGGTGTCGGGGGGGCTCAAAAGAAGCCGCTTAAAAATTTCCGGCGGGGTTATTTGATTGGAAGTATTTTTTTTTTATTTTTTTAACTTAAGGGATGATGGTGGGGGGTGTTCCAGACCAGATTACCCCCTGCAACTTTTCGTAGGTCTCTGCGGTGCTTAAAAGAAGCCCCTCAAAAATTTCCCGCGGGGTTATTTGATTAAAGGTATATTTTTTTTATTCTTTAAAAACATAAGGGATGATGGCAATAGGGGTGTTCCGGACCAGATTACCCTACGCATTTTTTTGAGGATCTCTGGGGGGCTCAAAAGAAGCCCCTCAAAAATTTCCCGCGGAGTTATTTGATTAGAAGTATTTTTTTTTTATTTTTTTAACGTAAGGGATGATGGTGGAGGGTGTTTCGGACCAGATTACCCCACGCAACTTTTTGGGGTTCTCTGTAGGGCTCAAAAGAAGCCTCTCCAAAATTTCCGGCGGGGTTATTTGATTGGAAGTATTTTTTTTTTATTTTTTTAACTTAAGGGCTGATGGTGGAGGGTGTTCCGGACCAGATTACCCCCTGAAACTTTCTAAGGGTCTCTGGAGGGCTCAAAAAAAGCCCCTCAAAAATTTCCCGCGGGGTTATTCGATTAGAAGTATTTTTTTTTTATTTTTAAAACGTAAGGGATGCTGGTGGGGGGTGTTCCAGACCAGATTACCCCCTGCAACTTTTCGAGGATCTCTGCGGTGCTCAAAAGAAGCCCCTCAAAAATTTCCCGCGGGGTTATTTGATTAAAGGTATATTTTTTTTATTTTTTAAAAACATAAGGGACGATGGCAAAGGGTGTTCCGGACCAGATTACCCCACGCAACTTTTTAAGGGTCTCTGAGGGGCTCGAAAGAAGCCCCTCGAAAATTTCCGGCGGGGACATTTGATTGGAAGTATTTTTTTTTATTTTTTTTAACTTAAGGAATGATGGCGAAGGGTGTTCCGGACCAGATTACACCCTGCAACTTTTCGAGGGTCTCTGCGGGGCACAAAAGAAGCCCCTCAAAAATTTCCCGCGGGGTTATTTGATTGAAAGTATTTTTTTTTATTTTTTTTAACTTAAGGAATGATGGCGAAGGGTGTTCCGGACCAGATTACCCCCTTAAACTTTTTGAGGGTCTCTGCGGGGCACAAAAGAAGTCCCTCAAAAATTTCCCGCGAGGTTATTTGATTGGAAGTATTTTTTTAAATTTTTTTTAACTTAAGGGATAATGGCGAAGGGTGTTCCGGACCAGATTACCCCCTGAAACTTTTTTAAGGTGTCTGGGGGGCTCAAAAAAAGCCCCTCAAAAATTTTCAGCGGAGTTATTTGATTGGAAGTATTTTTATTTAATTTTTAAAAGTTAAGGGATGATGGTGGGGGTGTTCCAGACCAGATTACCCCCTGCAACTTTTTAAGGGTCTCTGGGGGGCCTAAAAGAAGCCCCTCAAAAATTTCCCGCGGGGTTATTTGATTAGAAGTATTTTTTTTTTATTTTTTTAACGTAAGGGATGATGGTGAAGGGTGTTCCAGACCAGATAACCCTCTGCAATTTTTTGAGGTTCTCTGTAGGGCTCAAAAGAAGCCGCTTAAAAATTTCCGGCGGGGTTATTTGATTGGAAGTATTTTTTTTTTATTTTTTTAACTTAAGGGATGATGGTGGGGGGTGTTCCAGACCAGATTACCCCCTGCAACTTTTCGAGGGTCTCTGCGGTGCTTAAAAGAAGCCCCTCAAAAATTTCCCGCGGGTTTATTTGATTAAAGGTATATTTTTTTATTTTTTAAAAACATAAGGGATGATGGCAAAGGGTGTTCCGGACCAGATTACCCCACGCAACTTTTTAAGGGTCTCTGAGGGGCTCGAAAGAAGCCCCTCGAAAATTTCCGGCGGGGACATTTGATTTGAACTATTTTTTTTTAATTTTTAAAAGTTAAGGGATGATGGTGGGGGGTGCTCCAGACCAGATAACCCCCTGCAACTTTTTGAGGTTCTCTGTAGGGCTCAAAAGAAGCCGCTTAAAATTTTCCAGCGGGGTTATTTGATTGGAAGTATTTTTTTTTTATTTTTTTAACTTAAGGGATGATGGCGAAGGGTGTTCCGGACCAGATTACACCCTGCAACTTTTTGAGGGTCTCTGCGGGGCACAAAAGAAGCCCCTCAAAAATTTCCCGCGGGGTTATTTGATTAAAAGTATTTTTTTTTTATTTTTTTAATGTAAGGGATGATGGTGGAGGGTGTTTCGGACCAGATTACCCCACGCAACTTTTTGGGGTTCTCTGTAGGGCTCAACAGAAGCCTCTTCAAAATTTCCGGCGGGGTTATTTGGTTGGAAGTATTTTTTTTTTATTTTTTTAACTTAAGGGATGATGGTGGAGGTTGTTCCGGACCAGATTACCCCACGCAACTTTTTTAGGGTCTCTGCGGGGCACAAAAGAAGCCCCTCAAAAATTTCCCGCGGGGTTATTTGATTAGAAATATTTATTTTTATTTTTTTTAACTTAAGGGATGATGGCGAAGGGTGTTCCGGACCAGATTACCCCACGCAACTTTTCGAGGGTGTCTGGGGGGCTCAATAGAAGCCCCTCCAAAATTCCCAGCGGGGTTATTTGATTGGAAGTATTTTTATTTAATTTTCAAAAGTTAAGGGATGACGGTGGGGGTGTTCCAGACCAGATTACCCCCTGCAACTTTTTGAGGATCTCTGGGGGGCTCAAAAGAAGCCCCTCACAAATTTCCCGCGGAGTTATTTGATTAGAAGTATTTTTTTTTTATTTTTTTAACGTAAGGGATGATGGTGGAGGGTGTTTCGGACCAGATTACCTCACGCAACTTTTTAGGGTTCTCTGTAGGGCTCAAAAAAAGCCTCTCCAAAATTTCCGGCGGGGTTATTTGATTGGAAGTATTTTTTTTTATTTTTTTAACTTAAGGGCTGATGGTGGAGGGTGTTCCGGACCAGATTACCCCCTGCAACTTTTTAAGGGTCTCTGAGGGGCTCAAAAGAAGCCCCTCAAAAATTTCTCGCGGGGTTATTTGATTGGCAGTATTTTTATTTAATTTTTAAAAGTTAAGGGATGATGGTGGAAGGTGTTCCAGACCAGATTACCCCCTGAAACTTTTCGAGGGTCTCTGCGGTGCTTAAAAGAAGCCCCTCAAAAATTTCCCGCGGGGTTATTTGATTAAAGGTATATTTTTTTTATTTTTTAAAAACATAAGGGATGATGGCAAAGGGTGTTCCGGACCAGATTACCCTACGCAACTTTTTGAGAGTCTCTGGGGGGCTCGAAAGAAGCTCCTCAAAAATTTCTGGCGGGGGAAATTTGATTGGAAGTATTTTTTTTTAATTTTTTTAACGTAAGGGATGATGGCGAAGGGTGTTCCGGACCAGATTACACCCTGAAACTTTTCGAGGGTCTCTGCGGGGCACAAAAGAAGCCCCTCAAAAATTTCCCGCGGGGTTATTTGATTGAAAGTATTTTTTTTTATTTTTTTTAACTTAAGGAATGATGGCGAAGGGTGTTCCGGACCAGATTACCCCCTTAAACTTTTTGAGGGTCTCTGCGGGGCACAAAAGAAGCCCCTCAAAAATTTCCCGCGAGGTTATTTGATTGGAAGTATTTTTTTAAATTTTTTTTAACTTAAGGGATAATGGCGAAGGGTGTTCCGGACCAGATTACCCCCTGAAACTTTTTGAGGGTGTCTGGGGGGCTCAAAAAAAGCCCCTCAAAAATTTCCCGCGGGGTTATTTGATTAGAAGTATTTTTTTTTTATTTTTTCAACGTAAGGGATGATGGTGGAGGGTGTTCCAGACCAGATAACCCCCTGCAACTTTTTGAGGTTCTCTGTAGGGCTCAAAAGAAGCCGCTTAAAAATTTCCGGCGGGGTTATTTGATTGGAAGTATTTTTTTTTTATTTTTTTAACTTAAGGGATGATGGCGAAGGGTGTTCCGGACCAGATTACACCCTGCAACTTTTTGAGGGTCTCTGCGGGGCACAGAAGAAGCCCCTCAAAAATTTCCCGCGGGGTTATTTGATTGGAAGTATTTTTTTTTATTTTTTTTTAACTTAAGGGATGATGGCGAAGGGTGTTCCGGACCAGAATACCCCCTGAAACTTCTTGAGGGTCTCTGCGGGGCACAAAAGAAGCCCCTCAAAAATTTCCCGCGAGGTTATTTGATTGGAAGTATTTTTTAAAATTTTTTTTAACTTAAGGGATAATGGCGAAGGGTGTTCCGGACCAGATTACCCCCTGAAACTTTTTGAGGGTGTCTGGGGGGCTCAAAAAAAGCCCCTCAAAAATTTCCCGCGGGGTTATTTGATTAGAAGTATTTTTTTTTTATTTTTTTAACGTAAGGGATGATGGTGGAGGGTGTTCCAGACCAGATAACCCCCTGCAACTTTTTGAGGTTCTCTGTAGGGCTCAAAAGAAGCCGCTTAAAAATTTCCGGCGGGGTTATTTGATTGGAAGTATTTTTTTTTTATTTTTTTAACTTAAGGGATGATGGCGAAGGGTGTTCCGGACCAGATTACACCCTGCAACTTTTTGAGGGTCTCTGCGGGGCACAGAAGAAGCCCCTCAAAAATTTCCCGCGGGGTTATTTGATTGGAAGTATTTTTTTTTATTTTTTTTTAACTTAAGGGATGATGGCGAAGGGTGTTCCGGACCAGAATACCCCCTGAAACTTCTTGAGGGTGTCTGGGGGGCTCAAAAGAAGCCCCTCAAAAATTTCCCGCGGGGTTATTTGATTGAAAGTATTTTTTTTTATTTTTTTTAACTTAAGGGATGATGGTGGAGGGTGTTTCGGACCAGATTACCCCACGCAACTTTTTGAGGTTCTCTGTAGGGCTCAAAAGAAGCCCCTCAAAAATTTCCCGCGGGGTTATTTGATTAGAAATATTTATTTTTATTTTTTTTAACTTAAGGGATGATGGCGAAGGGTGTTTCGGACCAGATTACCCCACGCAACTTTTTGAGGTTCTCTGTAGGGCTCGAATGAAGCCCCTCAGAAATTTCCCGCGGGGTTATTTGATTAGAAATATTTTTTTGCTATTTTTTCAACGTAAGGGATGATGGTGGAGGGTGTTTCGGACCAGATTACCTCACACAACTTTTTGAGGTTCTTTGTAGGGCTCAAAAGAAGCCTCTTAAAAATTTCCCGCGGGGTTATTTGATTGGAAGTATTTTTTTTCATTTTTTTAACTTAAGGGATGATGGCGAAGGGTGTTCCGGACCAGATTACCCCCTGCAACTTTTTGAGGTTCTCTGTAGGGCTCAAAAGAAGCCGCTTAAAAATTTCCGGCGGGGTTATTTGATTGGAAGTATTTTTTTTTTATTTTTTTAACTTAAGGGATGATGGCGAAGGGTGTTCCGGACCAGATTACACCCTGCAACTTTTTGAGGGTCTCTGCGGGGCACAGAAGAAGCCCCTCAAAAATTTCCCGCGGGGTTATTTGATTGGAAGTATTTTTTTTTATTTTTTTTTAACTTAAGGGATGATGGCGAAGGGTGTTCCGGACCAGAATACCCCCTGAAACTTCTTGAGGGTCTCTGCGGGGCACAAAAGAAGCCCCTCAAAAATTTCCCGCGAGGTTATTTGATTGGAAGTATTTTTTAAAATTTTTTTTAACTTAAGGGATAATGGCGAAGGGTGTTCCGGACCAGATTACCCCCTGAAACTTTTTGAGGGTGTCTGGGGGGCTCAAAAAAAGCCCCTCAAAAATTTCCCGCGGGGTTATTTGATTAGAAGTATTTTTTTTTTATTTTTTTAACGTAAGGGATGATGGTGGAGGGTGTTCCAGACCAGATAACCCCCTGCAACTTTTTGAGGTTCTCTGTAGGGCTCAAAAGAAGCCGCTTAAAAATTTCCGGCGGGGTTATTTGATTGGAAGTATTTTTTTTTTATTTTTTTAACTTAAGGGATGATGGCGAAGGGTGTTCCGGACCAGATTACACCCTGCAACTTTTTGAGGGTCTCTGCGGGGCACAGAAGAAGCCCCTCAAAAATTTCCCGCGGGGTTATTTGATTGGAAGTATTTTTTTTTATTTTTTTTTAACTTAAGGGATGATGGCGAAGGGTGTTCCGGACCAGAATACCCCCTGAAACTTCTTGAGGGTGTCTGGGGGGCTCAAAAGAAGCCCCTCAAAAATTTCCCGCGGGGTTATTTGATTGAAAGTATTTTTTTTTATTTTTTTTAACTTAAGGGATGATGGTGGAGGGTGTTTCGGACCAGATTACCCCACGCAACTTTTTGAGGTTCTCTGTAGGGCTCAAAAGAAGCCCCTCAAAAATTTCCCGCGGGGTTATTTGATTAGAAATATTTATTTTTATTTTTTTTAACTTAAGGGATGATGGCGAAGGGTGTTTCGGACCAGATTACCCCACGCAACTTTTTGAGGTTCTCTGTAGGGCTCGAATGAAGCCCCTCAGAAATTTCCCGCGGGGTTATTTGATTAGAAATATTTTTTTGCTATTTTTTCAACGTAAGGGATGATGGTGGAGGGTGTTTCGGACCAGATTACCTCACACAACTTTTTGAGGTTCTTTGTAGGGCTCAAAAGAAGCCTCTTAAAAATTTCCCGCGGGGTTATTTGATTGGAAGTATTTTTTTTCATTTTTTTAACTTAAGGGATGATGGCGAAGGGTGTTCCGGACCAGATTACCCCCTGCAACTTTTTGAGGTTCTCTGTAGGGCTCAAAAGAAGCCGCTTAAAAATTTCCGGCGGGGTTATTTGATTGGAAGTATTTTTTTTTTATTTTTTTAACTTAAGGGATGATGGCGAAGGGTGTTCCGGACCAGATTACACCCTGCAACTTTTTGAGGGTCTCTGCGGGGCACAGAAGAAGCCCCTCAAAAATTTCCCGCGGGGTTATTTGATTGGAAGTATTTTTTTTTATTTTTTTTTAACTTAAGGGATGATGGCGAAGGGTGTTCCGGACCAGAATACCCCCTGAAACTTCTTGAGGGTCTCTGCGGGGCACAAAAGAAGCCCCTCAAAAATTTCCCGCGAGGTTATTTGATTGGAAGTATTTTTTAAAATTTTTTTTAACTTAAGGGATAATGGCGAAGGGTGTTCCGGACCAGATTACCCCCTGAAACTTTTTGAGGGTGTCTGGGGGGCTCAAAAAAAGCCCCTCAAAAATTTCCCGCGGGGTTATTTGATTAGAAGTATTTTTTTTTTATTTTTTTAACGTAAGGGATGATGGTGGAGGGTGTTCCAGACCAGATAACCCCCTGCAACTTTTTGAGGTTCTCTGTAGGGCTCAAAAGAAGCCGCTTAAAAATTTCCGGCGGGGTTATTTGATTGGAAGTATTTTTTTTTTATTTTTTTAACTTAAGGGATGATGGCGAAGGGTGTTCCGGACCAGATTACACCCTGCAACTTTTTGAGGGTCTCTGCGGGGCACAGAAGAAGCCCCTCAAAAATTTCCCGCGGGGTTATTTGATTGGAAGTATTTTTTTTTATTTTTTTTTAACTTAAGGGATGATGGCGAAGGGTGTTCCGGACCAGAATACCCCCTGAAACTTCTTGAGGGTGTCTGGGGGGCTCAAAAGAAGCCCCTCAAAAATTTCCCGCGGGGTTATTTGATTGAAAGTATTTTTTTTTATTTTTTTTAACTTAAGGGATGATGGTGGAGGGTGTTTCGGACCAGATTACCCCACGCAACTTTTTGAGGTTCTCTGTAGGGCTCAAAAGAAGCCCCTCAAAAATTTCCTGCGGGGTTATTTGATTAGAAATATTTATTTTTATTTTTTTTAACTTAAGGGATGATGGCGAAGGGTGTTTTGGACCAGATTACCCCACGCAACTTTTTGAGGTTCTCTGTAGGGCTCGAATGAAGCCCCTCAGAAATTTCCCGCGGGGTTATTTGATTAGAAATATTTTTTTGCTATTTTTTCAACGTAAGGGATGATGGTGGAGGGTGTTTCGGACCAGATTACCTCACACAACTTTTTGAGGTTCTTTGTAGGGCTCAAAAGAAGCCTCTTAAAAATTTCCCGCGGGGTTATTTGATTGGAAGTATTTTTTTTCATTTTTTTAACTTAAGGGATGATGGCGAAGGGTGTTCCGGACCAGATTACCCCCTGCAACTTTTTGAGGTTCTCTGTAGGGCTCAAAAGAAGCCGCTTAAAAATTTCCGGCGGGGTTATTCGATTGGAAGTATTTTTTTTTTATTTTTTTAACTTAAGGGATGATGGCGAAGGGTGTTCCGGACCAGATTACCCCCTAAAACTTTTTGAGGTTTTCTGTGGGGCTTAAAAAAAGCCTCTCAAAAATTTCCGGCGGGGTTATTTGATTGGAAGTATTTTTTTTTTATTTTTTTAACTTAAGGGATGATGGTGGGGGTGTTCCAGACCAGATTACCCCCTGAAACTTTTTCAGGGTCTCTGCGGGGCACAAAAGAAGCCCCTCAAAAATTTCTAGCGGGGACATTTGATTCGAACTATTTTTTTTAAATTTTTTTAACTTAAGGGATGATGGCGAAGGGTGTTCCGGACCAGATTACCCCCTGCAACTTTTTGAGGTTCTCTGTAGGGCTCAACAGAAGCCTCTTCAAAATTTCCGGCGGGGTTATTTGATTGGAAGTATTTTTTTTTTATTTTTTTAACTTAAGGGCTGATGGTGGAGGGTGTTCCGGACCAGATTACCCCACGCAACTTTTTGAGGGTCTCTGCGGGGCACAAAAGAATCCCCTCAAAAATTTCCCGCGGGGTTATTTGATTAGAAGTATTTTTTTTTTATTTTTTTAACGTAAGGGATGATGGTGGAGGGTGTTTCGGACCAGATTACCCCACGCAACTTCTTGAGGTTCTCTGTAGGGCTCAAAAGAAGCCTCTCAAAAATTTCCGGCGGGGTTATTTGATTGGAAGTATTTTTTTTTTATATTTTTAACTTAAGGGATGATTGCGAAGGGTGTTCCGGACCAGATTACACCCTGCAATTTTTTGAGGGTCTCTGCGGGGCACAAAAGAAGCCCCTCAAAAATTTTCCGCGGGGTTATTTGATTGGAAGTATTTTTTTTTATTTTTTCATAGGCATGCAATTTCATAGGACTGGACAATAGCCGTCTGCAAATGCTCGACCGCTTGTTCAATTCTACTGGCAATTCTTAGGGTTCCGCAAGATTTCCCCAACCTACTTACTAGCTCCTTCTTATATATGAGCCAGTTCGTAGCTTTAGGGTTCCTAAATGCGCCCCTAGTCCTGCCATTTCTGCTGCCTCTCAACGTAAAGTAAATTCGGCGGCGATCAGAGAGAGACTCTTCTTTGCTCACACGCCAATTTGTAACAGACTGCGCTATCCTGTGTGAGCCCAGCGTTATATCGATCACTTCCTGTCTCCGAGAAGTAACGAAAGTGGGCCTAGATTCTACATTTAGGATCTCTAGGCATGTTGTGGAAAGGTACTCTAGCAGTGTGGAGCCTCTTTCATTTGTGTCCGAGCTACCCCAGACTGAATGGTGTGCATTAGCATCACAACCTATCAGAAGTGGCAGCCCTTTGGACCTGCAGTATTCTACCAAGTCAGTGACCCCCTTGGTAGGTACATTGGCATCTTCATAAGGGAAATAGGCAGAGCCGACGATCAGCTCCGTCCTAGCTCCCTCTATGGAGATTTTCATGGAAGCGACAGCTACATCCCTGGTGTAGAGCTGGAGCAGCTTGAGCGCTGTGTGTTTCTTATTGATGTACAGGCCCTAGGCCCCAGCTCCAAGTCCCCATAGATCAGGCTGCCACTTCCTCTGTCTATCCCGAAGACTTGCCCCTTGTAAACCCAAGGTTCTTGGATTAGGGATACATCTGTCTGCAGCACAGCCAGATCTCTGCTAAGTAATGCTGAGGCCGCTTTGCAGTGTTGCAAGTTCATTTGCGAAAAACAAGTGTGTCCTGCAGTTACAAAATCTGCAGCACTAGCTGTCTTATCGCTCTTATTATAGGAGAAGGTATGGGGAAGAAATGGGGGAGGAGAGGTAGGGGATGATGGGTTGAGTAAGGAAGGGGACCATCTAGTGTCCATCGTCTTCCTCTTTATTGGTCACGGCTGCCACCTCTTTCGATGTGCCGGACGACTGGAGGGTTCCCGCCAGGGCCTGAGCTAGGGTAGCTTGCTAACCTTGTGATGGTGGGATGATGGAAGACCGAGCAGATCAGCTGTGTGATTTACTTGTGATTATGGCTAGTGTGATTAATTCTACTTATTACTAAATTACTACTATAACTATCACTACTTAATTGTACTAAGTATTATTACTATTATTATTCTATTCTACTATTATTACTATGGTCTATTACTTGGACTAATTCTTATATCTATGACTATTACTAAACATAATTACTACTATTACTACCTACTATTGTTCTTAAATAACTATTTTTCTACTACTATGACTACTTATTGTTTGTTTAATTACCATTATGATTTATGTTCTTATACTAAATACTAAAACTATTATTGTGATTACTTAGTACTATGATATCTTATTATAATTGCTTACGACTAATTATTACTAGTTTCTTACTCTAATTACTATGACTACTTATTGTTATTTTGACTTAATTTCTATTGTGATTTATTCTTACACTATTAATACTAAAAACTATTATTACTACTATGATGATTTATTACTACTATTTTTATTACTATGGCTGTGCTTATTATTACTAAGATTTAAGTGACTGAAAATTATGTGATATTATATTTATGCGAGTGTACGATGTGGGAATGTGAATGCGCGACCGAGGAAAATTATTCTAAGTCCCGAGGAGAAAAGTCAAAGGGAAAGGATAAAAACGTGAAAAAAGATTCCGAATGAATCTTTTAAATGATTCAAGAGATTGAAAGAATTGAGAAATAAGGTGAAATATGAGAAATAATATGTGAAAATTTAAATTAACTCTAAGTTTTAATCGCTCATTCTTTTATTTTCTTTCCATTCGCCCGGTTCACCGGCGCTCGCACGGCTAAGTTTTCCGTATTTAGTGTTTACTTAAACACTTAAACACATTCTTCTTTCGTTTTTATATTTTACTTTAAAGAAATTACTTTTTTTTAATTTCCTTTGATTTTGGCAGTTTGGACTTAAAATAATTTTACTGACATGATACTTTCGCGGAAAACGATAGAGGGCGATGGGAATTATTCTGTCCATGTGTACAAAGGATGGGTCAGTTAATAAAACCGGTCATAAAGGCCTGTAAACTCAACTTAGTCTCCAGAGTAGTTGTTTGAGGAAGACCATTCCCGGACAACCCAAGGAAGCTCATTTACCAGGAGTCCGACCGGACCAGGTAAGTGAATCTTTTCACTCTCGAGGGTTAAGGGTCCCCACTCCGAGGCCTTCTGCCAAAGAGTGGTAGGCGAAACTAGTCGAGTAGAGGGGTTTGTAGGAGACCATCCGCTTACCTCTGGGAGGGGAATCCGTGCAGGGCCGACGGGGAAGTCGACCAGATACCCCTGAAGCACCCGGGAGGTGGTAGAACCGCGTTAATTAGTCCGCGTAAATTTTGTGTGTGCGTGTTTGTATGTGTGAGCGACGGGAAAGTCGCTAATAGACCGCGTAACCGTGATTATTATTTAAAATAATAATAAACCGTGATTATTATTTAAAATAATAATAAACCGTGATTATTATTTAAAATAATAATAAACCCTGATTATTATTTAAAATAATAATAAACCGTGATTATTATTTAAATAATAATAAACCGTGATTATAAATAATTAAACCGTGTTTAATTATTAATCATAATTATTGTAGGAGGTAGTAGAACTGGGCTGTAAGCTAAAAATCTCAAGTAAATAATTAATAACTAAAGTTTCTGACGACATTTGTTTTGTTTACGTTCTTTTGATTGTTTAATAAAGTCTGGTTTATTATTTCATGTAAACCTGTGTTTCTTTTGCTTGAAAAACCCCTTTTCTGTAACCCTGGACTCCGGCGAGCTAAACCGAGCAAAAAGGGGTAGCTATTAAGTATAATTTTCTATTCGTTTGTTTTCAAAATCAATTAATTAATAATTCCTCGTGTAAATTAAATTTACCTGGGTTTTACTCGTTACAACTTTTAATTTTCTATTTGTTTGTTTCCACAATTAATTGATACATGTTTAATAAATTCAATTTAACCCAATTTTATTCGTTACAAATTTTGGCGCTCGAACAGGGACTTGACGTGAAATTTCCGAAGTAACGAGTACCGCGAAAGTTTTTGTAGTGGTTTTGCTTAATTTACATTCTTTTCCATGAAGAAGCAACCCGTAACCGGATCCCAAACGTGGGTATGGTCCCTCCGTAAAGACGCACTTTTAAAAGAACTCGAGAAATATCCGGTAAATATCGAACCGCAGGCAACTTTATCCGAGTTAAGATTTCTTTTACGTACGGAATTAAACAAAGTAAAAGCGGCGAACGCGGGTCGTGCGGGACGGTACGACTAACTACTAGTTGATCTCGACCGATCCGAAGCACAACTGGACGAGATGGACGATCAAGACGGGGATATAGCGTTATTTAATTAAATTGTCTCACCGCGTGTGTCGAAATTGTTACCGCCAAGTAGCCATCTTGGCCATGTGTTGCATCTGCATAAAATTGCATTCAATTAATTAAATAAACGGCTTTTAGCAATAAATCTCATCATCAAATAATTCTCACAAACTGTAAATACTGTAAATAAATTGATATATTTATTTTTGCTTAAATTCTCAAGTGTTAAATAAATTTATTCACTAACCGCCAATTCACACATACCAGATCCTCTCATCCTTAAATAATTATTATTAAATATTTATACATTTTATGGTCCTTCGAGCCGGATCGTGTGAATTGGTTGAATAATTTTATTTAAAAAACTTTCTCAGTGCTAAAAGAGTGAAATTAGTTATTGTGAAGTGAAGTGTACAAGATCACTCTCATCTTGCTGCGTATTACACCAAGTTCTCATCTGCTTCTACTGCATAACATCTCAGCGTCTCATCAAGAAGCAGCTCTCATTGTCAGTTCGTTCCTTGTCTCATTTATATTCTCATTTTTTCTGTTTTTTTTTTGTCTCACGTACATATTTTTCAGACATGGCAGCAATCAAGAACCGCATTGCACTTCAACAAGGACGTATTGTCATTTTCACGTTAATTGCAGCATCAGCAGAAGCTGCTGTAATTGACACCATCTCATTACGAGCAGCCAACGCGAAGTTGGACTTGTTCTCTTTGCACTGGGGCAAATTCGTGGAGGACCACGAAAAACTGCTCTCATCCAAGACTGACGTCACCGTCGAACATAAATACTTCACCGACGGGTCTTTTGAAAACGCCCTGAAATTGTTTCAAGGAGCTCAAGACGCATTGTTACATCGCATTCATGAGTTGGAGTCGGCACTACCATCGCAAGGTAGTGCTCTCGCCAACTCTAGTCTCATCGTGCCAGTTGGAAGTAGGCTTAATGTCCCTACTATCCCTGTGCCTAAGTTCTCAGGCAAATATCAGGAGTGGAAACACTTCCACGATATGTTTGTCTCTCTCATCGGGGAAAATACATCTCTCACGTCAGTTGAGAAGATGTATTATCTCAAATCGGCATTGGAGGGTGATGCCGCCCGTCTCATCGCTAACATCAGGGTCACTGGTGACTCTTTCGCATCTGCATGGGACGCTGTTGTACAGCAGTACGACAACAAGCGTCTTCTCATCTCGGCGCAGTTGGAAAAGCTGTTTAGCATAAGACCGGCTGACAGCAACTCTTCCAAGCACCTCAAAGCTATCATCAACACTGCCAACGAGGCAGTGCAGGCTCTCAAGGCACTGGGATCTCCCACTGACCATTGGGACCAGATTCTGGTCCATCTCATCGTCCAAAAGCTGGACATCTCATTAAGGGAGGCTTGGGAAGTGCACCTAGGCACTTCTACGGAGTTCCCAAGCTGCGAAGATCTTCGTACGTTTCTCACCGGTCGCGCTAGAGCTCGTGAAGCCATGGAGTGTGGCGTATCACCTCGCAAGCCTCAGCACGATTCACGTGGCAATCAGGGAAACAAGCCACGCATCTCATCAGCTCAGGTTCATGTAGCTACGCATGGACAGTCTCATCAACCTCCATCTCAGCAATCACAGGTGCAGTCTCATCAAACGCTATGCACCCAGCAGTCTCAGCCTACAAAGTCTCAGCCACCAACAATAAAACACACTCTCTCATTCAAATCGGATTACTGCTCCTGCTGTAAAGGGAATCACTTCATTGTAGGATGTCCGAAATTCCGGGCAATGACGCCTGATGAATTGTTCCAGCTTGCAGCTCATTATCATCTGTGTCGCAATTGCCTTGGCGATCACAGCTTTGAGAACTGCAAAACCAAGGATCGTCGCAAGTGCAAAGAATGCAACAAACCTCATCATTCAATGCTTCATTACTCGCGTCTCATGAAGTTGACTAAGAAGCCACCTCCAGTATCGGCTGAAACGCCTCAGATCTCATCACCACCTGCATCTCAACAAGAATCTCAGCCTCAACCATCTCAACAATAACAATTTTATCATTCTCAAGCAGCAGCTTTCATCTCATCTGCTATTAGCCGTGCTCCAGATCACAAATCAGCGACATCTCGACCGACAGTGCTGTTGGCAACCGCATATGCTCTCATCTCTCATCCATCAGGCTCGTCTCATCGTCTCAGAGTTCTCATTGATCCTGGATCAGAGCTTACTCTGATTTCTCAGGCTGCTGTTCGCACTTGCAGTCTCATCTCTCAGCCTTGCAATATACCATTACAAGGAGTTGGCAACATCTCATCAGGATAAACCTCAGACATGGTCTCATTTACACTGCATTCTACCATCTCATCCGAACAAGCATCTCTCAACGCACATGGAGCTGAAACTGGCGGCCAGCGTAAGACCGCCATATTGAAAAATCCAGGGCCGTACGAAAATCGAGTCCCCGTAAAAAAAAAAATTTTTTAATTTTAATTTCTTGCGAATGGTTGGGAACAAATGTTAATGTTAGAAAAAAATAGCACCGAGATAAATAAAGAACCGGAATTACAGTAGTTTATTACATAAATTATCAACACAAATATTTCGAAATTGAAAAAAAATTACCATAGTCAAGGATTCAAGTAATTATAAAAAAATGAGTACATAATGGAACTCAATGAAATTTTTTAGAAAACATTTGTATTAAGTCTCGAAAATAATACAATTTTAAGTCAGTTGCTAACGATAAAATTTCAGAAAATTGTAAATATTCACGTAGCAGCCTAAATTTTGATTTTTTACGGTTGTGAAAAAAATCGATAGATCGATAAGGCTCTTGGAGGCAACTTGGATGAAATTTTGATAGGACAACGCTTCTGGGAGATAAAATACACGAAAAAATTGCGGAGTGTGCACGTCTCTTAGTATTGTAGCTCCCGGCAGAGCGCGAAAAATCTGAAACTTGGTAGATAACTTCCAGAAGGTATCTCAAAGATATCTCAGGTGAATTTCCGAGGGAGCAAAATTTTTGTAACGCTATAAACTCATGAAATCCCGGAAAATTCCGGAAATTTGAACGTTTCTTAGGATTGCAGTTTCCGGCAAAGCGCGAAAAATCTGAAACTTGGTAGATAACTTCCGGAAGGTATCTCGAAGACATGTCAGATGAATTTTCGAGGGAGCAAAATTTTTGTAACGCTATAAACTCATAAAATCCCGGAAAATGCCGAAAATTTTGACGTTTCTTAGAATTGTAGCTTCTAGCAGAGCGCAAAAAATCTGAAACTTCGTAGAGAACTTTCGGAAGGTATCTCAAAGACATCCCGACCGGATTTTTGAGGGAGCAAAATTTTTATAACGCTATGTACCCGAATAATCCCGAAAAATTGCGAATATTTGGACGTTTCTTAGTATTGCAGTTTCCGGCAGAGCGCGGAAAATCTGAAACTTAGTAGATAACTTCCAGAAGGTATCTCAAAGATATCTCAGGTGAATTTCCGAGGGAGCAAAATTTTTGTAACGCTATAAACTCATGAAATCCCAGAAAATTCCGGAAATTTGAACGTTTCTTAGGATTGCAGTTTCCGGCAAAGCGCGAAAAATCTGAAACTTGGTAGATAACTTCCGGAAGGTATCTTGAAGACATGTCAGATGAATTTTCGAGGGAGCAAAATTTTTGTAACGCTATAAACTCATAAAATCCCGGAAAATGCCGAAAATTTTGACGTTTCTTAGAATTGTAGCTTCTAGCAGAGCGCAAAAAATCTGAAACTTCGTAGAGAACTTTCGGAAGGTATCTCAAAGACATCCCGACCGGATTTTTGAGGGAGCAAAATTTTTATAACGCTATGTACCCGAATAATCCCGAAAAATTGCGAATATTTGGACGTTTCTTAGTATTGCAGTTTCCGGCAGAGCGCGGAAAATCTGAAACTTGGTAGATAACTTCCAGAAGGTATCTCAAAGATATCTCAGGTGAATTTCCGAGGGAGCAAAATTTTTGTAACGCTATAAACTCATGAAATCCCGGAAAATTCCGGAAATTTGAACGTTTCTTAGGATTGTAGCTTCCGGCAGAGCGCGAAAAATCTGAAACTTGGTAGATAACTTCCGGAAGGTATCTCAAAGACATCTCAGATGAATTTTCGAAGGAGCAAAATTTTTGTAACGGTATGTCCCCGAATAATCCCGAAAAATTGAAAAAATTTTTACGTTTCTTAGTATTGTAGCTCCCGGCAGAGCGCGAAAAATCTGAAACTTGGTAGATAACTTCCAGAAGGTATCTCAAAGACATCCCGACCGGATTTCTGAGGGAGCAAAATTTTTATAATGCTATGTACCTGAATAATCCCGGAAAATCCCGAAAATTTGAACGTTTCTTAGGATTGTAGCTTCCGGCAGAGCGCGAAAAATCTGAAACTTGGTAGATAACTTCCGGAAGGTATCTCAAAGACATCTCAGATGAATTTTCGAAGGAGCAAAATTTTTGTAACGGTATGTCCCCGAATAATCCCGAAAAATTGAAAAAATTTTTACGTTTCTTAGTATTGTAGCTCCCGGCAGAGCGCGAAAAATCTGAAACTTGGTAGATAACTTCCAGAAGGTATCTCAAAGACATCCCGACCGGATTTCTGAGGGAGCAAAATTTTTATAATGCTATGTACCTGAATAATCCCGGAAAATCCCGAAAATTTTGACGTTTCTTAGAATTGTAGCTTCTAGCAGAGCGCGAAAAATCTGAAACTTGGTAGATAACTTCCGGAAGGTATCTCAAAGACATCCCGACCGGATTTTTTAGTGTGCAAAATTTTTATAACGCTATGTACCCGAATAATCCCGAAAAATTGCGAATATTTGGTCGTTTCTTAGTATTGCAGTTTCCGGCAGAGCGCGAAAAATCTGAAACTTGGTAGATAACTTCCGGAAGGTATTTCAAAGACATCCCGACCGGATTTTTGAGGGAGCAAAATTTTTATAACGCTATGTACCCGAATAATCCCGAAAAATTGCGAATATTTGCACATTTCTTAGTATTGTAGCTTCCGGCAGAGCACGAAAAATCTGCAACTTGGTAGAGAACTTCTAGGAGGTATCTCAAAGACATCTCGGATGAATTTTCGAGGGAGCAAAATTTTAATAACGCTATGTACTTGAAACATCCCCAAAATTTTCACCTTCCTTACGATTGTAGCTTCTGACAAAGTTGCGAAAAATCTGAAACTTGGTAGGAATTTTCTAGAGGGTATCTGGAGGACTTCGCAGATGAGTTTTTGAGGGATTTAAATTCAATTACGCTATACATCTATAAAATCTCCAAGAAATAGCGAAAGTTTGCACTTTTCTTAGGATTTTAACTCTTGGCCGTCCTCGTAAAATCTGATACTTGCTGGGGCACTTTTAAAAGGTAGATCTTCACGAAATCAATGAAAATTCCTGGATCATATGAAGATAATCAGATATTCAAATAAATCATAGCAAGTTGTGAGATTATGCAAATCACAGGTATCAGATGCAGGACACTTGTTCGATTGCCTATGATATCCAAGAGCTGGAGTCTTTTTTTTTATATTTGAGCTAAAATACTTCCAAAGACAATCAGTTTTTCTGTCTCGTCATATTGGAAATCAGTATGTGTAGGTCGAAACTACGACGATTGAGAAAAGGTCAAATAATTTATGGAACATGCAGCCCAAAATTTTATTATGCTATTATTCTCAAGGAAACCTGTTCGATACACTTTGATATACTTACGGAACATAATGTAAATATTGTAGAAAATGCGTGAAAGGATTCATATCATTTAATCACAACCGAAAAATCTCAAATATTCGAAAATATTTTCGAGCAATTTTTTTTTTTTTCTTTTTTACGTTGTTTTTAAAATAAACGAACCGATCACTACGAATTATTTATTTTTTAATAGAGACCGTGAACATCAGGATCTGATATATATTTTTTTTGAAACATTTAGTATATTGTGTCATGACGTATCTTGGAAGGCCCAAGTAAATGTTTATTTTTTAAAAAATTCTCTATTGATATTCCATACGTGTTTTAGCCGATTTTTCTTATTCTTGCTACAATTCAAACGTTTTATCTCGTTCAGTAAACAATTAGATTTTCGAATTTCATGAGTATGTGGTATATGAGAAATTTAAAGAAAACCAGTAAAAAATCATTTATTTGTCCTTATTTATCTCAGTGTCTGGTTGATCGAATAATCTAAAATTACAAGAAAAATTGACAGCTGTTAAACCCTTTCAATCGTCGCAAGAACCATTTAAATCGGAGAATTAATTTAAAAGTGGTAAAACGTTCACACTCACACACACGCAGTCACGCACACACGCGCGCGCGAGCATCACTCTGTAAATAGTCAGAATAACATCCCTGGACCTGAAAACGCTCACGATTCAAGATAAATCGATTTTCAAATATCGGAGAGAAGCAAATATTTTTCGAATCTCTAAAAAATCGTCGATATTCATAGTGGGAACTTTTCAAAATCCGTCGTCTTTTAGAGTGCTTATAGTGGAACTAAATTTACTCATCACATACTTTTCATAGCTCCAGAAGAATTTAAACTAGTGAAATACACTTAATAACATTTATTGTAGTGTATATTGAAAAAAAGGATATCTTGGCGGAAGAAAAAAGTTTCCACTATGAATTGATAAAAAAAAATTTTTTTATGTCAGAAAAACATTTTTTTAGTGCAAATCTTTCTTATCTCGAAAAAAAATCATTTAGCGCTACGAAAATTTTTTGACGTCCAAGAAATTTTTCGTTCTTAATTTATTATGCTAAAAATTTTTGGGGTCAGTTAAAAGTTTTTACGTGGAGAAATCTTTTCTTTCTGTTTCTAAAATATATTAATATATGTACAAGATATATATATTCTGTATTATATTTTGACTTGCAATACTTAATGGGTCAAGTAACTAAAAGTAAATAAGAATGAAAGGTACGATTTGTACTATTGATTTTTGAAAATAAGAAATTATTTGATTCAATGGAAAATGTTATTTCTTTTGTTATAGTCTAATACTATATAATTCATAACATTATATTACTTTGTAATATAGCTAGGGTTTTTTTTATCGTAGTTATTATGTTTAACTTATTTTTAATTTTAAAAATAAAAAATAAAAAATTCTATTTTTTTTTTAATAATGCAGAACACATTTCTACCGTATTTTTATACGGACTCGGTGGTATTCTCGTGAGAGGTAAATTTATTCCGACTAAATTTCCTTCTTTTTTTTTCGGCGAGGAACTAAAAATTTTATTCCTTATCGCTACGCGGCTGCGATTTTCCGGATATTTGTCAAATACTGTGTCGACGAGCATTCGACAAATGCCTTTACGTGCATAATCCATGTCAGATTGTTCAAATTTCAGTGGTACTGACATACAAATGATGTAAATCCATATGCATACGTGGACTCCACAATTTGAACCATCTTCTTGCGAAGGAGTATCTTCCGCTGCGTATACGGTCCATAAATTCGAAAGCTCGTTCAAAGTGATTTTTGAATATCTTGTAATTAACGACGTTAATTGTTCAACATATACTCTTTTCGGCCTATGATGAAACGAATCGAGATATATAATCGTACAGGATTCAAAGTCTACAACGAAAAGCGTCCAATGCCTGCGATAAACTTCAAGTAATGGAATTATCCAGCACTTATAAGAATGCAACTCATTTTTACAAAGCCAGCTTTTGAATCCATTGCTTAAAGTTTTGTCCATTAAACCACCGGTTAACAGGGTTTCGAGGTAAATAACACTTGCTCCTTGATTTCTTGCCATGTCCACTAAGATACCTCCAAAACCATTGATAATATTATCGGTTATCCATGTGTTTTTTTCTAGTGAACAAAAATCTACTTCGTCTATATCAAATCCCCGTACGCATCTCTTTAATTTTTTATAATTATCGGGATAATCTTTAGTCGTTGAAAACAATTCTCGAGCTCTTTGTAATACTTCATCATCTTCTTTTTGTGATTCAATGTTATTACTTCCGTTTACACTATAATCGTTAATGTAGGAGTTATCATGATCCAATAATTCATTTGTTTTATTTGTGTTTTCCTGTACATTTAGATTACTGTCGACATCAAACAGTGAACGTTCTTCCTCTGATGTATTACCGTCGGGGTCTGAGGCATCTTTTTCGACATCGAAATATTCCACTTCAGTAACTGAGCCAGTATCATCAATTTTTGGGCGTTTTATAATTGTTGGAACCACAAAATGTTTGTTGACCCTTTTTGCTGCTATCTCTTTCTGTCTCAGCCAAAATTCTTCGGCAGTTTCATCATCTCGGTCTTGAGGTTTATTTTTAAAATTACGTTTTTTTCTTTCCGTTTTTAACGTGTACTTGCGCTCTACTAATCTTCCACGCAATAATTTTTCTTGCGTTTGCACAAATCTTGTTGCTGGTACATTTATTTCACCTCCTAAAATATAATTCTTAATTTGATTGTGCCAATTTTCTGCAGGAGCATTAGAGTCTCTTAATATGTTAAACTTTTTTAGTTGGATTCCAGACCAAAGAGCAGCACGTGGGATCCAGAAATTAAAAATATATGATGCAAATTTATACTCTGTACGTTTTTTTATAATGTTGAAATCATCTGGGGGTATGTTTTCTTGTAATCGTTCAACTATTTTTTGTGCCTCTTTATAATAGTAGGATTCTTTTGTCGAACTTGAATCCGCGATATCCAAATCATCGTGTTCGTGAGAAAATTCGAATAAATCTTCCTCTGAAATGTCGTCGGTATTGTTTAACTTTTCTTCATTTTCAAATATGGCTTTAAAATCTGAAACATAGCTGACACACTCCGATCTCTCTTCATCAGATAGAGGAATCACAAATAATTTCCATAACACTTCAAAGATATTGAAAATAGTTTCATTGTCTGGACTGTGAATCAGTATAGATAATAATCTTCTACCTAATTTGCTGTGTTCCTTGCTGAGGGCCAGCTTTTTCATTTGCCGGATACCGGTTTTAATCATATGTGATGAACATATGTGAAGGACTGTCATTTCTTTCAATCGGGTGGAATTTTTATAGACTAAATTTATATAATCAACTAGAGCAATTTTATTCAATGCCAAAGATGACGCTTGCAGCAGTGTCATACTAAAGTCTGTTTCCAGTTTATCTATGACTGGCATTCTGGTTGTTAATAGTTTTGTATGATAGCTAACTTTCGATAAAAAATCTTGCACATGAGGAACCGCATGTGAATCGCTGATGAACTCTGCAATCGGAAACGGTCCTACTTTGTCATTATTATCATTTACGATCATTCCGGGTAAAAGTAATGTATAATAATATACTGACTTTGAAACATCGTCCGGTTTTGCTACTATTCGGCCCGTAGAATCTAGACAGCAAAAAACTTCACCTTTTTTTATTGCAACAAGCTCTTGCAGTTGTTCTTCAGTGTATAAGAGAAGACCAAAGGGCTTAAGAGAAAAACTTTGGATAAAGTTATTGAATACTGATCCTCGCCATTTAGTAGAATATTGTTTTTCTAGCTTAGACATAAAATCTAAAAAATCTTTACTTAAGTCAAATCGTGATCTATCTTCACTAGAAAGCTTTTGTAGCTTATCAATATTTGCAACGTCATTTAAATTCCCATTCTTTATTTTTTCCTCATCTACATTGCTAAGTAATTCCAATTTCTTTTTTAAAGCTGAAGTACTTCGTAAATCGACAGCATATTGTTTTCGTTTATCGCCAGTTAATTTTCGAGCGTGACACTCTTTTGGTAAATGGTTGATTTCCGACTTACGAAAAACATAAACCATGTTAGCGCAAGTTGCATCAAGATTTGTTTCCCAAACAAATTTAAACGCTGTGCATTTAGAATGCTTGCAATGACCATGAACTCGGAGTTGATATCTCGAATCTGCAATGCATTTGCCTTTATGCCAATCTATAATAAGTACACAATTTTTGTAAATTTTGGAAAAATGCGTTTCAAAAGCATCAGTCCAACCGGTTGTTAATCTCTTGGTATTTCTCGACAGGAATTGTTGGCTAAATGATATAGGTATTTCAAAAGGACAATCTTGATGCATCCATGACTCAGATAATTTAACTGTTACATCTTTATTGGCTGTCACTGTGAATGAGTTTGAAGATTTATCATTATTATCTATTGAATTATTGTTGTTGATATTTGAAGTATCATTATCTGTTGAATTTTTCTCATCAATTTGTATAGATTTATTGGGTTCAATTGGAATGCTGGAATTAAATTTTGGAAATTCATCTACATAAGTTTGTTCTGGGGACTTTTCTTCAGAAACATCATGAAATGCATCAACATCATCGTAACAAAATTCACTTAATACTTCTTGATTTAAACTGTCTAAAATATCGTTCGAAGGCTCATCAGGCAACTCAGGTTGGAAGTCAATGAAAGGGATTTCCGGAGATGCATGAGAGATTTTAAATGAAATGTCGGTAGCTATATCAGTTGAAAAATCATCAATTTTTGACGGAGTTGTATTTTTGGCAACTTGAGATTGTACTAGTTTCAAAATATCCTCTTTATTTCGTTTATATCGGTAATAAAACGTTCGAACCCACGTTTTAATGATTTTTTCAGTTCTTCCATTTAAAATTTTTTGGCTAATTTTAAACCATACTGAAGTGTTTACTTTGTAAGATGCTGGAAATAACGAATCTGTAAATTCATCTAAACTATCAAAGTTTGACTCAGTAAAGCATGCAAAGATTGCATGAGCAATATCTTGATTTGTAAAATCCATTGTAATTGTTAATAAAAATGGTCCAATAGAAGAAAATGAAAAAATATAGTTAAATAAAAATTTATAAATAAGTAATATAGTAAATTACTCTGTAAGAAAAAACTTGTTAATTTTATAGCTAAAGATAAATATTACAGCTAAAGAAACAAAAGTTATAATATACAATATTCAATTAATCATTAACTATGAGATATTGTTAATAATAAAATAAATAATGAAAATTATAAATGCGAAATGGACATCGCTAAGAACAGAATTACTAATTATCTTTCCTATGTCTATTATTAATAAATATAATTTTTTTTTAAATATAACGCTATAGAAATTTTACATTGTTGTTTACATTGTCTTCATTACAAAGAGTTATTATATATTACATTATATATAAAAAAGCAATCTCCATACATCACAAAAAAAATAATGAATTGCGATCTTTTAATCTTTCAATAAAATGTTTTTAACGCACTACTTTACTAAATTAAACAAAAAAACTTATTCAAATCATTTGTACATAAAAATAGAAAATAAGTTTTAAAAGTAAATTATTTAGATAAACAAAATGCCATGAAAAAATTTTGTAGTTAAAGCATAAAAATTAAAAAACATCGGAATAAAAATAAAAAGTTTCGTTCACAAAGTAAAAAATTTAACTAACATAACACTTTTAACGTATTTCCACTTTTATATATAGTTACCACAAACAGAGAGAAGATGAATAAATATTAAAAAGAGAAATCAAAGTATTTTAATAATTATAGATCATGCCATAAATCTGTTACACCACTTGTAAACTCAGTACAACAAAAAATTAAAAAATAAAACGGTAGACAATAAATTCAGATTGAACCACACCAAAAATATTAACACTTGATATTAATGATATTAACAATCAACTGTCACAGTAGTCATTATTGAAAAAAAAAGAACAATAGGATTGATAACTCTTTGAAACAAACAATTCAATGTTTACCATATATTTAGATACTTAGTGACCGGAATAAAAATATTGAGACGTTGAGACAATGGAAGACCGAGTTTTAGAGAACTGCGCTTGCGTAGTCGTTATGGTGGGAGACGGTAGTCGGCAGCTTCGCTCCACACGGTATTCGACACTCAACAAAGACAGACAAGCTTACGTTTCGTGTGCTCGCTACTTAGGTTTGAACTAAATGTTTTCCTTCTTTTTTTTTTTTTTTTTTTTTTTTTATCCAGCTAAAATCTTTCGAAAGACGCGGTAGCATGCCTCCACTTGAAAATAAACTGTAAATAACCACTGTGTTCTCATATAACATCCTAACAACCATCTTTACACTTTTCTTTTATTAGAGTCTAGTAATCAATGATTCGCATCAATTTATAGTATATTTTATATAAATCTAACTGTTGTATTTATCCTCATGACGAAACTTAAAAAAAATTTTACTATTTTCTATCTTAGCTAGTCTAGTAGGTACCCAATTACTATTTTGTTGAAAAGTTGATGTATGTATTAATATATATATGTATATATATATATATATATATATATATTAATATATATATATACATATAAGGGTGTCCCAAAAAAAAAAACAAATATTCTTTTTTTAACGTTTTATGGGCTCATAAGTAACTTTATACTATAAAAAAATCCTCGCCGAATTTTTGCCAGATATCTTTGAATTTGAGCTATCACAAAGAAGGGTCCCCCTGTCCCAAATAAAATACACGAGAAAATTTTTTATTTCAGTTTTTTTGTTATTACTGAAAAACTTTTTTTTTTTTTTTTCAAATTTCAGCCACTGTAGATTTGTAGGAATTTCAATTTTCTACAAGTAACGAGGCCTCAAAGATCAACAAAAATTTAATTTTCTCAGTGTTTTATTTTTTTTAATTATTTTTTATATTTATTCTATTAAAAAATTTTTTATCAAATTCTGGGCTTTAAATGTCAACGAAAATTGAACTTCACCTCTTAAGTAAACATCAGCTCTTAAAAAAATCCTTTTCTGTTTGATTTTAAGAGCTTGACATTAAGATGGGAATAACTTGAAAATTATGCGGAATCCGAAAAAACTTTATCAGAGATAATTTGTAGGAATTTAAATTGCCTACAAAAAAGATCCTATGGCATTTTGTGATAAATTTGATCGTTTCGCTAGAAAAGTAAAAAAATCTCGTAATTCACTATAACTCAACTCTGAGCTCCAATAACTTTTGAACAGATAGATTTATCAAAAAATGATAAGAGACTTTTTTTGTAGCGTGTTAAATTTCCTACAAACTATATCCTGGGCTTATCTGTATAGTGTTAACTGTTGAATTTTTTTTCCCCATCTTATTTAAATAGAAAATCAAAAATCACGGAGCGGCACCATTTAACGTTAATATGAAGAGCTTAAACTTTATCAGAATTTTTCTTTCATCATTTTCAACCATGTTTTTACGTATCTAAAGAAAAAAAAATAGATTTTTTTTTGGCCCACCCTCGGATATATATATTAGACTGGGCCAAAAAATTCGACTATTTTTTTTTTCTTTCGATACTGTGAAAATATTATTCCTGACGACCAAAAAAAATTATTGTGCAAGTTTGAGCCCTTAATATTGATATTAAGAGGTGTATCGTTACAAATATTCGTTTTTTGAAAGAAATTTCATTTTTTATCCAAGAATCGTAAATCGTCTATCTGAAAAATTTGAGCAATGCATATTCTTAAAGGAAATTGAATTCCCTACAAAAAATCTCTCTTAGTAAATTGACGTAAAATGAGCCGTTTCTTTGTAACCGTGCCTTAAAGATTGATTTGTTTTTTGAATTCTTTGTTTTTATTTTGGATTTTTGTAACTACTAGAAATATTAAAATTTTTCCTAGTCAAGATACATTTTTTTAAAGGAAATTCAATGCTCTTCAAAAAAGGTCTCTTAACATTTTTTGCTAAATTCACTCCTTCGAAAGTTATTCAAGGTTGAAGTTGAGTTAAAATGACTTAAATAACCTGAATAACTTTCGAAGGAGTGAATTTAGCAAAAAATGTTAAGAAACCATTTTTGTAGAGCATTAAATTTCCTTCAAAAATATGTATCTTGACTAAAAAAAATTTTAATATTTCTAGTAGTTACAAAAATCCAAAATAAAAACAAAGAATTCAAAAAACAAATCAATATTTAAGGCATGGTTACAAGGAAACGGCTGGTTTTACGTCAATTTACTAAGAGAGATTTTTTGTAGGGAATTCAATTTCCTTTAAGAATATGCATTGCTCAAATTTTTCAGATAGACGATTTACGATTCTTGGGTAAAAAATGAAATTTCTTTCAAAAAACGAATATTTGTAACGATACACCTCTTAATATCAATATTAAGGGCTCAAACTTGCACAATAATTTTTTTTGGTCGTCAGGAATAATATTTTCACAGTATCGGAAGAAAAAAAAAATAGTCGATTTTTTTGGCCCAGTCTAATATATATATATATATTTTACAGTGTATCAAAAATAATTTTTTTTTTTTAAGTCTCAACGTCTCAAAAGTTTCTTTGGAACCTAAAAAAAATCCTCCTAAACAATCAGCACGATATCTCAAAAATTCCACGGAGAGAAATGTCAAGTAAATATGTCTATGCAGCACAGTAATAATAACATTACTCTATAGTTTGTGTATAAGAGCGGCAGGACACAAACTATAGAGTAATGTAAATATTCCTGTGCTGCATAGGTATATTCACTTGATATTTTTCTCTGTGTGCGCTGACGCCTGACAATTTTCCCATTAAAAATACACGTAGAATTTTATTTATTTTTCCTCTAAAAATTGAAAAAAAAAAATTTTTTTTTTCAATTTCGATTTCTATACTTTTATAGAAAATAAAATTATCTACAAAAATTTTCTGAGTAGTCATACTCGTAACTATAATAAAAAAAAAAGAAACAACTTTCAAAAGTTCATGAAAAAAAAAATTTCTTTGTGTAATTACGATTTTTACTTATTTGCTGTTTAGCTGATGGTATTGCACGACTCATGATGCGAAGCATCAGAGAGTGCTTTACGATCGAAAAATTTTTTTCGCCTCACTTCGGCAACTATTTCAATTATTATACTTTTGTTGATTCACGGAATTAAGATATGTTGCACACCATTTTTAAGATAATTTAATGGAGATTAATTCCATACTTTTCAAAAATTTATTTACTTTAATAAAAACCGAAAAAACATCAAAATAGTTTAAAAAAATTTCCTGTCCGTCAAGTATGAATCCCGTATACACGATAACTTGCGAAAAAATCCAGTAATTGAATCAAATTTTTTTTTTAAAAATTCTTTGAAAGATTTGTAGATCCCCTATTGAAAATGGCTAGGTAACTCAGTGTCGTTTAATTACAATTAATGAAAGAATAAAAAGGTTGTATAACTATACATATATATATCTATGTAAAATTAACATGGATGGTGATATATCTGTACATTATACGTACATTTATTCCACCAGAGGCGCTTGCACATTACCGTCCTAGTACAGCTGTTTTTTTTTTGTGTTATTGCTAATTGGTAAGCCTGAATTTTTCAATTCAATTTTTTTTTTTATTTGTTTTTATTTACATATATTTTTTTTTGTTATTAATCGAGATATTTTGAGAAAATTCTTTTATAATTATAAAAAATTACTAATATAATTAAAAAAAAAACAACAAATTTTAATGACAGAAAATTGTATATATTTTAAATTTATTCGTGCTTCCCGCCATTTTTTTATTATTATTTTATTATTTCATAATAAATGAGCATTATGAGTCGTGCACTTTTGGATTTTCCAAATTTTTTTTTTGTTTTAATTTGAATTTGCAATCTATAATAGCAAATCTATTTTATCTGCTAATTGACACAGATAAAAAAAAAATTAACCACAACGATTTAAAATAATTTTATACCTCAGTAATTTTTTTTTTGTTTTACTTTACAAGCACGATAAATGATAATTTTTTTGCAGAAAAATAAATTTCCTGTAAAAGATTGTAAATTAAAATTAGAAACAAAAATACCACCAATTTGATAACGAATAAATAAATAACAATAATTACAGGAAAAACTATACGAGGGAAAGTAGAATATTCCGACCAACGTGTGAAATTGCTTACCCAAGTTGATGGCGAGGATGGCAATCACGCCGATTGAGACGTCCTATTTTTTTTCGTGGTGTATAGGGTAAGAGTACCAGTACCCAGCCCCAAACCAGTAGCCACTCAAGCCCCAAACCAGTAGCCAGTCACCTCATGTTAAATTATATCTATATATATTTTGAGCCAATGTTAAAGTATAAGCCCGGCTGGCTACTGGTTAGGGGCTGGGTACTGGTGCTCTTACCCTATATAATTTATCGACAGATCTGCAACTGAAAATTTAAAATTTTGCCTCCGTTTAAAAGGAAGAAAGTCAACCGTTTCTTTTATGAGAAAACAAATGATAGTCTACTGTCCCTACTACTAAGCATTTTCGGTAAAAAATTCTAACCAGCTGAATTTGGTGTATTTTATGTAAAAAAAAAAAAAAATGAGGAATTCAATAGTGCAATTTGCACATCGATTAGAAGGACACATCTTTTTGCAATTCGCAACGATTTGTTAAAATTAGAGTTTGGCCAGACTTAAATCGAGATTTATTTAAATCTAGAAGAAAAGAATTGCTCAAAAGCTTTTTTTTTCCAACGCCCAATAATTGTTTAATATGAAACAATTACTTTTTTTTTTAAATGTATAAAAGTAAAGCCGAAAAACTTGATTAATTTACAACAAATAATACTAACAGCTGATAGAATTACTGACGTAGTACGTGCAGTTCTGAGTGACTGGCGGTAATGCGCGCGCAGCTCTCTTGTTTAAAATACTAGACTTAAGATGCTCGCTTCGCTCGCCTTCATTCTTTCAAAAATCCCGCCACTATCTCAGTCGACCAATCGACAACCGAATAAAATAGTCACAGAAGTGACATAAAACGATACGACATCCGGTCATCAACTTTTTAGAAGAGGATTAACCAAGGTGACATATTGTATAGAAAATAATAAAATAGGCGAACAATAATTATTTAATATTCAATTCAATTATTAACATTAAATATTTATTGTTTAGTTATTTTGTTATTTTCTGTATAATATGTCACCACTGCTAATATTTTAAACAGGAGAGTTGCGCGCGCATTACCGCCAGTCACTCAGAACTGCGCGTACCGCGTCAGTAAGTCTACCAGCTGTTATAGTATTAGTTGTTATAAATTAATCAATTTTTTCAGCTTTTATTTTATACATTTTAATAGAAAAATTAATTGTTTCATATTAAACAATTATTGGGCTATGCCCCAAATTTTTTTAATTTTCAACAGACGCGGCATGTTAAGACTAAAAACATGATAAGGGATTACAAAGAAGTAAAACAAGTAAGGAACACTGAGAATATAAACTCATTTTTCTCAATGGGCATTAAATTTCAATACCTGAAGCGGTGTGAAAATAATGCCGCCACCGGTATGACTATTCTTTACTGGTGTTAAAAAAATTTCTTCGTGTTGAAACATTTTACTATATGAATATTTTTACTTGCTCAATTTTTTTTTCTTTGTGGAGCAGAGGCCCCCCTCCAAAAAATGATAATTTTTTCATTTTTTATTGTTTCCGTCATTAAGAAAGTTTTCTTTTCTCTTGACAACTATTTTTGGTTTGATAATACTGAAAAAAAAATTTTGAGTTGTAATAAATCGTTCCCCCTCGATTAGTTTAATTACTAATCGTTATTTAATAAAAAAAAAACAATTTTATATTTATTATTTGTCATTATTTTAAATCCAAAAAACGTGTTTTTTGATTTTTTTCAATTACAGATTTTTTTGCATTATTTAAAAAATTTTATCAATTAAAAACTAAAATATTATTTTCGAATAGTTTTAGTGACCAAATTCGGCCCAGTTATAGAAAATCAGCAGAAAAGAAGATTAAAATCCTTTATATTAATATATTAAATTTTTTTTAATTTGACGATAAAAATATAAAAGAATCAGTTTTTCAGAATTTTCGGCTGGTCCATTTTGCCCTAGGTGTTATGGGTAGGGCTGAAAACGCGTAAATATATTAAGTTTTTTTTAATTTGACGATAAAAATTTGAAATAATCATATTTTTAGAATTTTCGGCTGGTCCATTTTGCCCCAAGTGTCATGCGTAGGGCTAAAAATGCGCAAATGTATTGAATTTATAGTAATTAGACGAAAAAAAAAGAAAACTTTTTTTTTTTTTAATTTTGGGGATATCCCGTTTTGCCTATCCTACGCCCCCCCCCCCCCCCCCGACCTTATATATATATATATACATATATATGATATGTGTCTTTTTCCCACAATAGTAACTACAATTCTACATTGATCTTGATAAAACTTCGTGTAGTTATTTTTTAGTTAAAAAGCTCGATTCAGTTTGAAGATAAGATAAATCTTCTTGAAAGTTGAGGTTATGATCGCTTGAAATTTTCGGAATAATCGACTATTGTTGATATATCATAAAACAATTCTTAAAAATTTATCAAAGAAATCGTTGTTTTATAATTTATTTTTAATCATCATAACTGCCCACACAAACACACACGCACACACGCACACACACACACACACACACACACACACACACACACACACACACACACACGAAGTAACGCTCGTAGCCATTTATGTACGCACGCACAGAGAGACGCACTCGACACTCTCTCGCAGATACGCGTGCAATAGTCTAACATGACTTGATGTACACGTGTCCGGGGCCCCTATGACTACGTTTCGGCCCTGTGAATTTCAGCTGAGCCGCCAGCCGGTGGCCGCCAATTTCAGCTCCATTCAACGCACATATTCTCAAGAATATCACAGCGCAGATTCCATCAGTCTCAATCTCACCAATGCTTTGGTCTCATATTCAAGATCTAGAACTCGCCGACCCAGACTTCTACAAATCTGGCAAAATTGACCTTCTCATCGGCGCAGATTTCTACGGTCATATCATACGACCAGGTCTCAGATCAGGAAGTTCATCAGAACCGATTGCAATGAAAATCATACTCGGTTGGACTATCCTGGGTTCTGTTCATCAACAATCTCATAATTTACCTAGCTTGTCTCATCATCTCATCTCAAATTCTCAACTGCACGACTCTCTCACAAAGTTCTGGGAACTTGAAGAAGTTCCAGAGTCCTGCAATGAAACTCTCACCGTCGAGGAAGCTGAATGTGAAGCTCACTTCCTAGCAACGCATTCTTGTGACGCATCAGGACGATATATGGTCCGTTTACCATTCAAATCGTCATCTCATAAGCTAGGTGAATCTCGTCATATTGCGCAACGCTGTCTCAATCGTCTCATCAAGCGACTTTCTCAGGACTCTGAACTGCAGAGTCAATACAACGCATTTCTCACCGAGTATGAAGCACTCGGACACATGCAGCGAGTCTCATCTTCATCGCCTAAACCATCTCAAGTATATTATTTACCTCATCATGGCGTCGTTCGTGCAGACAGCGAAACGACCAAATTGAGAGTCGTCTTCAACGGTTCAAGCAAAACATCATCATCCAGTTCTCTCAATGATCATCTGCATATCGGCCTAAGTTTGCAATCAAAGATCTGTGATGTACTTTTATATCTCAGAAGTCACAGATACATCTTCTTGACGGACATCGTGAAGATGTTTCGTCAAATTCTCGTTCATCCTGATGACAGGAATTATTAACGCATTCTCTGGACTAAGAATGGTCTCACCGTGGCTTATCAACTCAACACTGTCACGTATGGCACTCGACCAGCACCATATCTCGCTGGCCGAGCTCTCAAATAACTTCTCATCGATGAAGGGTCTCAATATCCACTAGCAGTGGAACCTTTCCAGAAAGGTAGCTACGTCGACGACATCGGCGGTGGTGCCGACAATCTCAGCGATCTCAACGACATTGCAAATCATGTCGAAGCACTCTGCAACTTAGGTTGCTTTCCATTAGCTAAATGGAAGAGCAATCATCCTGGGTTTAGCAAAATCTCATCATCACTCAGTCCAGAAGATTCTCATTCATTCTCAGATACTCTCTCAAAAATCTTGGGCCTCTTATGGAACTGTCAAGAAGATGTTCTCACCTTTACTGGCAAAACTTCTCAGACTCTCAGCATAACCAAGCGCACCATCACCTCAGAGGCTGCTCAATTATTTGACCCTCTAGGTTTAATCTCACCAGTCATAGTCAAGGCAAAAATTCTCATCCAGGACCTTTGGCTACAAAAGGTCGACTGGGACGACACACTCTCACCAGAAATAGTTCACCGATGGAAGACGTTCCGCGATGAACTACCTCAACTTTCTCAGCTCAGAATTCCTCGATGGATCAATCTCATCCCAAATTCATCAAGCATCGAGATTCATGGGTTTTCTGACGCATCTCAGGCTGCAATGTCTGCAGTACTATATCTCAGAGTCCGTCAACCTGGCGAACAGACTCTTATTTCTCTCATCTGCTCAAAAACTAAGGTCTCACCCCTCAAACGTCTCACAATTCCTCGACTTGAACTCTCAGCTGCATTATTGCTCTCAAAACTTGCATCTCATGTCTCATCAACGCTTCAACTATCTCATGTTCCGACCTATCTTTGGACTGATTCATCCACAACACTAGCTTGGGTGTCCAGTGAACCTACCAAGTGGAAGGAATTCGTAAAAAATCGCGTTGAAGCGATTCAGCAGCATTCTCCAGATGCACGATGGAAATACATCTCAGGGAAGCAGAATCCTGCTGATTGTGCTTCCAGGGGTCTCACAGCGTCTCAACTCATCAATCATCAGCTATGGTGGTCAGGACCCAGCTGTCTAGCTGATCCACCCACCCAATGGCCATCTCATCAATTTCTCAGTTCATCACCAGATGAAACAGAGCAAGTAAGCTCAGAAATGCGACCTTGCAAGTCTCATGTCTCAACTAGTCCACCTCTCATGCCACTCTCATCTCTCATTCACTCTTGGACTACTGTCACATCTCTACTACGTCGCACAGCAACAGTATTTCGAGCAATCTCATGTTTCAAGAAAATACCTTGTTCAAAAATCAGCATCTCACCTCTCACGCCTGCTGAACTTCAAACAGCTTTAATTCATTGGATTAAATCTACTCAGCAAGAATATTTCTCATCAGAAATTGCATCACTATCTCAAGGCACAGCTCTCAGAAAATCTCATTGCTTCACCAGACTAACTGCATTCATCGATCAAGCTGGCATCATCAGAGTCGGTGGACGGCTGCAGAATTCACCACTGGATTCTGACAGCAAGCATCCAGTGATCCTTCCAAAGGATTGTACGCTCTCACGTCTCATCATCGCAGATTCTCATCTTCGCACACTGCATGGAGGTACCCAACTCACATTATCTCATGTTCGAAAGAAGTGTTGGATAATTGGGAGACGAGCCCCAATTAAAAACTTCATTCATCGCTGTCTCATCTGCGTGCGCATGCGGGGAGTCAGATCTCAGCAACTCATCGGTCAACTACCATCTCATCGGGTTTCACCTTCTCTCGTCTTCGAGAACACTGGAGTTGACTACGCAGGCCCAGTGTCTCTGAAGATTTTTCAAGGACGCGGTACCAGATGCTACAAAGGCTGGATCGCTGTCTTTGTCTGTCTCTCAACATCAGCCGTTCATCTGGAGGTTGTCACTGACTACTCCAGTGAAGGTTTTCTCAAGGCATTCCGCCGTTTCACTAGTCGACGGGGAATTCGCCGCACACTTCGGAGTGATTGTGGAACAAACTTCAAGGGTGCTGATCTCATTCTCAAGCAACTTCTCACCGGCGCTCTCAAGGAATCATCTCATCTACAGCAGCATCTCGCCAATGACGGAACCTAGTGGTCATTTAATCCACCTGGGGTTCCTCATATGGGCGGAAAATGGGCGGTATGGCCCAAAAATGGCCCAAAATGGTCCAAAAATAGGCCGGGCAAGCAAACACCGGCCTCTACGTGGCTACCACCACAAGTACTGAAAGGGAAACCAACAGGTGTCACTGCCGATCCAGAGGGACATTATTAATATTATTTGAGAAAAGAAAAGAGTGGTAGTCTCTGAGAGCCCACTCAAGTATCCAAGGGTTCTGGATAAAGCTAAAGACAAAGACAAAGATAAACATAAACAGGGGTATAAAATACCTCAAAAATATGCCTGTATGTGTGTGCGTGCTCGTATGCGCGTACCTTGGTGCAAGTGTGCCAAGGAGGTGGATCAGGCGTCGGGTCGCTTACTTCGTCTAAGTGACTTATGACTGTCGGGTACTAATCCTTGAGCACACAATTATGACTAAAGAACAGCCAAAGAGAAGTACAAGAAGTACGAATGTACAAAAGTACATAAACATAAAAAGCTGAACGAATGCCCTCATACCCTAGAGTAGCTCGAAGCTGGTGGACTGAATGGCCAAACTGGCTGAGAGCAAAGTGCTCCAACGGAAAAGGTCCGAGAAACTCAGACATCAAGCTGTAGTTTAACCTCGAGGTCAGGGACTTCGGTTCTCACTACTTACGGGGCGATGGTTCGGAGAGTCCGGGGCTATGATCACTTATGGTTAAACCCATGAGTGGACGGCTACGCGGGCTGGTAACTTAGCTGATATAGGTTTCAAAGACTGAAGTACAAGCCGGGGTTCCTGAGAGTACAAGTTCATGCTAGATCTGAGATGTAAAAGAGTATAAAACTCTTAGAGGGCAAAATAACTCTCCCCAATAAGACCGAGGGGCAAAAGAATTGATACACCGGGGTGTGTGGGTGCGGGTGCGTGCGCACGTATGGGTTAATAAATGATCTATGATCATCTAAATTTGGCGAATTTGGCAAAAACTTTTCAAACCATATATATATATATATATATATATATGTTCCTCAAAAAGATGACTTTGATTGGTTATCAAAGTGAAGTGTAGTCCGATCTTGTGGGCTAAGGCGCTACACAAGCCTGAGTGGCTACACATGAATACTACGGGTCGTGAACTCAAAGCAAGTTGCACGGAACTGTGAAAGTATTCATTAAAGGCGAAAAACGCCTCTCAGCCGTCCCAAAATCTCTTCCTTAGAAAGAACAACCTTAGAGTTGAAGGGAGAGACAAGGGTCAGGTAAGGCACTCTACTTCATTACTACCACGCAAATAATTCTGGTGGAAGTGACTTGGGAGAAACAGCGCATGTCTACTTCGGATGCTATTAATAGGCCGCCCTTCTCTGAAATTGGACATGTTATAATTTGTACTTGTACAACGCTGTGGACCCTTGTTACGGAAACTCCGAGCAGGTAGTAATGTTGTAGAGTGTAGCAGCCTATGTGCGAGTATGTTCTAGTGGGGCAGAACAGAAAGCACATCGGCTTGGGTAGGTAGCCCAACGCTGCCAACCCTAAAAGTGATGCCAATCACTCGAATCTATGGAAAAACTTGAATGATTGTTGATAATATTTAAAAGTGATAAGGCCTGCTCCCTCCGGGGGCGGGCTTTTCACTTTAATCAATTTGAATGATTGTTGATTATATACAAAAAGTGTTAGGCCCGCTCCCTTCTGGGAGGCGGGCTTTTCACTTTAATCGATTTTGAGTATATGTGAACTAATTGTCTTATGGTCCCTGGACCTGAGGCAATTTTTTTCACTTTAATCGATTTTTTTGAATGCAATGATAGTCAAAATGCTATTATATGTCGACAGTGGACTGACACCACCGCAAATAGGCCCAGGCCCTGCAAAAATTTTTGATTATCATAAAATTGCGAAAGCAATACGTATGAAATTTTCGTGCGAAAAAGCGGTTAAGTGTCAGCTCCCAGACAAACCTAACACCTATCCTTCCCCCTCCAAAACACTAATTACGCTTTTTCTCTTTCACAGATGGCAGCAGCAACACAAATAATAACTTTTCTCCATGCAGGTACAACAAAGAGTTTAGCGACTCAAATAGCGAAACAAACAAACATGGCAATTCTTCCTCTTGAAAAATTATCCGCACCAATGGGCCGGCGTTCGGATTGTGCGGGACCGGCCCTCAAGGGGGAGGAGGGTCATGGCAATAATACGCCTCAAGAGACCACGACAACAGCAGCATCTTCAACGACGACCATCACTACGCTCGTTCGAAGGAGTGCCAGAGTGGCAAACCGTGTTGTTACTGCTAATTTGATCGCTAAGCCCCCTGGTACCCCCGTTAATCGTCGGCACGAGAATCGGGTTACGCGGACGCGCGCGGGTAAAATCACGCGACCAATTGATTTAGAAAACGCGAAACGGGACACACTTAAAACAGATTCTTTAACATTAGACGGTACAAATTGTTCGCGGGGCACAAGCCGACGTTTGTGTCCGGGGTCGAGTAACTTTGCCCACGGTGGGCCCGTAACAGAAGGTAAAACAGTAGAAGAAGGGCTCGGTACGCGAAACGAAATTTCACCCCCCCCAAAATCCGACAATAAGAGAAGGAGGAGAAAGAGGTTTTGACGCGGATGGTCTTCGAGTCTTGCAGGTGAACTTGCAAAACGATAAGGCGGGAACACTGGAGACAAGTGCCTTGTGGGAGGAGAAACGTATTGATGTCCTCCTTCTGCAAGAGCCATACGCAGCAGCAATTAACAAATGTTTCACAATACCTGGTTTTGGCGGCAACATAAAAGTTGCTGCCACAACTGGAGAAAGGCCATTTGCGGCCATTTGCTTAATGAATCCAAAATACCGAATGATTCCAATTGCTCAACTAAGTACTTCGCACTGCGTATGCGCTCACATCGAGGGTCCAGGCACTTCTTTCTACGTGGTATCGTCATACTTCCAGTGTCGCGACAACATAGAAACTCACATCACGCAATTAGAAAAGGTAGCTCAGGCACTAAGGGGAAAAAGGGTATTATTTGGGATGGACGCGAACGCCAGATCTACTAGATGGGGCCCAGAAACAAATGAAAAGGGAGAAAAACTAGAGGATTTTATTGACGATTATGGGTTGGAGATTTTAAACATTAAAAGGGAGGGACCAACTTACTCATCAACCACAGAGGAATCATACATAGACGTTACCCTAGCTACCCCAAAACTTGCATGGTACGTAAAAAACTGGTCCATCAAACGCGAGTGGGTGCAAAGTACTGACCATTATGCGATCGAAATCACCCTAGGAATTCCAAGAGAACGGGAGGGTCTCGACGGGGCGGATCCTCAGCGGTTCAACCTTGCGTTGGCTGACTGGGAAAAGTTCCACGAGAAACTACCGGAACTCGCAAGAGAGAATCTTGACGGCCTAGCACTGGAAACGATCGAGGACGTGGAAAAGTATGCCGATGCACTCACTACAGCCATAATAGAATCATGTAAATTTGCTATCCCAAAGAAGAAACTGCACAAGAAGTCATACCCGTGGTGGACCAGGGATCTAATAAGGGAAAAGAGAGAAGTGTATAAAGCCAGAAGGAGATACTAGAGAGAGGAGGAGAAAGACAGGAAGACAGAACTTAAATGGACATACTTGACGCTTTGCAAGACATACTCAAAACACGTTAAAAGACAGAGAGAAAACAGCTGGCGAGAGTTTGTCACGTCGAACGGTAACAAGGAGCACTGGGGCATCGTTTACAAGCTCCAGGCAGATAAACACCGAGTTAACAGAGTGCTCACCACACTCCGGCGTGACGGACGATCCACAGAAAGTTTCAGGGACACAGCTAGCTGCTTTCTCAACACACACATTGTTGACGACAAACCAGAGGAACAAACGGAGGAGCAGAAAGCAACCCGAGTAAATTCACAAACACCACCAGACACCACGGACGCTGACTTATTCACCCCGCGCGAACTAGACAGAATTTTAAAGACCCTTAAAAACAAAAAAGCACCCGGGCCAGATTTAGTAGAGAATGAGGTAGTCAAAAGAGCAGCAGTAATTTTATCAGGAGAGTTTTTAGATTTATATAATAGATGCTTAGAACTAGGAGTTTTCCCAAGCGCATGGAAAGAGGGTGGGATTATCATGCTCCTTAAGAGCAGTGACAAAGACGCGAGTGACTCCAAATCATATAGACCAATTTGCTTACTATCGGTAATCGGGAAGGTATTTGAGAGGCTGATTAAGTCGAGACTCACCACCACAGTCTTAGCTAGGGATAATATCTCCAGTCAACAGTTTGGCTTTATGGCCAAAAGGTCGACTGAAGATGCAATCGTTGAGATGCGCCGCTTGTTAGATTCGACAACAGAGAATCTGGCAATCGGACTTCTCTTCGATATTTCTGGCGCCTTTGACAACGTGTGGTGGCCGCGAGTACTCGAGGGTTTGAAGAAGCGGGAATGCCCCAAAAACGTTTACAGGGTGGTTCAAAGTTACTTTGAGGATAGGACAGTCTCACTGTCATGGGGATTCGGGAAAGAATACAAAAAGCCAACAAGAGGATGTCCACAGGGATCAGTTTTAAGGCCTTTATTTTGGAACATTATGTTCGATGATCTGCTTAAAGAATTAGAGTCAACAGAACACGGGAGTAAATTTGTAGCATATGCTGACGACCTCCTCGTCATCATAGAAGGCACTTCACGTGCGGACATTGAAAGAAAGGGGCAAGGGACGGTAGACTCGATACTGGAATGGTGTCGTTCCGCGAAACTCACACTGTCGGAGTCTAAGACTGAAGCTATTTTCCTCAAAAGAGATTACACCCGACGCGGTCCACGCAAGGACAAAAGTCCGTACCCCTACGAAGCGAAAAGACAGAAAAAGCCCAAGTATGATTCAAAGCCACCGAAAATCGTTATAGGTAATTCAAAAATAACATTCAAAAAGAGCGTTAGATACTTGGGGGTACACTTCGACCAGGACCTCAAACCAACAACACACATAAAGACAAGGCGCGCGAAATTAGATAAAACTTTTGGTCGTCTACGCCGTCTCGCACTGACTGAATGGGGACTGCGCTTTCCGGCTATGTCCACTATCTACAGGGGCTACTTCCTGCCTGTTGTCACTTATGCGGCAGCAAGTTGGAGTGACCTATGTGGAGTAGAGGATTGGAAGGCTCTTAGGGCCCTGCAACGGCGAGCCCTGATTACGATGACGTCTTCATACAAGACGGCATCGTATGAGGGACTTTGTGTAGTTGCAGGGGCAGTGCCCATTGAGCTTGTGATTGATGAACGTTGCGCCCGTTATAATCTTCGCACTGGCAAACAGGCAACCCTTGGAACCGTGCAGCCAGATGACGAAGAAGGCCTTGTCTCCCTTAAGAAAGAAACCATTCGCAGATGGCAAGAACAGTGGTCCACAACGGACAAAGGACGCATGACATTCAACTTCTTTCCCGACGTTACTGAACGTCTAGCAAACAAACACATCAGCCCTAATTTCTGGCTTACCCAGATTTTAACCGGTCACGGCTGCTTTAAAGATAGACTCTTCCAGTACGGACTCGCAAAAGATAGGAAATGCCCCCAATGCAACAAAGGGTGGGACACCGTTCAGCACTTACTGCTAAAATGCACCGAGTTCGAGCCTTAGCGTGAGGTGCTCCAGAGCATAGATGGGTGGGTCGTGGAGTGGCCACAAATCGGGCGGGTTCTTGCCACATCCCCAAACTCCTTTAAAATTTTCAATGGTTTCAGCAAAGATTGTCTCCACCACAAGCTCAGCAGCCAATTCCAACACCGAGAGGAAGGAGGAGAAGAATACTAGATCGCGGTTCAACTGGCATCCACCCAGTTGTTGTCGGAGCATCTGGGCATGGGTGTGCGGAGCTCACGAATTGTGAAGACTCTGTGCATCTCGGATCTCAGTCCGAAGTTAGGTGTGAGTGTGAATGTATTAAGTATGGACGTATGAATGTTAAAAAACTGGGTGTCTTCTCAGGAAGGCGAGGGAAGAAACCACGACCCCTCCTGACCAAGTGGTATGTCGACCAATACATAAAATTGGTGCTATGGGCGTATCCTTCCAAGCCGGCATGAGGGAAACCGAATGCTAGGATACTCTGGGTATGGACTCGTAGTGGCTGTTGGTTCGGCACCCACACGCAAAGGATCTCTGATCCTAAGCGTTATAATATCCGCCAATATTGAGCTTGCTCAATGTTTCGCTATATAATATTTATGGTAGAAAAGAAAGGACTTACGCAGCGCGTGTATGCCCAAAAGGGCGAGGAAACGGCTTCCGGTCGGCGGAGGTGGACTTAGGTCTCGTTACATTAATTAATTGGGCGAAAAATGGGAAGCTGCAGTAAAATCAATCAAATATCATCTTCAGAGAACTATTGCTGATACACTTCTCACCTATGAAGATTTCTCAACCTTTCTCATCCAAGTCGAAGCAATTCTCAATTCTCGCCCTCTCAGCGCACTCTCAGAGGATCCGGACGATCTCACTGCTCTCACACACGGACATTTCATCCGTGGTGCCGCTATTAACACAATCCCGGAACCTAATCTCACTTCAATCTCATCATCAAGGCTCTCTCATCTGCAGCACATTCAAGAACGCTTGCAGCATTTCTGGGATCGATGGTCAACCGAATGCTTGCAATCTCATCAATCTATCTCAAAATGGAATACATCTCATCACAACATAACAGTTGGATCACTTGTATTGCTCTCAGACGAGCGATACCCGCCAACAAAATGGCCGCTCGCTCGTGTGGTTCAATTGCGTCCTGGTGCAGATGGTCTCACCAGAGTTGTCACTCTAAAGACAGTTTCATCGGTTCTCAAGCGCCCGATCAGCAAACTCGTGCTGCTACCAATCTCATCAGCTGCGGAAGATTCTTATGGATCATCTAACTTCTCCAACCAGTAGGAAAAGGCGGGGAGAATGTTCAAATCTCCCGCGCTCTCATCATTATTCTCACGGCGGATAAGTGATCGATGCTATAGTCTATACTACTGTCGATCAACTATCAATAATAGGCGGCTCCGCTAGTCGCATTCTCACTGCATAGTGGGGATGAAGAAGACGGAAGTTCGCGCTCTCTTGCACTATCAACGCTCTTACTTACTCTCATATTGCAAAGTATTCTCATGGCGGACGCCTCGTGCTTTTCATCATCTCAGTGTGCTAAATAAATCCAGTGCTTTCTCATTATTTAAATTGGTGCATTTATCTCAGAATAATTACCAGTAATTATTTATTGTATTATTTTTATCTCATCATTAATCTTAGTGCGTTATTTGATTAAATTGTCTCACCGCGTGTGTCGAAATTGTTACCGCCAAGTAGCCATCTTGGCCATGTGTTGCATCTGCATAAAATTGCATTCAATTAATTAAATAAACGGCTTTTAGCAATAAATCTCATCATCAAATAATTCTCACAAACTGTAAATACTGTAAATAAATTGATATATTTATTTTTGCTTAAATTCTCAAGTGTTAAATAAATTTATTCACTAACCGCCAATTCACACATACCAGATCCTCTCATCCTTAAATAATTATTGTTAATTAATTATACATGGGCCTCCAGAGTTTTTGTTTTTTGCTGTTTCCATTTTTGGTCCCACGAGTAGTCAGGAAATATAAGGTCACCGCCAGCAGAGCCTGTTGACAAGCGGAAGGTGCATAGATACAATGAAGTTGCACCTGGTGCCCCAAGGTGCATCGTTTGTGACACAGTTCCCCTGTGCCATCCAGCCCACGACACGATCGCTTTTACAAACTAAGAGATTGGCTCCACATGGTCCCGGAGGAACATCAGAGGCCATTTGTGGCTCAAGCTCTTATGAAATTGAAAGGTCGTGCTCGTCAATTCCTTCAAGAGATGGAAATACACTCCTTACAGGAGTTAATTAATGTTCTTCGAAGTAATTTCCGGACCGGAGATCCACTGAAAATCTACCTCCACAAATTGACTACCATCCAAAAGGGTACTTTCGAAACAGTAGAAAGTTTCTTCTATAGATTGAGAGCGATCCTTCGGAAAATCGAATCCTTCGTCCCGGAAGCAGATCGCGCGTCAATAACCAATCAACCACAGCGCTTGGCGGTCGACACGTTTTTCGACTCCCTCCCAGATTACTTAAAATGTTTAGCTTCCACTCGAGAATACCAGAATCTTTCAGATCTCTTCGAAGCTATTAAAGAACAAACAAAAAAATATGACGCGCAATTGCGCCAACAACAAACGAGGCCGAGACCTCAAGCTTACCAACCAAATCCTCCGGTCCAGCAGAATAGGTATCAATCCTATTTTCAGGGGCAGAACCGAGGACCTGTCCAAGGCCCCAGCTGGGTGACACAACCTCAATCCGAACTTTACGTAGAACCCAAGGCTCTGGCATACAGAGTGATGCCTGAACCCATGGACTACTATGGACAGTTGGGAGATTCCCAAAACCTCCCTGGCTATCCATACCAGCAACCTCACTGGGAGGTTGAGGAGTTCATGGATCCCGAATTCGAACCAGACCAAGCACTAGCTTTTTCGGCGGTGCCTTTCCAAGGTCAATTTAACTACCCACCTCGTTCCCCATATCGTAAGACCTATCAGCAAAATTACAATTTAGGCTATCAACGGCCTTACCGTCAATATCAACAATACGGCCAAGCACCAACCCAACATCCTCTACCCCAACCAGCGCCAGTCCAACCAGCGTCAATCCAACCGGCGCTAACACCAGCACAACCATTACAGACTCCTCAAGTAGTTGCTCAAGATTTGACTTCTATTCAAATAGAGCACCACATTAGAAGCAAAGCTCCATGCAACTGCCCAGGCTGTCCCAGAAGAGCTGTAGCGAAAGAGGAAAACCCCCTAGAACAGGCTTTAAACTCGACGGGCGCTCGCCAGCCAGAGGCGACTGTGAGCCAGCCCAGCAAGCCTCAACCAATGACTGCAGCAGACTACTGCAAGAACAAGCAGTAGATGGCATAGCGTTGGTTACCGGAAAAGGACCTATGGTAACTTTAAAATCAACCAAACTCCTCGGTGGCCAATGCGATGTCTTAATTGATTCTGGGGCAAATCACAATTTCATCAGTGTAACGGCGTTGGCACCAGACACTGTCTTCCTGCAAAAAGATATGGGACACGTGGGGGAGGGGGGGGGGGATTAATTCAAATAAACTACCAATAGTTGGCGTTGTCACCCTAGAAGTTTTCAATAAAATTATAAACTTCAAGGTAGTACCTCGACCGTTGGGTGGTTATCTCGCGATCTTAAGTAACGACTTCCTAGTACAAGAAAAGGCCAACATCTCCTTTTATTGGTACACCCTAGTGCTTCGAAGTCGCCCTACACGACCTATTCCATTTGTCCTTAAAAGAGGTTCATGTCAACTACAGGTTCTAGTGGTTGGCGCCGGCCCTAAGATTGACGTCTCGTGTCCAACATGACTTGGTAAATACCAGCGCTTCGTCGTTGACACTGGGGGAAACGTCACAATCGTAAATCATTTAGCCCTCGAACCGAACGCTTACATAAACCCTCAAAATAAAATCCGAGTTGCAGGAATTAATAATACCCCGGTGAAAATTATGGGTACGATTGAACTAAAAATTTTTAACACTATGATCCAATGCCAAGTTTCTCAAGAAGATCTACCGGTCCCGGGAGTCGATATATTGGGAAATGATTGGTTGGATAGAGAGAAGGCTGAAATTTCATACTTCGAGCAAACTCTAACAGTACTCTCACGACCTTCCCAATCAATCCAGTTCAGCTTGGATATAGCTAAACCACCTTTGTTCACGGTACCTCCAAGAACGAGGATGGTAATACCCATCCCGATCGTAAACACTAACCTCACTCAAGGTTATCTGCCCCGCATACAGGTAACTGAGGGGCTTCTTTTGGGAGAAGCACTGGTTACTGTATCAGAAGGGATAGCAACCTGTATGGTCGTCAATACATCTGACGAGCCCATAACCACTCAAGTCAAACCTCGAACAATTGAGGAATTCGATTTCAAGGTTGACGACCCTCCCTCCAGCAGCAGCGACGCAAACGACGATGCTTCGCCAGTCGCAAGATTGATCGCGGAGAGAGCGGCAGAAATCCTGACAAAAATTCCCATGTCTCACCTCGAAACAAAACAACGACAACAAGTCGAAGAAATTGTCCAAGAATACGCGGATATTTTCCATCTACCAGGCGATTATCTTGGTTGCTCTAACAGAGCAACTTGCAAAATACCGACGACCACCGATAAACCGGTAAACATACAACAATATCGTTTTCCAAAACAACACCAAGATGAAATCAAAAGACAAGTAGAGAACTTGTTAAAACAGGGTATCATACGCAATTCAAAATCGCCGTCTAACTCTCCTGTACGGATCGTGCCTAAAAAGGCAGATGCACAGGGTAACAAGAAGTGGCGTATGGTGATCGATTTTCGAAATTTAAATAAGGTGTCTTTCGGAGATGCATATCCACTTCCTCCGATAATTGGTTTACTAGACGAACTAGGTGACGCTATGTTCTTCAGCGTATTTGATCTAGCAAACGGGTTTCATCAAATACCTATGGACACGGCAGATGCATACAAAACAGCCTTCTCGACCCCAAACGGGCACTTTGGATATGCTCGGATGCCTTTCGGGTTGGAGGGTGCACCCGCTACTTTCCAGCGGATGATGCACAATACTCTGGGTGCATTAAAGTGGATCCTCATCTATTTAGATGAGATTATTTTACACGCTAAAACGCTAGAGGAACATGGTATACGAATTCGTAGACTATTCCAAGTATTACGTGATGCCAGGTTGACCCTTCAACCCGAGAAATGCAAGTTTCTGTGTTCAGAAGTAGATTACCTGGGTCATGTCATATCAAGGGAAGGGTTAAAACCCGACCCGAAAAAAATACAAGCCCTAAGAGAAGCCTCTAGACCTCGAAATCAGACCGAAATGAGGAAATTTCTTGGCCTCGCGAACTATTATTGACGATTTATCGACAATTACGCCGTCAGGGCTAAGCTATAAACGGATTTGACTTGTAAAACCAAGACATTCGTCTGGTTCCAAGAACCTGAAAAAGCTTTTACCAGCATCAAGACAGCCTTATGCGAAAATTCGACTCTAGCGTATCCAGTTGGAAATAAACACTTTATCCTAGCCATCAGCTCTTCTGATGTAAGGATATCGGGTATCCTTAGCCAAGAAGTGGAGTCAACGAGCGAAACTCCGAATAGAGTCGAACCAAATAACTCAAAAAACGACAAATTCGTGTCCTGCGCATCAAGGGTCCTGCATGACGCCGAAACCAGATACACTCCTGAAGAAAAAGAGTGCCTTGCCGTCGTATACGCCATCCAGCAGTTCCGCCCTTCTCTGTACGGCAGACCGTTCACGGTTTACACGAAGAAAGCGTGTGTTTCGTGGTTAAGGGACACCCAAGACCTCACAGAGCGTCAACGTAAATGGCGTTCCAAGTTGAATGAATTCCAATTTGAGGTTGCCATCCGTACAAACGTCGGCGACTAATATGCCGATGTTCTGTCATATAATCCTATGGGGCGTCCAGATCCAGCCCCTACCGTTTCACGAAAAGATAGTTCTGCGCCGGACTTATATCTTCTCCGGGCAGTAGGCAGAATAAACACAGAACCCACGGGCGAACAAAACCTACCTCCAAAGAAAAGAGGTAGGCCTCCAGGAGTAAAGAATAAACCTAGAAAGAAGAGGCCCCGGAGATAAGAGGAACCATCGCGTCCAGACTAAGAGCAGAATTACGCCGTGGTTCGCACAAGCCTTTATTGAACTACAAAGAACCAGAATCTGTTGACTCTGACCAAGATTCGACAAACCTACTAGATGTTCAACTGACTTCTGATGACGAAGACGTGTTCTTGCCACCAGCACGAAATATCACCATAAGAAGGAAAGATACAATTCGAGAATTAAGTCCGGCTAGCTTATACACTTCAAGTGCCGAAAGTGATGACGAAAATAACGCTGATAAGGAAGAAAATGAATACTTCGAAAGAACTCTCGGGGGGGGGGGGGGGGGGGTGAAGAAGACCTCCTTTCTGACGAAGTGATCCCAGAAGAAGACTCACCAAGAACCAGCCTCAGGAAATCTATTCAGAAATTTGATCAATGGTGCAGCGAAAAATCAAAAAAGTCGGAAGAAGTTACAGGTGTGACTGAACTCGATCCGAGGAAATACCATCCTTTCCCCAAGTTGCCACTGAACAACGTTACAATTAAAGAGGTCGAACGATCATTAGATATGTTTCAAAATACGATCAGAGAAGTGTGCGAAAAAGAAGATTCGGACGATAACGAGGAAGAGGACGAAGAGGAAATGGAAGAATTCATTGCAGACGAAGTTGAAGAAGAAACGGACACATCCAGCGACATAAGTGAACCTAAAGAAAATGCCAAACAGTTGGAGGCAGAAAAGGCCAATACTCCAACAGTCACAGCTGCATCAACCCCGTCCTCAAAAGACCAGGAAATTCGTCTAGCACCAGAAACACCAACATTGTTGAGATCTATGCTATAAAACCTCAACACTCGAGGCTTAAAATGGAACCCATTGACAAAAAAGCTGATCGATACTGACAATCATCAAGGGTCGACGCCATTTCGGCCAATTGCAGACGAGACCATCCTGTCTCAAATGCGTCAACGCGTGTCGGGTTGCCCCACTCTAAATTTAGATGATAGCCCAGGCGCCAGTTCCAGCAGAGTTTTCGGAACACCTAAATCATCTGACCGAACTCGTTCAAAGAAGTCAACTGAGAGATCAAATATCAGTAGAAAAAGAGTTACGTTCGCTGAACCTGAAAACAGAAGGGACACTATACTGGCTCAAAACGACTCCTTTTCGGATTCCCAACAAATCACAATAACAACTCGATCACCGGAGCCAGTCACTGTCATCGCTGACGAAAGACCAAATCCACCAGGTCGTAATCAGGCAAGTAAAGATCAGCTGATCAATATAAGAAACACAGTAGCGCCGGCCACTCAGGGCCACATAACACCTCAGAACTCGGGTGTTGCGATAATAGATCCAGATGACTTTCCGGAAAACGAGTCGTTACCAATAACATATCCTCGAAAAATTCGGCTGAACGACAACTCCGAATATGCCATAAAAATCTCATGCTGTCGAGATGGCCTCACTTATACCCGGGACCACATAGCACACTTTCTCTCCATCGACTGTGAAATAACGACTCCTGTTGCAAAATTGCTGAGAGACTTGAAATTTATCAATCCGGAGAATCTTAAAGCGGCTAAACCAGAGGAAGGCGATGTACTAGTTACCAAAATTGGTAAGAACTACGTATTTTCCATTTTTGTCGGTAAATTCGTTCGTGAGAAAATCGAGAACGAACAACTTTCTTTTGCCTTTCAGAGCTTCCGCCTCGCTTTAGCCAAATATGATATACATTCGCTACAAATGGCCGGAAATGGCGATGGGTACGGGGACGTGAACATCCGTCCCCTATTGTTAAGAGAACTTAGCGACTGCCCAGTTCATGTTACTCTCTGTGAGGGTGAAATTAAAATACCTCCAGAAAGTTCTCGACTAGAAATAATTAGAGAAAAAAATGAAAGTCTAGTTGGAGGTCACAAGGGTGTCCTCAAGACTTATTGGCGAATTCGCGAGAAATTTTATTGGCCCGGAATGAAAGAACAAATTCATCAATTCATCAAAAGGTGTACTGTGTGTCAAAAGGAGAAACTATCACGTATCAAAACGCGTCAGCCTATGGTCATCACTGACACGCCGTTTGACCCCTTTGACAAAATCTCGATCGACACCGTGGGTCCCTTACCTATGACACCGAACGGTAACATACACATCTTAACGATACAAGACAATTTCACAAAACACTGCGCAGCAGTAGCGCTACCCGATATACGGGCCCAAACTATCGCAGAAGCTTTAGTACACAACTACATATCGCTCTACGGTTGCCCGCGAGTCATACTATCAGACCGTGGTACCTCGTTTACGAGCAAACTGCTAGCAAAATTGGCAAGCATTATGAAAATTCGTAGAGTAACGACTTCAGGATACTACCCCCAGTTTAACGGTTCTTTGGAGAGAAGTCATCAGTCTCTCGTAGAATATCTCCGAGTTTTCATTGACTCATTCCACGACTGGGACGTATACTTACCAATGGCAATGTTCAATTACAACACTTCAGTTCATGTAGGTACGAAATTCACACCCTACGAGCTACTCTTCGGTAAGAGAGCTCGTGCCCCAACAGAATTCCCTGATTATGGAAAAATCGATACTTATCCAGAATATTTCGTGGACTTAATTAACAGATTAAGTACCTCACGAGATATTGCCCGTAACAACTTGGGCAAGGCCAAGATCGACTTGAAGCAAAGATATGATAAGTCTTTACACCCCGTAAATTTCAAAGTTGGCGATTTTGTCTACTTGCTTAATGAAGCGAGAAAGAACAAACTAGACTATTACGCGGGTCCCTTCGAAATTATCGAGATCACCGACAAAGGTAATCTCGTTATTGTGCTCCATAACGGGAAACAAATAATCAAACATCCAAGCAAACTAAAACCCGCATTAGAGTAATAGAAATAATTTTGCCAAAAGTTTTTGTTTCAGGTAACTCAAAAGACCATGTGGATCCTCAAGAACCTTCTACTGCAGTGGCTTATTGTAGGTGCAGTAGCAGAGTTCCTGACCATATCACCAAACAAAGTCAATCCAGGACTAACATTCGATAAATTCAAAAAAATACATCTGGTGGAACGAGAATGGAAAATAATATCAACAATCGACGTCGGCGCTCTGGTTAACCTGGCTTCACATCGAATAGAAAACAACATGCCAACCAGAGATAGCTGCATGAAATTTTTGACCGGCCCAGAATGTCTAGCTTACATGAAATATGAGACCTTGTCCCAGTTAAGCCAAGATAAAATAGATATCGTCAACAGACTGAAACAGAATCTTAAAAACACAAAAATTTCAAAAGTAGATCAACAAATATCCAGGGCCCCTTGGTTTGGTTTCATCGGCAAAGCAGCAAGAGAAGTTTTTGGCTTCATGGATATGGACGATCAGGAACACATTTCAAAAGAAATAGATAGATTGTTTAAGGATCAAGCCGAAATAACACATTTAATAGGTGAAAACACGCATATAATCAAATCTGAAGTAAACAATATCCTGTCACATGAACAGAAAACGGACCTTACGGTGAAGCTATTGAACGACAGAGTTAATAAATTTGCTAGAGGCGATCAACAGCTGGAAAGAAAAATGGAATTTCGTCAACACCTGATGAAGCTTTCAGAGGAAAGAGAACGTCGCCTAGTCGCTCAAATTCGCTATCTGAAAGAGGCTGAAGAAGCTATTCATAACTCCAAAAGGGGAATAATCCCAGGGGGAATACTATCCCCGGAACAACTCACCAAAGCCTTAAAAGAGGTCTTACAGCGATTTCTAGAGCTAAAACCACCACAGCCTCTGGACCATATAAATCTTCAAGCCCTCAGCGCAGTAGCCAAAGTAGAAGCAGCGAGATCAAAGGATGTATTTCTGACCATAATTACTATACCTCTGCTAAACAAGAACGTTTTCGAATCTTACAGAATGATTCCAACGAGAACACCTAAAAATATCAGCGGTATAATACGGAGCATACTAATCCGACCAAAAATAAAATTTTTGGCAGTCGACTCAGGGATAGACCATTACTTCCTTGATGAAGAAGAGTTCATACAATCCTGCAAGGAAATAGCGGACGAGCTGACATGTCATCCCGACCTGGCCATCCACAAAATAAGGGACACCACGGACTGTGAACCACGGTTATTCACAGAACCTTCATTAGACACTATAAAATCATGTGACGTGAGGATTTTTTCAACGTGCGAAACTCAATTCGTCAAACTGTACCAGGCCAATACCTGGCTATACTCAATTTGCGAACAAGAAAAAATGATTTTAAAATGCGGGCAAAACATTCGGCTAGAATACACGCTGAACAATTCTGGGTTGTTATCCCTGGACCCGAGATGCTCAATGGAGAATAAATTCCTGTACATCAAAGGAATACAGGAAGAAATTACGTCGAGTATTAATGCCAGCTTGCCAGAAGTATCATGGGGAAACCACAACGACGAAATCAGAAAGGAAGGTAACGCAGTAAACACCTCTAAAGAAATGGAAAAACTACAAGTGGATAAATCGAGCTTACAATCACCATGGGGGGATAGCTTAAAAGGTAGCATCCACCGTTTGGAAGAAATAGGGATGCACAGACAAGAAGAATCAACACACAGATCAATCACAGCCACTAACACAGGTTTAATAATTTTACTCACACTATTGTGTATAGCCTTGGTAATCCACACCTGTAGGCAACATGAGTTTTTAAAATTAAACCCTTGGCGAAAATCCTTCGATATAAACAGGATCTACAAAAAAAACAAAATGAGAAAAATGATCTCGGAAAGGATAACATTGGATTCGAACTTACCTCCACGATAGTCGAACCTCCACCAGAATTTAAAGATGATTCCCATCATCCAAAGGAGAGCAGTGCGTCGCTCTCGACCAGCTACAAAATGAGCGTTGGGATTCAAACGAACACACCGCCCCAACAGGCTTCCCCTGCTCCGGTAGAACAAACAATCGCACATAGCCTGGGAAATACAAAATCAAAAAGAGTGACGTTCTTGACCGATAATATACTCAGAAAACAGATATCCCCACTACCGACCACATTACCACGTACACCGCCAAAGAGAGGAATCCGTTTGGCTGCTTATGAAATCTAAAACTGAGAAAAAAAAAAAAAAAAAAAAAACAGCAACAACAACAACAAGAACAACAATAAAAACTACGATTAATAGCAATAATAGTGGTATACTTACTAAGTGTCAACTCCCGAACCTTGATCTTAATATTATAGCTGCCCATCAGCTAGTACAAAATTAAAGACAGGAGCCCGAAGAGTCAATATTTCGGAAATGAGAAAAAAAAAATTAATAGTATTAATAATATATCGAATATAAGGGTTAAATTTGATTGTTAGAAAATTAGTCAAGGAAGATAAAAATTGGCTCGATCAAACAAGTCTCGGATGTGAAACAACGCACACTCCTGAAAAATGTGATTTTCCGTCCGTAGTGGCTTGGGGTCGAACAACCGCCAAACAAGGAAAGGAGCATCACTGGCTTGAAGACGGCCTTTGAGGAACCGTAGAGCACGTCTTCGTAAAGTCCTCTTCCGAAGCGGAAGGATCTCTGACAGCAAGTCCAAAGGACAAACGCTGACGATGTCGTCAAATTCTTCTCCTGAACAACAAAGAAGATACTATAAAAAAAAAAAAAAAAAAAAAAAAAAATTTAGTTTGTTTAATAAAAAAATTTTAAATTTTTAGTTTAAGTTTCAAAAATAAAAATAAAATTTTTTGAAAATTTCTCATAAAAAATTAAGTTAATTAAAGTTTAAAGATTAAAAATTTTTGAAAATTTTTCAACAAAAATTTTTTTTAGTTTGTTTCAAAAATAAAAATAAAAATTTTTCATAAAAAATAAAGTTGATTTAAGTTTAAAAAATCAAAATTTTTGAAAATTTTTCAAAAAAGGATTTTTTTGGTTTAAGTCTCAAAATAAAATTTTTTAATTTTTAGTTTGTTTCAAAAATGAAAATAAAAATTTGTGAAAATTTTTCATAAGAAAAATAATTATTTGAATTTCAAAAATAAAAGTTCTTTTAAAATTTTTCATGAAAATAAAATCATTTGTTTCAAAAAAAAAAAAAAAAAAAAATTTTTTTTATTTTTTTTTTCTCTCTCTTCCTTGAGATATTTTTCAAAAATAAGCAAATTTTCAAGGAATAAGAGTCCAAAGAAAATAAAATTTTTTTTTGTTTTTGTAAAATAACGAGGAAATAATAGAACTAATTAATGTTAGGAAATCTCACCTCCCAAAAATTACGACAAGTGTTACCCCAATAATCGAGCGGTGGCTCAGAGGGAACAACCTCCCACTCCCAATATCCATGAATCCTGGATTTACAGTAATGCCAAATTGGATCCTTATGGGTAATCCAGAATCCGGGAATAGGCCGAAGAAACTTCAAAAGCAGACCACGTTGCATAATGAATATTGTTTTGGTCAGACAACACTGACAACTAATAATTTATGCTTAAAATTTCTCACTGAGTTATGATACACTTAAGCACTAAATAGTAAATCTCACTATAAACAAGTTCACATCAATTACAAATTCACAAGTCAACAAAATATTAATAAGGATAATAATAAAGTTAATAAAATTCTTTTTTTTTTCTCTTTTTCTCTTTCACCCGGGGTTATCGATTAAAGAAATCTTTGCAAAAAAGAAGTGAAGAAAAATTTGTGCCAAAAAAAGATCAAACACCTTCACTCACCGAAATCTCCAAGACGAATGACTTATTCTGTCAAAAGGAGTAATTAAACCCATAAGAATATATGATAAGATCGTGGAGCTACAATGCATCCACGATCTAAGAGCAAGTTCTTTTCGCACATTAGAGTGAGTGAGAGGAAAAATAATATTATTCTAATGAGAATAAAAATTATAAAGGCAAGACATTATAAGGGAACCACGGCAAATAAAAAAATTAATAATTTCAAATTATTAGAACAATAAAACTGAATTTTCAGGTAACAGACACTAATAAAATTTAAAATTCTCTATGCAACGTAGGTTTTTCGCACGGAGGATCCAAGGTCAAAGGTAAATTTCAGAACCCAGGACAGGTTATTTATGATTTAAGGAACATAAACAATTAAAAATTCCTTTTTGGCGGTAACTCGATGTCGGAAATTTTTGGAAAACCAAAATAAATAAAAATTTAAAAGATAGTTTGGTAGGTAAGGGGGTTCTGTATGTAAACAAATGTGCATTAAACTTAACAACGATTTATTAAATTTCAAAGCTACACGCGTGAACTTAAAAGTTAGATGATGACTTGACCGGCGAGGCTTATGGGTCCGTAGGTCGAGAGGAACTGTCTTTTCTGAATATCATCCCTCGGGTCCTTCACTCCTTTGAAGAGGGGGGTACCGAGGGATAGTACTCGTAGAAAAAATAGAAAAGTAGGAATAGTATGTATAGGGATGCAAGCTGAGTGCAAAAAGAGAGTTAGAAATAGAGAAAAAGAAAGAGAGAAACAATTCTAATGAGATACTGGGTCCGGGTCGCTGGCCAGCCGACGACGGGCCCTAATCCTTTAATTGCCTTCGGAAAAAATAAGTAAAAAATCGGTCATAAAGATTGAGGATGCGACAAGAAGATTTAGGAAAAACCCATAAGTTTTAGCCGACAACATTTACAAAATATTTTTTTTAATCTTATAACAATTGCACACTTAAGTTTTATGATATTCTTGCCAGCTGCAGATGTGAATTTTATTACATTGTCAGAATATTACAATAAACTAAAATTTTTCAAAATATTCTGCAGCTGACAAAATATTCCCATGTTGCTCAGCATCACCGCTTAAATTATGATCCCGTATAATTTATGGTGATGCTTCATAGTTGGGCTAAAATACAAAATAAAAAGTTAAAATAAATAGTTAAAATAAAATAGTTAAAATAAAAAGTTACGAATTAATAATCATAATACTTAGCAACTACTACTAATAATTAATAAAAGATTCCACTACTAACTACAAGTTAATAATCATAATACTTGATACTAATGTTATTCAAAACGCTAAATAAATGAGTGCAAATACTTGATAATTAATAAATTCAATAATAATAATAATAATAATAATAATAATAATAATAATAATAATAATAATAATAATAATAATAATAATAATAATAATAATGTTACGTCCAGACTATTTTTCGTTTGTTTATATATTATTTCATTTTATTTTATTTTATTTAAATCTTACATTTTATGTTTTACTTAAAATTTTGGTTGACATTAGGAAACTTGTTCAAACACCTAATCTATATTTTAATATAATATTGGGTGAAAAGGAATTTTAATCCTCACCCAGGGTCAGAGTGGCTGCTGACGCACTTTCTTATCGCCAGCACACTCTAAATAAGACCTAAAGTAAATAATACATATCTGTAATGAGTTTTTGAATGTTTCCAAATTGAACAAAACATTTAAAAACAAATTATGGTGTTTGGACAAGTGAGTAGTTAAATAAACAAGAAAAAAAGGTTTCCATTAAGATAGTAAAACCATTTAAAATAGAAAGCGATACAAACAAAAAAATTTTATAATATAATAAAATATTAAAATATGATAATTTAAATTAAATAAAATTAAACATTAACATATTAGAATTTAAATAAAATATTTAAAATTTAAAAGAAACTATTAACATTCAAATTAAATAAAATGAAATATTAAAATAAGAGAATTTAATTTAAATAAAATGAAACATTAAAATATCAGAATTTAAAGACAAATAAAATATTAAAATATTAGAATAAAACTTAAACAAAATAGAAATAGAAAATTTCATTTAACAATAATATGAAAAAAAAAAAAGGGAAAAAATAATTTATCCAATAAGGTCAATGGGCGGGTTGTGGAGGACCCATATAGAGGGGGGGTCCGAAGCAACTACGTCAGTGGGAAAAACAATGTGGAAGGGATAGTGCGGCCCCGAAACAATGGGTTTCCGGAAGGAAGTGGAAAAAGTTGGATGGACACGGCAGAGCGTAGGCGTGGAAATTCCCCCAAATTCACGGAATTGGGTCCACCCGAAAAAATCGCTATATCTAGGCAGACTTTACATGTACTCACTCTCTCGTGTCCTGACCAGCCTAGTGTAAAGTTCAACAGTAGAAAAAGAATAAGTGTCGAGCAATATAAAATCGTGAGCGAAAATATCAGAATAAATAAGTACTACCTAAGTAAACCAGCGTACTACATAAAAGAATCCAGGTACGATTTTTAACTAAATACCATTAACTATCAATATTTTTTTCTTTGGAAAATAAATTAGAGTCGGCTGAATAGCCACCTAATGATCCATTTTTTTTTTATAATCATTTTCTCCTATTGTAAATTAGAGTGGGCTAGTAGCCACCTAATAAATTATTTCTATCAAACTTTTATTGTAAATTAGCGTCGGCTAGTAGCCACCTAATAATCTTTACAAAATTTCTCGACAAAAATATTTCATTCGCATTTAAATAATAACTAAACTCAAATCAATTGATAATCCGTTAAAGTACATCGTCTCCGATTTATTTCAAATTGTTCTTTCAAAGTGTTTCAAATAATTTCGCCATACTATTTTTAAAATCATCTTGCGCTAGTTAAATTACAATTTAATTTGAATTATATAGAACTGCAATTTAGAATTTTAATTATTTTTTTTTATTCTCTAATTTTTAATCAGTTAACCGTTATCTTTGGATTTTGATTATTACGATTAAAATTTAATGTTATAAGAAACACAATCTCCAAACCTCGAAATTTTGTAATTAAGTTGGCAATATAATTAAGAATTAATATTTTTAACATCGTGTTATTAATTTAAAAATAAACCTATCCTCTTTAATATAAAGTCTCTGGGGTTCCCGGTCTATAGGCTTCGGCTTGGGCCAAATACCCATAAAACATTTATCTATGTCAATTTCTGACATAACAAATTGGCGCTCGAACAGGGACCTGAGATTACTTTATTGAGGAGAATAGGAAAATTCGGGAGTTCTAATACGGGTATCCTCAATCCCATTTCATATCCGATACTGGAAGCGCGAAAAAGCTGCTCTAGTACACCACCTATTCCTTACCGGATGCGCGAATAAGCTGCTCTGGTTCCTTCTTTCACTAATATTGGAAGCGCGAAAAAGCTGCTCTAATTCCTTCACATGCCCAGCAAACGGGGTCGTAAAGCGGGACGTCGACTGAAATATTGGCGAAGAAAGAGTTTAATTCGCATAGTCAACGACCGCGTAGTCAAAAGAGAGGTAGTATTAGTGACTTGGGAAAATTTCATTGGGGATAGAAGGATCGGTCAGAGATTACCGCGATTACAATTGCCAAACATAGAACCTCCAGGTTTGTCATTAGGAGTGGCCCGCATCGGCTGGGTTCCGCTCATTACTTTAGATTAAAATAAAAGTAGATAAATTTCAAGTAATACATTGAGGATTGGAAGATTTGTTTCGGATAATATATTTTTTTTTAAATACGATCTTATAAGTTAAAATTTGCGAAATTATTTGATAACAAACCCGAAAATAAATGCCCGATGAAAGCAATTCGGAAAAACCTTATTCTTTAAGAGGACACGGGGAAGCACCTTTCGCAGAAGGTTTACCACCACGCACTAGGAATAAACAATTTAAATTTGACAAGTCGGTCGGCAATAACGCAACTATTGATTCGGGCATCGGGAAAACGTTAATCGAACCGGAAATTACCTCAGACGAAGACTCAGAGGAAGAAACAGTTCAGAAAAACAAAAATACTACAGGTTCAGTAAACTTAAATATCACCACTATCGTTAACAATAATAACGATAATCCTGCTATCGGTCTGGAGGGAGTTGAACCCCAACAAATTAATAATCTTGAAATAGTCGATCAAGTTGACCGCGAAGAAATAGAACCAGAAAACATGGCGCTAGCCCCAAATCAAAGCATATCCCTAAATGACGCACTCACCTTCGTGTCTCGGTTCGAAGGAGACTCTAGTGATTTGATAGATTTTATCTACAGCTGTGACGAAGCAAAAAGTGTGTTGCCATTAGCTGCGGAAGCCAATTTAGTAAAGTTAATATATGGTAGTAAATTGGGCCCTAAAGTTAAAGATTCATTAAATAATGTCATACCCGCAACAATAGAGGACCTGACAAAAGCTTTAAAAAAAATTTACGTTCCGTCCAAATCGCTTTTCCAGCTGCAGGGCGAACTAGGCCGTATTTATCAAAAAGAAGGGGAATCTGTAGTAGATTTCGTAAACGGATTAAGAAAAAAGGGTAAAGAAATTGTAGAATGTTTCCTATCGGATAACCCGGCATCGACTCTCGCACAGGTTACAGAATTTAAAAACAAAATAGAGTCATCCATTGCAACTTGTTTCACCCAAAATTTACGCAACGAGATCGACCAGCGGATGCCTATTTGTGGAAATGTGGTGGACGCTCTGGATCACGCGATTAAAATCGAAAAGAAGTTAAATGCCCGCAGGGAACTAAGACGGGATTCTAGCACAACGGATCAAAAAAGGAACACTCCAAGTAAACCCGTGAAATTCACAGCTGGAGTTTCAAATAACTCCCCAATACCAAACAATAGTCTTCAAACTCAAAATAAAAACGATCCTGTTAATGTGAGCCAAAATAATAATAGTGTTTTAAGCAATCAAACCTGTAACCGTTGTGGACAATCGGGACACTTCTCAAACGTTTGCCCTAGCGTCAAATGTCAAATCTGCTATAAACTAGGGCATTCCGCGAAAAATTGTCCGGAATTAAAGAAAAACGAACACGATAATCGTTATGCGAACGTAAAATGTCAGTTATGCGGGGACAGGGGACATACAGCTAGATATTGCAAACGCAACCCCAACAAATCAAATCCGAATAATAACAGTTTTTCCTCAAACAATAATAATAGTAATAATAATTATCGTAATAACAATGATAACACTCGAAGGAAATATTGTGATTTTTGCCAACGGGATAATCACGATCAAGCGGAATGCGTGTACCTTCGCCGAGCTACAAATTTTTTTCAGAGGAATCGGGATTTTCCCCCTCCGAGGGACACGGGGAGAGACAATCGGCCAGCACGTCCGGTGAATACGATACAAGAAACGCTGGTGGAAGACGATTCAGAGTAACAAAGATCGATTTAAATTTAGACTTGGATAATTTACCCTACGCCGTGGTAGGTAAATCATCCAAAAATAGTGATGTGGTAATGATGCTTGACTCGGGTGCATCACCAAATTTAATTAAGAATAAATATTTAAAAGAAAACACTAAAATAAATAAATTTGATTTAGTAGAATTACACGGAATAACAAATATTCCCATATCTACCTTGGGAAGTGTAACGTTTCGACTTTTCGGTAAAAATGCTGTATGTCACGTGGTCCCGGATAACATGGCGATTCCCCACGCTGGTTTAGTAGGATCCGAGTTCTTCGCAACCCACGGGGCGAAAATTGATTATAAAAACCGAGTCCTTGAAATTGATGATCAGAAATTCCCCTTTAAAAAACCAAATAGAATTGAAGAAGGAATCATGTATGTTCCTCGACGTAGTGAATCCACATTCTTTGTAAAAGTTAAAAATCCGGAAATTAAGGAAGGGTACATACCTAAACTAAGCATTTGCCCTGGAGTTTACGCTGGGAAATGTTTGGTACGTGTTAACAATGGCCGAGCGTATCTTCAAATATATAATACTACAGACAATGAAGTGGGGATAAGAATCCCTACAATAACCGTTCAGGAGGTTGAAGAAAGTCATGACCCCACACCAGTTGATCAGGACGACCATCAAAAAGACATTTATGACGATTTCGGTATTAATAAGTACATATTTACAACAGTTAGAGATTTTCAGAATACAAACAAATATGAACAAATCAAATCTTTGTTGCGCCTAGATCATTTAGACGATAAAGAGAAAACATACATAGAACGGATAGTAAAAAGATATGCCGATCGATTTTATATTCCAGGGGAACCTTTGGGTTCCTCGTCCAAATATCAGCACAGAATACCGACACGTACTGACAGACCCATCACAACTAAACAGTACAGAATACCGCAAGCATTAAAACCCGAATTAGAAAGACAAGTCAGAGAGGGGCTTGAGACAGGTATTTTGAGACCGTCTGAGTCACCTTATAACAGTCCGGTTTGGATAGTCCCAAAGAAGGCAGATTCAAAGGGAAACAAAAGATGGCGTGTCGTGATTGATTTTAGATTATTAAATGAAGAGACCATTACTGACGCCTACCCACTTCCTAACATAACCGACATCCTCGATCAACTGGGGGGATCTGTATATTTCTCAGTATTTGATTTAGCGTCTGGTTACCACCAAATAGAGATGGATCCAAAAGATCGTCACAAGACGGCATTTTCCACTCCACAAGGACATTGGGAATACTCTCGCATGCCTTTTGGATTGAAGAATGCCCCTGCGACTTTCCAAAGGCTTATGGACTCAGTTTTAACTGGTCTACAAGGAGCATCTCTGTTTGTGTACCTAGACGATATAATAGTCTTCGCTCGTAGTTTAGAGGAACATGAACAAAGATTAGATGAATTAATGCAAAGATTGAGACAAGCCAACCTTCAGTTGCAACCTGATAAATGTGATTTCCTACGTCCGGAAGTAAATTATTTAGGTCATGTCATAAGCCGTGAAGGCTTGAAGCCTGACCCGTCCAAATTAGACTCGGTGAGAAACTTTCCTGTTCCTAGAAAACAAAGAAACATTAGAGAATTCCTGGGGTTAACGGGATATTATCGTAGATTTATTAAAAACTATTCAACAATAGCAAAACCATTAACGAAATTATTGGAAAAGGAAGTAGAATTTCATTGGTCCGCGGATGCTCAAAACGCATTCGATAAATTGAAGGACGCATTGTGTACTGCCCCCATTTTACAATATCCCGATTTTACTCAACCCTTTATCATTACTACCGATGCTTCGGGAACAGCAATCGGTGCTGTGTTGTCACAGGGAGAGATTGGTAAAGATCGACCCGTCGCATACTACTCTCGAGTTTTAAGGGGGCCTGAAATACGATACGACACATATGAAAAAGAGGCGTTAGCCATAGTACAGGCAGTCAAAAACTTTCGGCCGTATATCTACATGCGACCGTTTACAGTGGTCACGGACCATAAACCCTTGGTGTGGTTTAAGACCGCGAAAGACGGAAATGCCAGAATTCTCAAGTGGCGACTCCGTTTAGCAGAGTACGAATACGACGTAATTCACAAACCGGGTAAGATCAACTTGAACGCTGATGCTTTGTCCAGGAATCCAGTGGAAACCGTGCATATCACTACTCGCGCTCAAAAACAAAAAGAAAAAAACCTATTACCCCTCGATGATAGACTACAAGCGGTGATTGATCACCATACTAATTCTGAGGAGGCACGAAAAGAGCCTCCCAATTCGCTGGAATCCCCTGCAAAAGACAGGGGTAGGCACTCTAATTTTGAGGAAGTACGAAAAGAGCCTCCCAATTCGCTGGAATCCCCTGCAAAAGACAGGGGTAGGCACTCTAATTCTGAGGAGGCACGAAAAGAACCTCCCAATTTGCTGGAAACCCCTGCAAAAGACAGGGGTAGGCACTCTAATTTTGAGGAGGCACGAAAAGAGCCTCCCAATTCGCTGGAATCCCCTGCAAAAGACAGGGGTAGGCACTCTAATTTTGAGGAGGCACGAAAAGAGCCTCCCAATTCGCTGGAATCCCCTGCAAAAGACAGGGGTAGGCACTCTAATTTTGAGGAGGCACGAAAAGAGCCTCCCAATTCGCTGGAATCCCCTGCAAAAGACAGGGGTAGGCACTCTAATTTTGAGGAGGTACGAAAAGAGCCTCCCAATTCGCTGGAATCCCCTGCAAAAGACAGGGGTAGGCACTCTAATTCTGAGGAGGCACGAAAAGAGCCTCCCAATTCGCTGGAATCCCCTGCAAAAGACAGGGGTAGGCACTCTAATTTTGAGGAGGTACGAAAAGAACCTCCCAATTCGCTGGAATCCCCTGCAAAAGACAGGGGTAGGCACTCTAATTCTGAGGAGGCACGAAAAGAACCTCCCAATTTGCTGGAAACCCCTGCAAAAGACAGGGGTAGGCACTCTAATTTTGAGGAGGCACGAAAAGAGCCTCCCAATTCGCTGGAATCCCCTGCAAAAGACAGGGGTAGGCACTCTAATTTTGAGGAGGCACGAAAAGAGCCTCCCAATTCGCTGGAATCCCCTGCAAAAGACAGGGGTAGGCACTCTAATTTTGAGGAGGCACGAAAAGAGCCTCCCAATTCGCTGGAATCCCCTGCAAAAGACAGGGGTAGGCACTCTAATTTTGAGGAGGTACGAAAAGAGCCTCCCAATTCGCTGGAATCCCCTGCAAAAGACAGGGGTAGGCACTCTAATTCTGAGGAGACACGAAAAGAACCTCCCAATTCGCTGGAACCCCCTGCAAACCACAGGGGTAGGCACTCTAATTCTGAAGAGGTACGAAAAGAACCTCCCAATTTGCTGGAACCCCTTGCAAAAGACAGGGGTAGGCACTCTAATTCCGAAGACAAGGACAGACAATTTGAAGCTATGGAACGACCAGGAAGACCTCCGGAATTGCCAAAAGCCTCCACCAGGCCAAGGGGTAGGCCACCCAAACGTCAAAAGAAGTTAGCTGATAAAGAAATCATATTAGATCCCCTTGACCCTGAAGGAAGCGATCCTGATACTGAAGAAACTTCATCTGATAGTGAATCAGATTGCTCGATAGAGGAAGTTCAGATCAGTGAACAAATGGAAGGAAATAAACAGGAGATAAACATTATTGTCGTTAAAGATTTATTTCAATACAGAAAAGATAATCTGGTATTCTTCCTAGATGAGAATGGACACCCTTGCGACGAAGGTTCTCGGGTGTTGCAAACTCAAAACAATTTGCCAAAGGTTGGTTTTACAGACACCGGACAGGTGTACTGGACAAAAAAAGGAGGTAAAAACTATTTTGGTTTAATAATCTGCGGATCAATCAAGGAATCCTCTTTGAGAATAAAAAGCAACATCGCTAAAGTATTGGTTAAATTAAAAGGAATATTGAAAGATAAAAGTTTAAAGTCCTTTTCCCTAGCATATTCAGAATACGTCGAAAATATACCATGGAAAGAAGTCCTCTCGTTAATTCACGAAATATATGGAAATGAAAAAATAAAGGTAATAATCTGTCTCGGGACAATCCGGTACGTTCCTCGAGAAGAACGGGACCAAATTTTCTTTGAGGCCCATAAGTCGCCTATAGGGGGACACAAGGGTGTCTCTAAGACTTTTAATCGTATAAGAACTAATTATTATTGGGAAAATTTAAAACAAGATATCCAAAATCGAATCCAACAATGTTTGGAATGCCAACTAAAAAAACTTGTCCGAGTAAAAACGAGACAACCAATGTTGATTACGGATACACCTGGTACAGTATTCGAAAAAATCGCTATGGACATCGTAGGTCCACTACCCGTCACGGAGCAAGAGAATGAATACATTTTGACTATCCAAGACCAACTCTCGAAATTTTGCGTGGCCGCGCCCTTAAGAAATATGTTGGCTATTACGGTCGCGGATACATTCATTAGACGTTTCGTATGTATATTTGGGGCCCCGAAAGCCTTATTAACTGACCAGGGTAGGAACTTTATAAGTACCTTTATGCAACGTATAAGTAAAAGATTCAAAATTAAAAAAATTCAGACAACGGCTTTCAGACCGCAGTCAAATGGCTCTCTGGAACGATCACACCACGTTCTAGGGGAATATCTAAAGCAGTTCGTAAGTAAAGATAGCGAATGGGACGACTGGCTCGAATTAGCCACTTTCTCATATAATACTTGTGTCCATGAGGGGACCAAATTCACCCCTTATGAACTCGTTTTCGGGAAACCCGCCCGCGTACCATCAAGCGAACCGTTGCACGAGCTTGACCGTTTACCGACTTATGACAATTATATTATTAAATTGGTCGAAAAATTAACACAACTTCGTGAATGGGCGCATGATAATTTAATAACCTCGAAAATAAAGTCCAAAGAGCAATACGACAAGAAGATCAATCCGGTAAAATTCGAAATCAGGGATAAGGTCTTTCTCCTGAAAGGACCTAAGCCTCAGAAATTCGGGGATCACTATGATGGGCCGTACGAAATTTTAGAAATATACGCGGATGGAAACATCCGTATTCAAATGGGTAACCAAACAAAATTAGTACATCCCAACCGGCTAAAGAAAACCGTAATTGAAACCCCGGAAAAACCTAAAACTAAACGGACTAAAGCTGTGGATCCTGATCCAGACTTTAGGCCCTAATTTATTTTTGTTTCAGAAATGAATCATCTGGCGATTTGGTTCTTGTTCACCGCGTGGCAACCAGTTTCAGCCATCATCGGCTATGATTGTGGGAGCAAAATTCTCAACATGACTACGATATCCCTTCTGGATATCGATGAATGCGACGTCGATGAAACTCGGGTGGATATGTCCCTGGTAGACGTTTTCCTATTACAAATGAATGAATACGAGCATGTTAATATAATGCAATGCAAAGTAGAGATCCATAGAACAATTCACTATTGTGGGGCCTCATCCCATATAGCTATTGTGGAAAACGCCTATATGGAATATGTTCACCCGATCTCACGTGAAATGTGTCAGGTAGCGCACAACCATGGCACATTGAGATTAGGACAAACAATTATCGATGGGTTGATGGTAAACTCAACAACTACTCGTAGCATCACGTTAGCTGGGGCTGCCACAGTCGGTGGTAGTTGTGAACAAGCCTATTATTCAGATCCTTATGGATCCTGGAGTCAGGTCGTTGTTTTAGGTACAGTTAGAATTAGCTTACGGTCTACATCAGCTAGAGCTAAGGTAGAAAATAACAAAGTTTATTTACCCTCTGGGTACCATTGTATATTAAAAACCGGAACCTGTATAGACCCCGAAGGTGGACATACATTTTGGGACCCCCTGCCACGCAGATACTGCGCGGACAATACTTATTCTTTATTATACCAAGGGCATGCTAATAAACTTAAGTCCAAAACCGAGGTGGTCTATACCGTTAATGTAAGAGACACAAGCTTCTCATTAAGAACGACTGGAGCTGAAACCTCATGTGACCTTACAATCCACAAGACAGAACATCCAAAACTTTTCATTGTAGAGGGAAAAGATTTGGGTGTCTTAGAGAAAAACAACGCTATACAAACCAACGCGGATAACTTAGACATTTTTTTATACGTTAATGCAAAAATGATTTACGTGGAGAGGTACATACGGTATCAGGTCCAGTCACTTTATCTAGATGTAATGAAACACCGTTGTAGATTAGAAAAGGAATTGTTAAAAAACACACTAGCAATAGCATCAACGCAGCCTGACGAGTTTGCCTTCAGATATATGGGAGGATCTGGGTACATGGCGGTCCTGGCAGGAGAAGTAGTACACATCGTCCAATGTGTGCCAGCAGAAGTCAAAATCCAACGTGTAGAAAGATGTTTCAACCGCATCCCAGTCCAACGAGGAAATCAAAGCTATTTCCTCACACCAAGAACCCATGTGATCACCACTCAGGCAACAGAAATACCATGCAATTCACCTCTGTTGCAGTACTATCGATTGGGAGCCACCTGGTACAAGTTCATGCCAACACCAGTCGAGACCGTGCCACCCGTGAGCCTCAAACCAGAAACCAAAGTGACATGGGAATATAAAAGTCCCGTACATTTGGCAACCAGTGGAATCTATTCAGAAGAAGACCTGGATGCTATGAGGAACCGCATAATGTTCACTATGGAGCAGACCGCAGTTATGGAGACCGTAGCACAACAATTTACCAACGGATTAAAGGGTTCACCCTCTATCCTGAACGCTCTCAACGAGGAGGTTTTGGACAAGTTAGCCGAAAGCGCCTGGGAGAGGTCACTGGGGAAATTCCTTCAATTCGGTACGTTCAGCGCAGGAGTAATCGGCGTCTTTATGGTGGTGAGAATGATTAAGGTATTCGCCGACACACTGGTTCACGGATATACCTTACACAGCGTTTACGGATGGTCTTTCCACCTTGTTGGGGCACTGTGGGACTCGATGACCCACTTATTATTGCATCTAGCAAAGCATCAAGGACATGGACCAAAGAAACAGGAAGCTAGTGCTCCAAACCCTGAGGAAGGAACTGTCTTACTGGCAACAACAGAACGAACCAACCTGTACCCAGGACTGCCCGACCACAGTCAGGAAGCAGTGAATCAGCGGACATTCATCAACTAAGAAGTCTGAATCATCGAGGGACAAGACTCAGAGGCTAGCAATAAAATAAACAATAAACTAGTAATTAAACCAATAGCTTATAAATTGATCAAACGCTAGTGGTTTGGCGTCACACTCATTCGAAGTCTCATTCGTGTTTCCGTCTAACGATGGGGGTGTTACGTCCAGACTATTTTTCGTTTGTTTATATATTATTTCATTTTATTTTATTTTATTTAAATCTTACATTTTATGTTTTACTTAAAATTTTGGTTGACATTAGGAAACTTGTTCAAACACCTAATCTATATTTTAATATAATATTGGGTGAAAAGGAATTTTAATCCTCACCCAGGGTCAGAGTGGCTGCTGACGCACTTTCTTATCGCCAGCACACTCTAAATAAGACCTAAAGTAAATAATACATATCTGTAATGAGTTTTTGAATGTTTCCAAATTGAACAAAACATTTAAAAACAAATTATGGTGTTTGGACAAGTGAGTAGTTAAATAAACAAGAAAAAAAGGTTTCCATTAAGATAGTAAAACCATTTAAAATAGAAAGCGATACAAACAAAAAAATTTTATAATATAATAAAATATTAAAATATGATAATTTAAATTAAATAAAATTAAACATTAACATATTAGAATTTAAATAAAATATTTAAAATTTAAAAGAAACTATTAACATTCAAATTAAATAAAATGAAATATTAAAATAAGAGAATTTAATTTAAATAAAATGAAACATTAAAATATCAGAATTTAAAGACAAATAAAATATTAAAATATTAGAATAAAACTTAAACAAAATAGAAATAGAAAATTTCATTTAACAATAATATGAAAAAAAAAAAAGGGAAAAAATAATTTATCCAATAAGGTCAATGGGCGGGTTGTGGAGGACCCATATAGAGGGGGGGTCCGAAGCAACTACGTCAGTGGGAAAAACAATGTGGAAGGGATAGTGCGGCCCCGAAACAATGGGTTTCCGGAAGGAAGTGGAAAAAGTTGGATGGACACGGCAGAGCGTAGGCGTGGAAATTCCCCCAAATTCACGGAATTGGGTCCACCCGAAAAAATCGCTATATCTAGGCAGACTTTACATGTACTCACTCTCTCGTGTCCTGACCAGCCTAGTGTAAAGTTCAACAGTAGAAAAAGAATAAGTGTCGAGCAATATAAAATCGTGAGCGAAAATATCAGAATAAATAAGTACTACCTAAGTAAACCAGCGTACTACATAAAAGAATCCAGGTACGATTTTTAACTAAATACCATTAACTATCAATATTTTTTTCTTTGGAAAATAAATTAGAGTCGGCTGAATAGCCACCTAATGATCCATTTTTTTTTTATAATCATTTTCTCCTATTGTAAATTAGAGTGGGCTAGTAGCCACCTAATAAATTATTTCTATCAAACTTTTATTGTAAATTAGCGTCGGCTAGTAGCCACCTAATAATCTTTACAAAATTTCTCGACAAAAATATTTCATTCGCATTTAAATAATAACTAAACTCAAATCAATTGATAATCCGTTAAAGTACATCGTCTCCGATTTATTTCAAATTGTTCTTTCAAAGTGTTTCAAATAATTTCGCCATACTATTTTTAAAATCATCTTGCGCTAGTTAAATTACAATTTAATTTGAATTATATAGAACTGCAATTTAGAATTTTAATTATTTTTTTTTATTCTCTAATTTTTAATCAGTTAACCGTTATCTTTGGATTTTGATTATTACGATTAAAATTTAATGTTATAAGAAACACAATCTCCAAACCTCGAAATTTTGTAATTAAGTTGGCAATATAATTAAGAATTAATATTTTTAACATCGTGTTATTAATTTAAAAATAAACCTATCCTCTTTAATATAAAGTCTCTGGGGTTCCCGGTCTATAGGCTTCGGCTTGGGCCAAATACCCATAAAACATTTATCTATGTCAATTTCTGACATAACAATAATAATAATAATAATAATAATAATAATAATAATAATAATAATAATAATAATAATAATAATAATAATAATAATAATAATAATAATAATAATAAAATAATAATAATAATAATAATAATAATAATAAATGCCCACGGTGCATGTTGTGCGGCCGGCGGGGGTTTCATTTACCCCGTGGCGCATCGTGGGCAATGTAGGCTGGCCTCCCACCTGCTGGCCTACTAATCGCACAACAACCTTTGCATTGGGCTAACTCCCCAATGTAAAGTATACTGAGTTCAAGATAATCCTGAACACAGAAGTGCTCCCCACAACCGGCCCTTCTCGGATGAGGGCTACCCACTAGCTGGGCGGAGCACCGAGATCCCGAACGATGACGACCTTGGCGAACAACGGACTACATTTAGGTGGACGGAGGAATTACGAGCCGATCTCCTGATGTGCTACAATAACAGTGAACCGGAGCGGAGAGGCTACATGGCTAGGATGCATGCTCTCTGGAGCGATATGCATCCCAATCACAGCAACTTTTCACAACAACATCTACGTGATTATGCTTCTCATCTCCGGCGAACACGAAGATCACTGTTAACTAACAGACGGTTATCTCACCGTCTGTCTTTTCCAGCACAGCTACATCAGGAGAGACGCCGTTCTTTCGAGGACGCCGACAATGATTTTGACACACGGCAAGTATGTATCTCTAAGAAGATACATTACCCAAAACATCTAATTGACACGGAAAACCACGAACTATCTGCTCGGATTCAGGAAGACTCTACTTTGCTCACAATCAATCGAGCTGTCTATGATGGTGCCTCCTCACTCTTACCTCGAGCGAGAAGGAATACTTCTTCGCCTGAGGCTAAGATGAGAGGGCGCATTGGACAGCTAACACTGAAGATTGATGATCTCCGGAAACATGTCTCCCGCATTCAGTGTGTGATTGAGTATGTAAATGCTCGAAAAGCATTTACATCTAAAGTCCGCCGCATTGCGGCTGGACTACGATACCAGCATCACACACTGAATAAGGAGAATCTTCTGAACATCAAAGAAGGTTCCCTTAACAGGTTGCGGGCTCTGGTGGCTGCTAAAAAGTCATTAGAGAAAAAGCTGAAGCGGCTTACCGACAACTCTTTGTTTCGGTTAAGTCCTTCACGCTTTCTGACACCTAAAACATCTGTTTCTGGCGATCCCCCATCCATCGAGCGAGTAGAAGCTTTCTGGTCTGAGTTGTATGGTGATCAACCGAACGTGAATCGTGACACTCCAGCTCTCAACGACTTCGAAGCATTCTGTCGACAACACCGCAACGACAATGCTGATGAAGAGAGCCCTGAAGTCAGCGTAGAAGAAGTTCGTTTAGCTCTGAATAATGGTAAGAACTGGGCTGCTCCGGGTCCAGATGGCATTAACTTATTTTGGTGGAAGAAACTAACTTCTACCCATAGCCATTTGGCCCGGATTTTTACAGCGTTTATTAGAGGCGACGAACCAATTCCAGATTGGCTCGTAGAAGGGCGAACCGTGCTCATCCCTAAGAAAGGTGACTTGTCTGACCCAAAGAACTACCGACCTATCACCTGTTTGAATGCGGTTTATAAGATTTTTACTAAAATTTTAAACAATCGCATTCTAGAAGTGATAGATCCGGTATGGCAGCAGATATACGAACAACGTGGCAGTAAAAGAGGCCTGTCAGGTTGCAAAGAGAATCTGTTAGTAGATCGTTGTGTCATTCAAGACGCGATTTACTATCAGCGCAACCTGTCAATGGCCTGGATTGACTACCGCAAGGCATTTGACTCAACATCTCATGAGCTTATTCTCTTTTTGCTCAAATGCCTTGGGCTCAATCACGATACGGTGGGATGCATTCAGCGTACGATGCAACTTTGGCAAACACGGTTCCACATTTCATGTGGCAACGACAAACGTGTAACCGAAGTTGTACAGTACAAAAGAGGAGTGTTTCAGGGAGATTCTCTGAGCCCTCTGCTGTTTTGCATCTCACTGCTGCCAATATCTGTTGCGCTACGCCGTACTCGTGGATACTCAGTGGGCCCACCAACTGATCGGAGTTATTCGATCACCCACTTACTCTACATGGATGATCTGAAGGTATATGCACCTGATGAGGAACACCTTCAGACAGCCTTGAACATCGTAGGGGAGTATACACGGGATGTCGGCATGGCATTTGGGTTGGACAAGTGCGCGGTCGTTAATCTGGTGAAGGGTAAGTGCTCTGATGTGCGTGAAGATATCGAGTTGGTAGATGGGAGCGTCATTGACCATCTTGACGCCGGAGAGTCGTACAAATATCTAGGTATTGAGGGGAGTCCTATGCAGGACCTTCCTAAAATCAAAACGACTCTCTGCAGCGAGTATGTGCGGAGACTCCGGAAAATCTGGTCATCAGAACTTTCCGGAAAGAACAAAGTCTCCGCAACAAACATGCTTGCTGTCCCGGTACTTCTTTACTCTTTTGGTGTCCTTAAATGGGCCCGAAAAGAGCTTAAAGACCTCGATATCAAGACTTGCAAAGTCATGAATATAAATCGGAGCATGCACCCTAAGTCTTCAGTCGCCAGATTATACCTTTCCCGGCACATCGGAGGGAGAGGTCTTCAGAGCTTGGAGTGTCTACACGATCGTTTGGTTTTGGGTTTAACATATGAAGTTGTCAATTTCACAGCAGATGAAGACGACTTCCTTATGCAAATTGTTCATCAGCATGAGAATGCGCATAAGGGAGCGTTCTTATATAAGGCAGCAAAGTACGCGGCAAAATCCCTTGGTCTCGGAAGAGTAAACCCTCTTATTGAACTCCCTAAGGAGGAATTCAAGAGGGTCATCAGCAACGCTGAGCAGCAAAAACTGCTCAGTACACACATGGATAAGTCAATGCACAGCGTGTTCTTTAAACACGTGCGTGAACATGGCTTGTCCGAACAGCTGACGTTTTCCTTCCTTAAGTCAGCTGGCCTGATGTCCGAGACTGAAGGGTATATTTTTGCCTGCCAAGATGGTGTAATTAACACTCTCGAATACCGTGCAAAAGTGCTCCAGAT